>VXBD01006978.1:16964-48543 GCA_013399975.1 Indicator maculatus
CACCCCTTTCCACGGCCTGAGCCCCTTCCCACAGCCTGTACCTCTCTCCCTGGCCAACAGAGCAATGACTGGCCTGGCTGGGCTCCCCAGCTGGGAAGCCCCAGGATCCATCTGAGCCAGCCTGGGCTCCCCAGTTTCATGCTTGTTTTCACCCAGGAACGCCCCAAGATTCAACTCTCAGCCCAGGCTCCCTAGCTGGCTGCTTTCTTTGTGCCCAGAAAGACCCCAGTCTCCCACCCTCAGCTGACCCAACCTCCCCAGCTGGATCCTTTTGGGTTTTTTTTTCAATCCAGGAAACCCACAAGATTCACCTCCCAGACAGCCCTGGCTCCCCAAGTCCATACTTGCTATTTTTTTTTTTCCATAAAAATCCCCAAAATTCCCCTCCCAAGCAGCCCAGGCTCCCCTGCTCAGTCCTTTACTTCTCCCGAGCATCCAGCCAGCTCCCTGCCTGCATGCCTGCTGCAGAGCAGGTCCTGCCTGCAAAGCATTCAGCCATTCATTGCCCTCCCTTTACCCACGGTGATGCCAGGCTGGATGCCCAGCTCACCAGGATGCCAGCAGTGGGTTGCTCACACTATGCCCCTGGCACTGTGCCACCCCAGTGATCCCCACTGGGCTGTGTTTGCTCTGTGTTGGCATGCATGGCTCCAGCCATGGCCAGATGCCCATTCCAGGCATGGCAGTGCCCGGCTCAGCATGCTCAGCTTCCACTCAGGAATCAAAAATAAGCCCAGCCTGCACCACAGGGAGGAATGGCCCCCAGAAGTGAAACAAACCTGCTGGGAAGGGGCCAAAATCAGTGCCCAGCCAGGGGGGTGGCAGTCACTGCCCTGCCCACCTGTAACATCTCCAGTGGTGGCACCCAGCACACACTGCCCTGGTGTTGGGAGGTTGTTTCACCAAGAGGCGGCAGGGGAATGGGCCAGAAAGGATGGAAATCACCCCAAAACCACACAGTGCAGCAGTGTTGGGGGTGTGTGGGCAGCAGGGGTGCAGGCAGCTCAGGCTTGTGAATGAACACAGCATGTGGGTACAGTGCAGGCAGCCGGAGCTCATGGGTGCAGGCAGGGTAGGCGTCTGGGTGCAGGCAGCATGCAAGCAGCCTGGGTCCATGGGGGCAGGCAGTACTGCAGGCAGGATGAGTGTATGGGGGCAGGCAGCCTGGGAGCGTGGGGGCAGGCAAGGTGAGTGTATGGGTGTGGGCAGCATGCAGGCAGCCTGGGCCCATGGGTGCAGGCAGTGCTGCAGGTGGGGGAGGCATGTGGGTTGGGGCAGTGTGCAGGTAAGGTGGGTGTATGAGTTCAGGCAGCGTGCCAGGGGCCTATGGGTGCAGGCAATGCTGCAGGCATGGTGGGCACATGGGTGCAGGCAGCATGCAGGCAGCCCAGGCCCTTGGGTGCAGGCAGCATGCAGGCAGGGTTGGCATGTGGATGCAGGCAGCCTGGGCCCATGAGTGCTGGCAGTGCCACAGCAAGGGTAGGCATATGGGTGCAGGCAGCATGCAGGCAGGGTATATGGGTGGGTGCAGGCAGCCTGGGCTCATGGATGCAGGCAGGGTGGGTGTGTGGATGCCCCTGGGCAGTGTCCAGGCCCATGGGTGTGGGCAGGGTGTCTGTGTGGGTGCAGGCAGCCTGGACTCATGGATGCAGGCAGGGTGGGTGTGTGGATGCTCCTGGGCAGTGTGTAGGCACATGGATGCAGGCAGCATGAGGGCAGAGCTGCAGGCAGGGTGGGTGTGTGGATGTGGGCACTGTGTGGGCAGCCCAGGCACGCAGGCACCAACAGTGATGCAGGCAGGTTGAGCAGGCAGCTGGGTACAGGCAGCTGGGAGGGCAGTGTGCTCCAGCTGCCCTGCTGGGAGGCACTGGTGAGCTGGCATAGTTTTAGTGCCCTCTTGGTCCATTGGTTGGTTGCTTGCTGCTGCTTCTCCAGCTGCCTGTTGCCAAGCAAAGAGCCTGGCAGCAGCAGAGCCCTGGCCCTCTGCAGATCCTCCCCAGGGTGTGCCACAAGCACAACCTTGTTACTAGACACAGGAGACTCCACTGGGGGTCACGCTGCTGGGGTGTGTTTGGGGTCTGCCTGCAGTGTGGGCTGGCAGAGGGCTGGCAGTGTCCCATCCAGGGCTGACGTGGGATTTGGTGCCCACAGCATCTCTGCCTACGTGGAAGCCTTGCGGATACCCAACTTGCTGCCCCCCATCCTGCTGGACGTGGCACAGGGTTGGGAGACCTGGGGAGGTGCCCAGTCTGGCACCCTGGACCTGCTGGTCAGCATCAACATGATGCACATCACTGAGCTGGGCTGCACTGAGGTGAGCAGAGCAGGGCTGCAGCCACAGCCATGTCCCCTGCTCCAGGGCTTCCGGGACTGAGGAGGGGGCTCCTGGTGGGGGTGTCCCCAGCCCTCTGACCGTGCCCCTTCCTCTTTTTCTCTCCAGGGCCTGTTCAAGGGTGCTGGGGTGCTGCTGAAGCCCGGAGGTGTGCTTTTCACCTATGGGGTGGGTGCTAGGGGTGACTCTGGGGATGCTGGGGGGGCAAAGAAGGGTAGGCCAGCTCCAGGGCATGGCTTGGTGGATAGCAGGTGGGTGGATAGCAGGTGGGTGGATAGCAGGGGGGAAAGGAAGGGACATGGATTTGAGGGTATCTCAGCCTTTTGGGACATGCTGAGCCCTGGATGGGGTGGCCTTGGCTGCTCAGCCCAAGGACAGACTGAGAGTTGTTCAGTCAGGAGAGGAGAAGGCTCCAAGGAGACCTTCTTCTAGCCTTCCAGTATCTGAAGGGGGCTACAAGAAAGCTGGGGAGGGACTGTTTATGGTGTTGGGTAGGGATAGGACTGGGGGGAATGGATCCAAGCTAGAGGAGGGCAGATTCAGATTGGATGTTAGGAAGAAGTTGTTCCCCATGAGGGTGGTGAGACACTGGCACAGGTTGCCCAGGGAAGGTGGTGGAAGCCTCATCCCTGGAGGTTTCTGCAGCCAGGCTGGATGTGGCTGTGAGCAACCTGCTGTGGTGTGAGGTGTCCCTGCCCATGGTAGGGGGGTTGGCACTGGATGCTCCTTGAGGTCCCTACCAACCCTGACAGTTCTATGATAGAAGGAGTCCTGTCCTCCTTCACCCCATCTAGGGCAGGGTCTGGGGTTCCTGTGTCCCATCTTGCACTTTCTCTCCATGTGGTGGGAACAGCAGCCTGTGGGCTGGGGAGGGTCACACAGGGGGCTCATAGCTGCAGCTCTGGCTCTTGTGTCCCACAGCCCTACTCCGTAGAGGGCCACATCAGCCCCCAGAGCAATGTGGATTTCGACCACAGCCTGAGGCAGAGGTAGGTTGGGGGACACCAGAGGGGTGGGGGCACAGGGCTGCTGGTGACCCCATCCTGCAGCCACAGGAGCCCCCTCGCAGTGTGGTCCTCCACTGCAAGATGTCAAGCCAGGGAGCCCCTGGACCCCAGGAGATGTGGAGGCAGCTCTGGGGGGGGTGTCCTGTGTCTGACCCACGCCTCCCTCCCCGGCAGGAATCCTGCGTGGGGCCTCTGGGACACGGCGCTGCTGCGGCAGCTGGCACATGCCAACGGGCTGTGCCTGGAGAGGATGGTAGGTGCTGGGCTCTGCAGTGGGGGGGACAGTCCTCAGCCCCCGGGGGCAGCTCTGCCCCTCAGCTCTCTGCTTGCAGGTGGACATGCCAGCCAACAACAAGAGCCTCATCTTCCGCAAGCTGTGACCTGCCCCCACAGCTCCTCCTCCAGCCTCCCAGCATCTTCCCAGCACGGCTGCCCCAGCTCCACTGGTGCCTCCTCGAAGGGTCACACTGTCCCCATGCCAGCCCCAGACAGGGGACTGGGGACAGGATGGTGGCCCACTCACTCCAACTTGGGCTGGGCTTGGCTGGTGGCCTGGGGGCAGTTCCATCTCCCCCTACCTCTTCAGGGCTGCCTTTGCAATGAGGTGCCCCAGCCTGCCACAGAAAAGCCACCACAGCTGCCATGGCAGGGGGTGGGTTTGGGGGACAGGGGAGGCGCACAGCATTCCCAGGCATGGAGGACACTTCTTGCTTGGTGCCAGTTTCCCTGGACAATGCTGTGCTGATGCTTGGGGACCTGTTGCCCTTCCCCAGGACTGTGCTGCTGCTCCCCCCAATAAACTCCAAGCCTTTGCCCCCAACTCCCAGTAGCTCGCTGATGCTTTCAGCACTGACACTGTGGGGGGACATCCCCAGTCCCCCTCACCAGCAGTGCCAATGAGGGGTCAGACCCTGCAGTGGGAGCACATGGGGGGTGCTACACTGGGCCCAGAGGCTTCGGGGTAGTGGGAAGGCTTTTATGGGTGGGTGGGAGGCGGTCCTCCCACTCCCCTACAACCCAGCCCAGTTCTTTATTGCTGCTGACCAGGCTGGGGGTGGTACAAGGTGGGGGGCACACAGCAGATAAATTACAAGGAAGGTGAGAGCTGGGCTGGGGCTCACCACAGGGTTGGAGAGAGTTGCCCAAGAGTGGTTATCTCCTAGATACAGGCAGTGGCGTGGGGGCCGCCCCACCCCGCGCCGAGTCTGCGTCCCCTCCCCACTCCCTCCCTCCAGCGTGTCCCAGCTCCCCCCTAGTCCTGGAAGCGGTTCAGGAGGTCACAGGTTTTCTTCTCCATCAGCTCATAGATCTTCTTCACCCTCTTGTCGTTGGCCGCCCGCACGTAGCTGCTGGGGTCCAGCGTGGCCATGCCGTCGTGCACCTCGCCCATGATGATCAGCGGCCCCTCCTCCGCCGTCATGTTGGGGCAGGGGCAGCTCCAGTCCATGTCAGTCAAGGTCACCTCCAGGTACTTGATGTTGAAGAACTTGAGGCCCATCTTCTCGTCCTTGAGGACGTCCTCCAGGGCGAAGCGGGCGATGCCGGAGTCCTGGTCCTCCACGATCTCCATCAGCCGGCCCACGATGGCGAAGTCGCTGCGGCAGAGGCTCAGCACCATCTTGCTCTTCAGGCGGCAGGCCTTGCACTGCAGGCTCTTGGGGAAGGGGCAGACGTCCTCACAGGTCTCCTTGCTCTCAAAGTTGTTGGTGTTGCCCTCGCAGCCCCCGTAGACGAAGGAGTGGCACTGCTTCAGCAGGTGGTTGTATGCCCAGCGGGGCTCCCAGTTCTGGCAGGGGCCCTGCACCATGGGCAGCAGGCAGGTGGGGCGGGCGCTGCCCAGGCAGGCTGCCCGGCACTCCTCGTAGGTCTCGAAGTGGTTCCTGTTGGCCCCGCAGCCGCCGTAGCGGAAGGTGAGGCAGGCAGCCTGCTTGGCATCGAAGTGCCAGCGCACTTCCATCGCCTCGCAGCGCCGCCGGTCGGGCTCCTTCAGGCACTCGGCGCTGGGGAAGGGCTGCGAGCTGCCGGCCCGCAGGGTGCCGCCGGGCTCCCGCCTGACCACCGATAGGGGGAAGTCGGCGCGGAGCAGCCCGGCGGCGTTCCGGGCCGTGCAGGTGTAGATGCCGGCGTCCTCGTGGCGGGCGTTGTAGATGACCAGCTGCCCGATATTGGTGACCACCACGTTGCCATACATCTGGTCGGGCCGCATGATGAAGTTCTCCTCCCGCTCGCTCTGCTTCTCCCAGGTGATGTCCGGCCGCGGGCGGCCGCTCACGTCGCAGCGGAAGCTGACGGTGCCGCCGGCCCGCACCGACTGGTGGAAGGGGTTGCTGTAGAGGGCGGGGGGCACCGGCACCTCGGGACCTGCCCCCGGCGTGGGCTGAGCCGTGGTCTCCTGCGGCACGGGGCTGGTGTCGGGCCAGGTGAAGATGTGCTTGCAGGGCACGGTGGTGAGGCGGATGCCGCGCAGGCAAGCCTCGGCGTCCATGTAGCACTTGTTGTAGTAGGTGAGGCCGTCGGAGGCGCAGGTGAAGTTGGGCTCCTTCTCGCAGCGGTCCTTGCACTTGCAGACCGGCTGCCCGTCCCAGATATCGCAGTCGGAGCCCTGCTGCGCGCACACGAAGCTCTCGCAGGACGCAGCCGCGGCCAGCGCCGGCACCGGGGCGCTGCCGTCGGCGAAGCGAGCGGCCACGCAGCTCCGCAGCCCGCACACGTTGGTGCAGCATTTCTCAAAGCCTTCGCAGTCCTGCCCGCGGTGGGGGAGAGGAGATTGGAGAGGAGGGGATGGATGACACGGAGGTGAAATGGCTGTGGGTGCTGCCCGCTCCTCCCCCCACCGCCCCGTGGGGTTTTGGGTGGGCAGGTGTTCCTCCGCCCAGCCCTGTGCACCTTTGGCATTGCTGAGCTCCAGGTAAGAGCCAGACCTGCCAGGATGGCTACAGCCCACCCTCAGAGACCCCACGTCCCCCAGGGAAGCTCAGGGATGCGCTGCAGTGATGAGAGACACTCCCCTGCCCCCGGCAGACAGCATCTCACCCCTCTCAGCCTTCGCTGGCTGAGGAGCAGCAGACCTCGTGACACGGAGGAATTGTAGAGGAGTCTCCACCTGGGTCCACCCTAACTGACCCCAGGGAGCTGCCAGTGTCCCAGCTCACCGCTGTGGAACCCGGAGCTGGGGCTCTCCAGGATGGGCAGATGGTTCGTGGGTGGGCTTCTGCCCTCAAGGAATAAATACAGGGGGGGGCAGGGGGTGTCTGTGCATGTTCCATGGCAGTTCCCTGTCCCAGAGCACACATTCCCCTGATCCCAGCCCCTCCACCGTGTGGGAGCATCCTGGAGATGCTATGAGGGGATGTGTATGCCCTGAGAGGGGACCTTGTAGGAGCAGCAAGCACTTTCTTTGCCTGCTGGGGGAGGACAAGGAGCAGCCCCTGGGCACCCCTGAGGCCAGCTGACATCAGGAGGTACAAAAAACGTCTGGCTGAGCCCTTTGTGCCGAAACAGCTGAGCTAGCTGCGACTCTGAGCTCAGGACCTGCACCTCAAAGCCTCTCCATGGAGGATCTGGGGATGCCCTCCCCAACCCCATCCTGGTCTCCCCAGCTCTCACATCCCTCTCACCTGGTCAGCCTGGCACTCCCGCTCGCAGGTGCTCTGCGCATCCACCCACAGGTTGGGGTTCAGCTGGTTGGGGCAGACCCCCAGGTGCCTCATCCTGCCCGGCTGCAGGCTGAGCCCGGCCGCCGCCGCTGCCAGCAGGAGCAGGAGGAGCGCGATGCCCACGGGGACTCTCTGCCACCCACTCGCTCGCCGGCCCCGGCCCGGCTGGCCGCAATCCCCACGAGGAGGCATCTGGCCACCCCGCGCCGCCAGCCTGGCTCGCTCGGGATAAATCACATCCAGGATGGAGGGGATGAGGGAGAAGGCGGGCGGGCAGGGGGACAAAGAGGAGGAGGAGAAGAGGACCAAACCTCTGCCCTTCAACACGCCCAGCGCCTGCTGGACCACCGGCGATGCCGTCCGCCACCTCCATCCATCGTCGGCGCTCGGCTGCCGGGGTGGCAGGGACACGGTGGCCGTGATGTCCCCTTGGTGAAGGGGGCTCAGTCCATCCCCAGCTCCCCGCTGCTCCGGGAGTGGGGTGGAAGGGGTGGACGGGAAGGTTGTAATCTGAATCCCCTCCCTTCCCAGTGATGTTTCTGGGTGTTTGGAATGGGAAAGGCGCTGACCTCAGCCTCTAACCCCGGCCAGCCCGGCGATCGGCTGGGCAGACACGGGGGGAGATCAAAGGCAGAATGCGGAAAGTCTCCAAAGAGGGAGAGTGAAAGGAGGGGTGGGGGGGACACAAAAGAACCCGCCCGGCCCATGGAGACGAATTCCAGCAGGATGAGAAAACAGCCAGAGCCTGTGGCCCACTCGGACAGGGCCACCGGCGGGGAGACCTGCGGAGCCCTCTGCGGGGATGTGGGCAGTGGGCTGGCCTGGGAGCCCCTCAACCCGCACCTCACCTCTGAGCACCCACCAGCACTCCACCAGCCCAGGAGTCTGTGTCCCTCCTGCTCATCCCACTCTCCAGCCAGCAACCCACCAGTGCCACATGCCACTGCCCAGCACCGGCCCCTGGCTCGCCTGAAAGGCTGGCTGCCCACCCAGCCACCCCAGAGGGGCTCACCCAGCCTCTGGCAGCTCCCAGCCCTCCCTCCCCGCTGGTGTAGGGCCAGGCTGGCTTTCCCTGGGCTAGAGGACAGCTCCTGGCCGTGCCAGCCCCCGGTGGCACCGCTTGGGCACACTGTTCCAGGACTTCACTGCAGCCACTGCCTCCCCGAACATGTCCCGCAGCCGGCCCTAAGATGGCAGGAGCCGGCCCGGACTCCCCGGCCAGATTTGCCTAATCTCCGCTGGAGACTGACCTGCAGCAGGAGCATTTCACGGCACTGCGGGAGCATTAACCCTTCCGGCACTGGTCAGAGCCCTCGCCCACTGCCTCAGCTCCTGGCCAGCCCACCCGAGGGGGTTTTGTCCGGAAGGGGAGCAGCTCAGCACCTCCAGCCTCCCCTCTGCAGGGCAACAAACCGGGTGGGGGGGGAAGGGGGGCGCAAAAAATGGATGGAGCCTTTTTGGGGGTAACCAAGGCATCTGCACCCCAGAGGTGGTTTGGAAACAATGGTTTGGTGTTCCCCCAGCCTGCAGCTCCCCCACCCCAGCAGGCCAGGCGTTCCACGGCGGGGTCCCTCGACACCCTTCAAGGTGGTATGAGCAGGGCACAGCCGCCGTGCCCTGGCACGCTGAGCTCCCGCCGGTGCTANCCGCCGGCGCTGCCCTGCCCGAGCGTGCGCTGGGGCTGGCAGACGGGCTCCGGGCCTGTGAACCCCCCTGGCACGGTCAGGCTCACATCAGGTCGCCTTGGAGGGACAGAGCGTGGCCCGCGGCTGTGCCCGCGATGCCCATTTCACGGCTAAACAACCGCCCCAAGGGTCCGAGCAGCCCTGGATGCAGAGCAGAGGTTAAGCTGTCCCGGGACTCCGGTGGGGAGGCTGCTGAGGTGTTTTGCAAACAGGGAATTGCATCAGGACAACCCAGCCCAGGAGATGCCAGGGGCTGTACCCTGCCTGCCCTGGCAGCTCCAAGCCTCCTAGACCCAGCCAGCTCATTCCAGACAGCAGCGGCCAGCAGCAGCATTGCACACGGAGATCCCCGAACCCACCCGCTGGGAGGCAGTGTGCTGGGCTGCCGTGGCACCTCGCTCCATCAGGATGCAGCCTTGGGGCACAGAGCCACTTTGGTGTGCCCTAGGAGCCTTCTGAGGGCACTGGTGCAGGAGGGAAGGCAAGAGGGGGAAGAGAAAACCTGGAGCTCAGCTCTTCCCATCCCACACCAGGCTCTGTGTGGTCACAGCAACACAGCTTCAGAAGATGCCAGGATGCTGGCACTGGGCTTTGGGTAGGCTCCTGCCCTGTAGCCCCTCTACAGAGCTGATGGAGCAGACCCTGAGGGGCGGCCCATTTCTCACACTGGAACTGGGGACCTGGGGGTGGCCCATTTCTCACACTGGAACTGGGGACCTGGGGGTGACCCATTTCTCACACTGGAACTGGGGACCTGGGGGTGGCCCATTTCTCACACTGGAGCTGGGGAGTAGCCCCTGAGGGGTGTCCACGTTTCACACCAGAGCCTGAGATGTCTCATCCCCATGTCACTGAGATCAAAAGCACTGAGGCCAGGACAAGGAACTGAGCACGGACCAGGAACCTCTGTGATGTGAGTCTGGAAGGATGCTGCATGGTTGGAAATGCAGCTCCTGAAAACTGGAGACGCTCACCCATGCCTGGGGACTGCTGTCCAGCCTCTTCTAGAGTTTCTTCATCAGCAGATGAAAGAAAAAGTGACTTCCCCTCCAAGGGACCAAGGCCACAATTACCTTTCACCACCTGAAAGGCTCAAGCAGCCACAACTTCATCTCCCCAAACTGTTCACCTCCACCTACCCCAGCAACCCACCACACCCCCAAACAGGGAGCTTTTGGGGTCACCTTTGAAGCTCCAGACACGGGTGTGAGTTTATGGCTTCTCCCCTTGAGCCAAGGGAGAGCAGGAAGCAGCTCAGCACCCTGTCCTTGAGGGACAGGCACAGCAGCATGTGACCCTCTCACTGCTACCACCCTGCACCCAGGCAGGGCTCCTGCCTCCTCAGTGCACCCATGGGGGGCTATGTCCTCATTTTCAAGCACCTCAGGTGCCACCAGCCAGATGAAGGTCACCATTTCTTCACAGCTGCCCCACAGAGGTTCAGCAAAATACACAAAGCAGCCCAGGGCAACCTGCTCCCCCTGCTTTCTCCAGGGAACAGGAATCCCTCAAGCTCCCCCAGCCTCTCCCTGGCGCTCCGGGTGTTCTCCTGCCCTGCTGCTGGGAGCAGACAGCTGCAGGCCAGGCTGCTCCAGCAGGATGGGCTCTGGCTGGCCCCTACCCCACCTGAAACCACACACAGCCTTTGTTTCAGCTCTGCTGGCCAGACACTTCCAGAACCCCCCTGAAAAGGGAAAAAAAAAAGGCTCCGTGACTCTTCCCTGCTCAAGCTTTCACCTTAGCTCCAGGGTTTTCCTGGCTGCAGACACTATCTCATTTCCCCCTTGCCCCCTCCCAGCCCTGCCAATTACTCCTTAAGCTGTTAAAACAAGCGTGGCCAGTCTGGTACGAAGTGGAAAATCTGATCCCAGGGAAGCCAGCAGGCAGGGGAAAAGGGAGGTCATGGGGAGGTGGGCTGGGAGCGAGAGAGAAAAGATCAGGCAAGAAGTTCCCCTCCACCCCAGGAACCATCTCCCATTGTTTGGAGCTCTCAGCCCCAGTCAACGATTCCAAATGCCACCGCAGTGACAGGCTGATGTGACGGGCTGGTGTGACAGGCTGAGGTGACAGGGATGCTCCCTGCAGCCCATGTGAGGACAGGCTGGGAGAGCTGGGGCTGTTCAGCATGGAGAAGGCTCAAGGCAGACCTTATCACCATGGACCAGGACATCAAAGGTGGCTCCAGGAGGATGGAGACTCCCTTTGTCCAGGAAGTCCTATGGAGAAGCCAAAGGCTGATGGGTTCAGGTTACTGCCTGGGAGATTCCCATTGAGCTCCAGAAGGAAATCTTTCCCATGGGCACAGTCAGACACTGGAATCATCTCCCAAGGGCAGCAGCCCTGCAGTGGACACTTTGAAGGCTCAGCTTGGCAGGGTGCTGGCCCTGCTCATTTCAGCTGCACTGGGACCTAGAGAGGTTGGAGCAGGAGGTCCTTGGGGCCCCTTCCCCCCTGGCATTCTGTGATGTTCTCTGTCAGTCACATTTATCTCAGGTTGCCTTTCAGCTTGTTCCAGGCTGCGTGAACACTGCTGCAGCTCTTGCTCCTCACTCCCCAAGGACCATCCAGACCCAAAGAAGGAGTTCAAGGCATCCACTCCAACCCCCAGCCATGGGCAGGGACACCTCCCACCAGCACAGGCTGGTCAAGGCTTCATCCAGCCTGGCCTTGAACACCCCCAGGCAGGAAGCANGCAGCATCTTTGTGGCCTCCTCTGGCCTCACTCCACAGCTCTGTGTCCTTCTGCTGCTGGGGACAGCAGAGCTGGAGGCAGGATTGGAGGTGAGGTGTGAGCAGAGCAGAGCCAAGGGACAGAATCCCCTCTCCTGCCCTCTGCCCACACTGCTCTGGCTGCAGCCAGCACACAGCTGCCTGCTGGGCTGCAGGAGGGCACTGCTGGCTCCTGGGGAGCTGCTCAGCACCCAACACCCCCAGGGCTCTTTCCTCAGGGCTGCTCTCAACTCACTCTGCACCCAGCCTGGATTTGATCCTGGAGCACTAGAGACAGTTTGGGGCAAACCTCCCAATCTCCACAACCCACATGCAAACGGAGACAGCTTCTGCACCTTTCCAGTGGCAGTTCAAAATGACAACAACAACAAAAAAAAGGCTTTAATTTATACAAAACAAACCCAGGGGGAATCAGCTGAACAACATTGACTGTACAAAGGAATAATAATAATAAAAAAAATTAAAACCAATCAAAGGAGAGTCCAAACCAAACCAAACCAAATCCAAAAACCAAACCCAAAACCCAACTGAGGAATGGTCCAAGTGTTGGAGAGCAGCTAGAGAGTAGTGTTGACATCAGATGCAAGAATCTTTTTAAATAATATAAAATAAAAAAGGTGTTTTTTTGTGTTGTGAGTTTGTTGGTGGTGTTTTTTTTTTTTTTTTTTTGCTGAGCAGTGGCTCCAGGTTCAATTTTCCATCCTGGCTACAGACAACTGAGACCCCAAACCCAACCCCGAGTGCGGGGAGAAGGGCAAAAGGGAGGTGTTCCAGGTGGCCAAGCCAACCCAAGCAGAGGTATGAGGAGTTTCTCCAGCCATGCAGCAGCTCCCTGGGCTCGGCCAAGGAGACCTCCAAGCCTCCCCAGCCCAGGCAGCCTGGCGGAGGGGCCCCGCGGTGCCTGGCCGGTGCCTGCCAGAAGTCTCTGCCTTGCACGGTGCCCATCACCTGTTGGCAGTATATCCCCGGGGCTGCTGAGCCAGCGATTGTCTTCTGCTGTGTGTTAAGTGATGGGGAACAGGTGCCAGCCCTCCCAGACAGGTCCTCCAAATCCCCCCGGCCTTGGCGCTGAGCTGGGCTGCGCCTTTGCTCTCGAGCCAAGCCACCACTACAAAGGATTCTTCTCCCTGCCCTCCATCTGCCTGGGGTTGCATTCTCTCCTCGCTCATTTGAGCTGGGCTTTAAATAAAGCACGCAGGGGATGAGCCAAGAGACCTGCCCCTGAACCGCTCTGTGTCCTGCGGGGAGGGGGACAGCCCCTGCAGCTCCCAGGTTGCCTGAGGAGCAGCGGGAGGGATGCGCCCTGCAGGCTGCCTGCACAAAGCACCTAGCCCTGAACCGCCCTGTGTCCTGCGGGGACGGGAGGACAGCTCCGGCAGCTCCCAGGTTGGCTGAGGAGCAGAGGGAGGGAGGGAGGGAGGGAGGGATGTGCCTGCACAAAGCAGGGTCCGTCGGCCGCGCTGCAGCCGCCGCGGCTTCATTCTGCCCATGCAATGCCACAAGCATTCCCTCCTGGGGAAGGGCGGGGGCAGAGGAGCGTGCCCCAGGCCTGGAGGAGCTGCTGACAACAGGAGGAAGATGGCAGCACTGCACCGGCTGCTCTCCTTGCCGAGGAGGAGCAGGAGTTCCCTTTCTACCACGCTACTCACGACCTACACATCCTGGCCACCTGTGAGAATCCACCTGCACAGCTGAGTCCCACCACCACCCTCCCCTGGGTGCTGCTCCTAAGCCTCCAGGCAAGTTTCCAGCAGAGATCAGCCATGGGACACATGGTCTTGCTTGACACGAGATCCCCCACACCACATGCACAGCTCAAGCCCTTCATGCTGAGCTCCTCTCAGCTCCAGGAGCAGCCCTACAGAGCCAAGCAGTTTGCTTCCCAACTTCCTGGCATTGCCAGGAGAGCTGAAGTATGTTTCCCACGATGGGACCTACTGGGTCTGCTCTTTCCCCACACAAACCTCTTCCACTTTCCCAGTGCCTGGCTCCTTCTCGCTCCAGTGGGAAAAGCTGCTCCTGGGCTTTCCTCACTTTCATGCAGGAGGAGCTGCAGCGACGCCAGCTCAGGCAGGAGGTCTTTGGACAAGCAAAGCAAGCAGCAGCCAGGAGCTGGCTGTGGCACAGGGTGGTGAGGTGGCGGGAGAGCTCTGGAGATGACAGCTGAGGCTTTGCAGCAATGAGGGACCAGATTCAGCATTTTCCCTCTAGCTTCAGGTGAGATGCTTCCACCCTCTGCCCCTCAGCCCCCCATCAGGGGATGCAAAGTGAGCAAGGCATTGGTCTGGGCACGCAGCTGCTCCTTCATCCTGGCCCTTCAAGCCCCTTTCCTCCAGCCTGCCTTCAGTGGTAGGGAAGGACGGGAACAAAGCAGCTTGGGGGATGGGACAGTAACTGCTCTTTCTAAGCCCAGCAGGAGCCCAGGTGGGGATGCAAAGTCTCTGAAAGCATTGGGTGTGTCCTGATGGGGAAATCTTCTGCTCCTCCCTGCTGCTGGCACTGGCAGAGGTAAAACCCAGCGCTGGTATTTACACGGCTGCATAAAATTTTCCCTGACTGCTTCTTAAAAAACCCGTTACAAAACAAGTGCTGTATACATACATATATATAGAGAGAATATTTACACAGCTAAAGGCAGAAGGCAAGCAGCCTGCTTCCTTCCCCCATTCTGCTTGGCCAACTCTTGCCTTCTTTTCTTGGTTGCTTTCTTTGTTTTCTTGGGATTCTTTTTTTNNNNTTTTTTTTTTTTTTTTTTTGGCAACAGCAGGTTCACACCCTGGTGAGAACTGTCCTTAGTCCCCTGGCTCGTTTGTCTTCTCCTCCACCCAAGGATCTCTCTAGTGCACAAGCAATCTGTTCAGGAGGCCAAGAGTTAACAGCGCAGCACAGACCCTTCCTTGCCTACTCCCTTAAGCCTCTCAAGCTTCCATTAAATCCATTTCTCCATTCAGACTGGATGAGTTTCCTGTCCCCCTACCCCCCACCCCACCCCTGAACAGCTTCCCCCCAACTCCAACCCCAAACCCCATTCCCTCCCTCCCTGCCCAACCCGGCAGCTGCTGAATTTTCCACCCCAGGCCGAGAGGCAAAGCCCAAAGCATTCTTGGAGGGTCACTTGGCAGGGTGCTGCCCCTGCCAGCGCCGAGCCAAAAGGTGAGCAAGCTCCAGGGCACCCGGGGGATAAGGGGGGAGCGGGCAGAGGGCTGAGTGTGCCAACAGCTGTCCACGGGTGGGCTCCCAGCTCCCAGCCCCTGCGTGTCCTGCTAGGAGATCTTGCAGTTGCTGCGTGAGCAGTTCTGTGGGGGGCTCTGGGGCGGCCGGATGGATTTGGATCTCTTCAGGCTGTTGCCTTTGCTGCCGCCGCCGCTGCTGGCCAGGGAGTAGGAGCGGCCGTGCATCATCACCGCGTTCATCCCGTTGGCCATGGAGAAGGACTTCAGGTGGCTCTTGATGGTGACAGGCAAGGGCAGCTTGTCGATGAGGTGCACCGGGGTGCAGGAGACGATGGCTCGGCAGCACAGGTCCTGCAGGCTGAACACTGGTGGGAGAAGCAGAGCAGGACAGTCAGCGGCAGGGCGAGGAGCAGCAGCTGGAACCCGAAAGTTCCACCTGAACAGCAGGAGAAAGCTGTTGGGTGTGAGGGTGCTGGAGGCCTGGAGCAGGCTGTCCAGAGAGGCTCTGGAGTCTCCTTGTCTGGAGACTTTCAAGACTCATCTGGATGAGTTCCTGTGTGATCTGCCCTGGATGATCCTCCTCGGCAGTTGTGGGCTGCCCAGTTCAGGAGGGACAGGGATCTGCTGGAGAGAGTCCAAGGGAGGGCTCCAAGGATGCTGAAGGGACTGCAGTACTGCCTGGGGAGGAGAGGCTGAGAGCCCTGGGGGTGGTGAGTCTGGAGAGGAGAAGACTGAGGGGATTTAACAAATGTTAATAAATATCTGAGGGCTGGGGGTCAAGAGGGAGGGGACAGGGACAGGCTCTGCTCCATTGCACCCTGTGATAGGCCAAAGGGCAATGGATATAAACTCCAGCACAGGAGGCTCCACCTCAACATGAGGAGGAACTTCTTCACTGTGAGGGTCACAGAGCACTGCAGCAGGCTGCCCAGAGAGGTTGTGGAGTCTCCTGTCCTGGAGACTTTCAAACCCCATCTGGATGTGTTCCTGTGTGACCTGTGCTGGATTCTATGGCCCTGCTCTGGCAGGGGGGTTGGACGCACTGATCTCTGAAGGTTCCTTCCAACCCCCACCATCCTGTCAGCCTGTGATCTCCAGAGGCCCTTCCAACCCCTACCACTCTGTGATTTCCAGGGCTACCTTCTCCCCACAGCTATTCCTTGTGCTGTGCAATTCCTATTTGTTCAGGGAGAGATGCTAACAGCAACTGTGAGGAGCCTTGGACAGGGAGCAGCTTAGGTGGGACAAAAGCTGGGGACAGCCCAGGCAAGCTCTGCTGTCACAGCTTAGTGCTTTGAGAGACACCAGCTTTGGTGTCCATGCAGGGCTCAGATCCTGCCACCCTCTGTGCACAGTGCCTGGGGCAGACAGCTCACATTCCTGCAAGAGATTTGACTTCTCCAGGCCATCCTCTGGCTACCAGGAGATGTCCAGGGAAGAAGGCAGCAAGGTCAGCAAACCCTGAAGCAGGACAGTCTCACCTGGGAGCTGCTTTGGGGAGCAGCCCTCAAAGGGTCTGCTTTCTGCAGAGCACCTCTAGGAACAGAGATCCCACCAAGGCAGGAGAAGACCCTGCCCTTTTTCAGGCTTCCCAGCGTCCTCCGAGCTGCCCGCACACCGTGGGAAGTCTCCTCGGAGGGGATTTCCCCGCAAGTGGCCACACGAGGGCGCCGCTCACCCCCGGCCTGCCACCAGAGCCACGCTGGTGCCCCGAGGCAACAGCGCCGCAGCCCCGGGGTCAGCCCCAGGTCACAGCCCTGCCTCGGGAAGAGCTGCAGGAGGGGTGCAGCACAGATCCTGCTCACCACTCCCGCAGGAGCTGGAGAAAGCAGCCTGGCAGCCAGGCCAGTGGCAGACAGTTTGGTAACTGGAAAGGAGGATGCATGTTGCTGGCTCATGGTTAATTTGTTGTCCTCAGGACTCTCAGGTCCTTCCCTTTGGAGCTGCTTCCCAGCAGGTCCCCCCTCTCCTGTCCTGCTGCACGGAGTTAAGACTATTTTGCTTCAAATCCAGGAGGCTGAGACTTCCCATGGAGGCTGCTGGTGGCTGCACTGCACCTCATGTGCCTGGCTGTATGCAGCAGCCCAGCCATCTGCTGCACACCCACTAAAGGGCTGCAATGTAGTCCCTCCCAGCTCCTTGAGCTGCTTCTGCCTCCGTGGCCCTCCAAAAGAGGAGGCACAGGCTGGGGCAGGGGTAAGGACAGAGCTGCTGACGCTGGGCCTCAGCCCACACAGACACTGGCTTCAAGTGCTTTCAAACTGTGAACTCAATTGCCTTCTGCCTCATCCAGAGTAAGAGGAGAGGGGGAGGATTCCCCAGAGCAATTCAGGTCCCAGACATGCTGAGCTGCCCTCCGGAGCTGCCTGCCAGGTTCCTGCATCAGCGCAGGCAGCCCCTGGCTCAGCTCCAGCTCCTCTCACCCCAGGCACTTCTCCATCTCAGGTGCTTCCAGATCCCACAGTGACTCACAAACACACCTCCCACGGAGGCCCTCACTCCTGCTGCTGCCTTGCAGTCCAGCCAGGCCTCACACCTTGCCCAGCCTGGGCTTCCCCCTCCCCACTGACCTCTGTTGGGTCTCCAGATCTTCTCCATGCCGTGGCGCATGAGGACGATGCGGGACAGCTCCGTGAAGGACTCGATGACATTGAAGTTGCAGAGGGGACTGACCTCGAAGAAGGTCATGCAGTTCTTCTCTGCATAGGCCCTGGCCTGCTCTGTGGGCACCTGCCTCTTGAAGGCCAGGTGAAGCCTGTTCCCCACCAGGATCCGAGGCACCCCGGGGGCATGCTGCAAAACAGAGCAGGAGGGGAGAAACCAGAGTTAGACCTCAGTGCCAGCAGCAACAGAGTGCCAGCAGGGTAGGGCTGGAAGAGAGCTCTGGAGCTCACCCAGTCCACCTCCCCACCCCTGCTCCAGCAGGGCACCCACAGCACCTTGCCCAGGAGCACAATGCCCAGCTGGGGTTGGGAGCTCTCCACACAAGGAGACTCCACAACCTCTCTGGGCAGCCTGCAGTAAAGGGCGAAGTGCTGTGTGCCAGAGGGCACTGCCAGGCTGTCCTGCTGCATGGTAAGAAGAACATCCTCTCCACAGCCCAGTTCACAGGGAGGCTTCCTAACCCTTCTGACCATTCCCAAGCCCTTTCCTACTACTCTGGACTTATCCAGAGGTAGAGGGCAGACACTTAACCCCTGAGGAGTGTTGGAGTTGGAAAGGACCTTTCAGATCATTGAGCCCAGCCCTGAACCCAGCACTGCCAGGGCACCACCAAACCAGAGCCCTCAGCACCACATCTCCATGGCATTGAAACCCCTCCAGGGATGGGGACTCCACCACTGCCCTGGGCAGCCTGGGCCAGGGCTTAACCACTCTTTCAGTGAAGAAGTTCCTTCTAATGGCCAACCTAAAGCTCCCTCGAGGCTGTCTCCTCTTGTCCTGTCCCTTGTTCCTTGGGAGCAGAGCCCAAGCCCCAGCTGGCTCCAGACTCCTCTCAGGGAGCTGCAGAGAGCAATGAGGTCTCCCTCAGCCTCCTCTTCTCCTGGCTCAACCCCCCCAGCTCCCTCAGCTGTTCTCCAAACCCTTCCCCAGCTTCGTTGCCCTTCTCTGGCCCTGCTCCAGCTCCTCAATGTCCTTCTTGAAGTGAGGGCCCCAGAACTGACCCTAGAATTGGAGCTGTGGCCTCCCCAGTGCCCAGTCCACAGGGATAATTAGTGGACTGCTACTGCTCCTGTCCCATAGCAGAGGTGGCAGCTCAGGGGAGCCTGCCCAGGTGTCTGCTGTGGGGCAGTGGAGCTGCTCCCCCTCCCCTCTCACCTCATCGATCTCCTTGATCCAGCGGTCGATGCCATCGAAGGACCAGCGGTTGGTGATGTCATACACCAAGAGAATCCCCTGGGGGAAGAGCACCAGGAGCAGATCAGCAAAGTGGCTCAGTGGGCAAGCTGCCAGGGTGGCCACAGCTGAAAGCTAACCTCCACGAAACCAAAAAGGCTGAAGGGCAGAGGGTGGCTCCAGCTGCAGTGTTTGTGTGCTTGCTGGGGCAGAAATGGAGACACCAGAGCTGGGCTAACTCAGTCCCAGAGCATGAGAGGAGGTTTTACTCCTTGGTTTGGGCTTGAACATCTCTCACACCATTTCCAAAGCAGCAGTCCCTGCAAAGGAGGAGCAGAGGAATTTGGTGACTGTGGATCTGGAGGGGCAAAAGAGTCTCCTGTCACAAATCTGATACAAACTCACTGAGGCAGAAACAGTCCTTTGCTTTTCCCCTTATGCAGAAGAGCTGCACTCATAGAACCATGGAATGGTAGGGGCTGGAGGGGACCTCTGGAAATCACCCACCCCAACCCCTGCTCCAGCAGGGCACCCACAGCACAATGCCCAGCAGCACAATGCCCAGGGGGGGTTGGAAGCTCTCCACACAAGGACACTCCACAACCTCTCTGGCCAGCCTGCTCCAGCCCTCCAGCACCCTCACACCAAACAACTTTCTCCTCCTGCTCACATCCAACCTCCTGCCTGCCACTTTGTGCCCCTTGCCCCTTGTGCTGGCCCTGGGCACCACTCAGCAGAGTCTGGCCCCAGCCTCTTGCCCCCTCCCCACAGCTCCTTTAGCTCTTGCTGAGCATTGCTCAGCTGCCCTCTGAGGCTGCTCTTCTGCAGGCTCTCAGCCCCAGGGCTCTCAGCCTTTGCTGCTCACAGAGCTGCTCCAGGCCCCTCAGCAGCTCTGCAGCCTCCTCTGGACCTTCTCCAGCAGTTCTCTGTCTCTCCTGAA
Organism: Indicator maculatus; assembly: GCA_013399975.1. Lineage (NCBI taxonomy): Eukaryota > Metazoa > Chordata > Aves > Piciformes > Indicatoridae > Indicator > Indicator maculatus. The sequence continues at coordinate 36,325 of VXBD01006978.1, forward strand.
CAGGGGAGCCCAGAACTGGACCCAGGACTGCAGCTGTGGTCTTGCTAGGGCAGAGTAGAGGAGGAGGGCAACCCCCCTTGCCCTGCAGCCTCCATTGACTCTGTCCAGCAGGTCCCTGCCCCTGAGGCTGGGCTCTGCTGAAGGCACTCTGTGGCTCTATGTCACCACTGCACCAGCAGACAATGAACAAAGCACAACAATGGTGGTAAACTCCAGAGGGTTCCTGAAAGGTCTCACTCTAGGACCTTCCCCCCTCACCCCCAGGCCCACATCCTTCCTCTCTGAACATCACCTCCCATCCACAACCCACTTCCCAATCACCCCTTAAGCTGCAGCACCAAGACAGGCACAGCTCAAGGGAGCTTTGTGCCTGCAGCCATGGAGCAGCACCTTGGAGAGCCTCCATCCTCACCCTACACCCAGGCTCAGGACCACACACAGGTTGCTGGCCACCACTGGGGTGCACAGCAGCTCCTGCTGAGGGAGCTTTGCTTGAGTCAGAGCATTTCTGAGGCCAGCCAGCCAGCAGGAGAGCAAGGCTGAGCACAGCCACTCACTGCCAGCTGGGCACAGCCAGCATTTGGAGAAGGGTCTGGTGGTGTAGCCTGGCTGCAGCTCTCCCCTCATCTTCCTGACTTCTTGTCACTCTCTTCTTTGCAGGCAAGGACATTTCAAGTGACAGCAGCCACTCCAAGGTTACTTTGCAGAAGGGCAGCTGAGCTGGCCCTGAAGTGAGAACCATGGAGGACTTGGCACTGCAGGAGGAGCAGCCTGAGGGGGAAGGCAGCACCAGCTGAGAGGTGGCCCAGGGGCAGTCAGAGCAGGCTGAGGGCAAGACAAACCAGCCTGAGCTGACTGCAGGGCAACAGAGCCTTCAGCAGCAAGCTCAGCAGAATCAGTCCCCTCTGAACCAAGGGATCCTCCAGGAACAGCTGGCCCTGTGGCAGGTCCCCAGTGCAGACAAAAAGAGGTCCTCAGCTGGCAAAGGAGAGCCTCAGCTGGCAGCCTGGTCCAACCTAGACCACAGAATGCCAGACTGGTTTGGGTGGGAAGGGACCTGAGAGATCATCTACCTCCAACACACCTCCCACCAGCACAGGCTGCTCAAGGCCTCATCCAGCCTGGCCTTCAGCACCTCCAGGGAGGGCACAGCCACAGCCTCCCTGGGCAACCTGTGCCAGTGTCTCCCCACCCTCACTCCAAACAATTTCTTCCTCCTCTCCACTCTCACTCTGCCCTCTCCCAGCTCCAAGCCATTGTCCCTCATCCTGGCATTCCCAGCCCTTGTCCCAAGTCCCTCCCCAGCTCTCCTGGAGCCCCTTCAGGTACTGGAAGGCTGCTCCAAGGTCTCCCTACAGCCTTCTCCAGGCTGCACAGCCCCAACTCTCCCAGCCTGTCCCCACAGGGGAGCTTCTCCAGCCTCTGATCATCTTGGTGGCCTCCTCTGGACCCTCTCCAGCAGCTCCAGGTCCTTCCTGTGCTGGAGTCCCCAGAGCTGGAGGCAGTGCTGCAGGTGGGGTCTGAGCAGAGCAGAGCAGAGGGGCAGAATCCCCTCCCTGTGCTGCTCTCTCCCTGCTCTGGCTGCAGCTCAGCACACAGCTGGCTCTGGGCTGCCAGGGACCACTGCTGGCTCCTGGGGACTTTGTCACCAACTGACACCCCCAAGACCTTCTCCTCAGGGCTGCTCTCAGCCACTCCTCCCCCAGCCTGGATCTGTGCTTGGGATTGCCCTGACCCAGCTGCAGGACCTTGCCCTTGGCCTTGTTGAACTTCATGAGGCTGCCTTGTGCCCAGCTCTGCAGCTTGTCCAGGTCCCCATGGATGGATCCCTTCCCTCCAGCTGGCAGCAGGGCCACACAGCTTGGTGCCATCTGCAGACCTGCTGAGGGTGCCCCAATCCCAGTGCCCATGTGGCTGACAGAGCTGTTGAACAGCACTGGTCCCAGTACTGACCCCTGAGGGGCTCCTAGGTACAGCAGAGTGAAGGAGGGAGCTGACAGAGCCTAGCATGTGTCCTGGTACCAGTCAGAGCCCACCAAGCCCCAGCAGACCTGCTCCTTTAGTCCCTGAAATGGAAAATCCACTACAGAGACAGGAGAAATAAACTCCCCAGAGCTCCTGGAGCACAGCTCTGAGGATCTGCTGCTGCCAAAGCCTGTGAGGAATGGCGGAAGCCTGTGCAGGAGCCATGAATGTGACATTCCCCCAGTGCATGGAAAAATCCTCATCAGTGTGACATCTGGAGCACGTGGGAATGAGGAGGGCCAGGACATATGAGCACAGAACCACTTCAAACTCACCACAGTCACGTCTGGAGCTGGACTGGAAGAATAGAATGCAGGGAGGGACCTGAGAGACCATCCAGCTCCAGCCCCCTGCCATGGGCAGGGACACCTCCCACCAGCACAGGCTGCTCAAGGCCTCATCCAGCCTGGCCTGCAACACCTCCAGGGAGGGCACAGCCACAGCCTCCCTGGGCAACCTGTGCCAGTGTCTCCCCACCCTCACTCCAAACAATTTCTTCTTCCTCTCCACTCTCCCTCTCCCCTCTCCCAGCTCCAAGCCATTGTCCCTCATCCTGGCACTCCCAGCCCTTCTCCAAAGTCCCTCCCCAGCTCTCCCCTTCAGCTACTGGAAGGTTGCTCTGAGGTCTCCCTGCAGCTTTCTCTTCTCCAGGCTGCACAGCCCCAGCTCTCCCAGCCTGTCCCCACAGCAGAGCTTCTCCAGCCTCTGATCATTTTCATGACCTCCTCTGGGCCCTCTACATCAGCTCCAGGTCCTTCTTATGCTGGGGTCCCATATCTGGCCCCAGCCCTGCAGGTGAGGTCTCCCCAGAGCAGAGCAGAGGGCAGGATCCTCTCTCTCCAGCTCTGCCCACACTGCTTTGGATGCAGCCCAGGCTGCCCTTGGCCTTCTGTGCTGCCAGTGCCCATTGCTGGCTCCTGCCCAGCTTCTCCCCCCCAGCACCCCAAGGCCTTCTCTGCAGGGCTGCTCTCAATCTCCTCACCCCCAGCCTGGATTGGTATCAAGGATTATCCTGACCCAGGTGCAGAAGCCTGCACTTGATCTTGTTGAACTTGATGAAGTTCCTGTGATCCCACTGTTCCAGCTTGTCCAGGCTCCTCTGGATGCCATCCTGTCCCTCTGGCATATGGACACAACCATCTCTATCCCTGAGGTTCATGAAGTTCAACAAGGGCTGGGCTCTCCCAAGCACAAATCCAGGCTGGGGGTGAAGGGCTGGAGAGCAGCCCTGTGGAGAAGGCCTTGGGGGTGCTGGGGGTGCAGAGCTGGCCAGGAGCTGACACTGAGTGCTGCCAGCCCAGCCCCAGCCTGTCCTGGGCTGATCCCCAGCAGTGTGGGCAGCAGGGGCAGGGAGGGGATTCTGCCCCTCTGCTGTGCCTGCTGAGACCTCCCCTGCAGTGCTGGGGCAGCTCTGGAGTCCTCAGCACAGACAGGGACCTGTAGCAGGGCCAGAGGAGGCCACAGCAGTGCTGGCAGGGTGGAAGCCCTCTGCTGGGAGGCCAGGCTGGGAGAGTTGGGGTTGTGCAGCCTGGAGAGGAGAAGGCTCCAGGGAGACCTTCTGGTGGCCTTGCAGTGCTTCAAGAGGCCAGAAGGAAGCTGGGGACAGAGGTTTTGTCAGGGCTTGTTGGGACATGCCAAGGGGGGATGGTTTGAACTTGAAGAGAGAGATTGAGAGTGGAGAGAAGGGAGAAATGTTTGGCAGTGAGGGTGGGGAGAGCCTGGCCCAGGCTGGCCAGAGAGGTGGGAGCTGCCCCATGGCTGGCAGCAGTGCAGCTCAGGTTGTTTGGGGCTGTGAGCAACCTGCTCTGGCTGCAGCTGTCCCTGCTGGCTGCAGGGGGTTGGACTGGATGAGCTGGAAAGGTCCTTCCCAACCCAACCCACTCCTGGTTTTCCATAATTAACAAAACTCCACTAATCCAAAGCTGCTTCTCCAGAAGCCAATCAAGAAGCCTCTTCTAGCAGGATCCACCAGACTGCAAATGCAGTTAGAATAGAAACCAGAGACTGAGCTTTCTCTCCCCTTTTGGTGTGTCTCTTTCCACTTCCAGCTTCCAAGGCTTCACATGTGAAGGAAGGAGAGCCAGGAAACAACAAAGCAGAGAGCTTGGTGAGTCCCTTCCAAGACAAACTGCCAGCAAGTGCAGTAAAGTCTACTGAATCTCTTTCTGCACTGACAGGTCCGTTCAGCCAAGAGAAACAGGCCAAGACCCACTTGGTGAAGGCTGCTCCTGCCAGGAACATGCTCAAGGAAGACAGAGATTTTCAGCTTGCTGGCAGCTGCCACCTGGATCTTCTTTTTTTTTTTCCCATGGAATTCTGGGGTGCAATGAGAAAAGTGTGGCCAGCAGGGCAAGGGAGGTTCTCCTCCCTCTCTGCTCAGCCCTGGGGAGAACACAGCTGGAATATTGTGTCCAGGTCTGGGCTCTCCAGTTCGAGAGGGACAGGGATCTGCTGGAGAGAGGCCAACAGAGGCTATAAGGATGATGAAGGGGCTGCAAAATCTCTGCTATGAAGACTGAGTGCCCTGGGGCTGGTTAGGCTGGAGAGGAGAAGGCTGAGAGCGATCTGATCAATCTCTATCAATAGCTGAGGGGAGTGGGGCAAGAAGCAGGGGCCAGGCTCTTTGCAGTGGTGTCCTGTGACAAGACCAGAGGCAATGAATCCTGGAACCCAGGAGGCTCCACCTGAACAGGAGGAGAAAGTTATTTAGTGTGAGGCTGCCAGAGGCCTGGAGCAGGCTGCCCAGAGAGGTTGTGGAGTGTCCTTGTGGGGAGACTTTCAAGCCCCACCTGGATGTGCTCCTGTGTGCCCTGCCCTGGGTGCCCTGCTCTGGCAGGGGGGTTGGACTGAATCATCTCTGGAGGTGCTTTCCAACCCCTGCCATGCTCTGGTTCTATGATTCTTTATACTCATTCTTAAGGATAAAATATCAGAAAAAAAAGGAGCCCCAAGGCCTCAGGAGCAGCATGGAAGGGCAGGAGCACCATTTCTGCTGCCTGCCAGCTCACCCTCCAGTCACAGCACAGCTCCAGGCATTCAGGATTGGAGTTCAGCTGTCAAGCAAAGCTTCCCAAAGGTCAGAAGATATCAAGGCCAGAATGTCTGATGGCTTTCACAGCTTGCATTGGGTTGGAAGGGACCCTCCAAGGTCATCTTGTCCAACCCCCCTGCAGGCAGCACGGACACCTCACACCAGAGCAAGTCTGACCTTAAATGTCTCCATGGAGCCTCCACCACCTCCCTGGGCAGCCTGTCCCAGTGTCTCCCCAGCCTCACTGTGCAGAACTCCCTCCTGATGTCCAACCTAACTCTGCCCTGCTCTGGGTTCAAACCATTCTCCCTCATCCTATCCCCACAGCCCCTTCTGAACAGTCCCTCCCCAGCTCTCCTGGAGCCCCTTCAGGCACTGGAAGGCAGCTCTGAGGTCTCCCTGGAGCCTTCCCCAGGCTGAACAGCCCCAACTCCCCCAGCCTGTCCCCACGGCAGAGGTTCTCCAGCCTCTGATCATCTTGGTGGCCACCTCTGGACACACACCAGCAGCTCCCTGTCTCTCCTGTGTTGTGGGCCCCAGAGCTAGCCACAGCTTCTGTGCTCAGCCTCCCCACCACGGGCATGAAGCCCAGCTTTGCTGTAACCCAGCAGAAGATGGAGGAAGCAGCTGAGAAACCTCTGGGCAGCTCATGGTGCTGCCAGATCACCTCCTGCTTCTTCCCAGCAGCTCTGGCATGCTCCAGACCCCAGGTTTCCAGAGCACACATCCCAAACACTCTATCATTCCCATCTGCAGCCCCGGGGAGCAGAGCACACAGGCAGCAAGCAGGCAGGGGGCTGGCTCCATCTCTGCAGAGCCTTCCAAGGCAGAGCTGTCTTCTTCTTCAGGTTCTTCACAGAAGTCTTCTTGGAACACTCTGCTCAGAATTTGAATTCACACAACTTGACAAAGGAGCTGCCTGCCAGGAGAGGCAGGAATTGCTCCCTGAGTGCCTAGATGGCTTTCAACACACTGATAGTCTGCTTTCGGTTGGAAGGGACCTCAGAGAACAACTACTGCAACCCCTGCCATGGGCAGGGACACCTCCCACCAGCACAGGCTGCCCAAGGCCTCATCCAGCCTGGCCTTGAGCACCCCCAGGGAGGAGGCAGCCACAGCCTCCCTGGGCAGCCTGTGCCAGACTCTCACCAGCCTCACACTCAACAACTTCTTCCTCAGCTCCACTCTAACCCTGCTCTGCCTCAGCTCCAAACCATTCCCCCTTGGCCTGGCTCCACACCCCCTCAGCAAAAGTCTCTCTGCAGCCTTCCTGCAGGATCCCTTCAGGTCCTGGCAGGCAGCTCTGAGGTGCCCCTGGAGCCTTCTCCTCTGCAGGCTGCACACCCCCAGCTCCCTCAGCCTGTGCTCACAGCAGAGCTGCTCCAGCCCTTGCAGCATCTCTGTGGCCTCCTCTGGACTTGCTCCAACCACTCTGTCTGCTGTCTGCTGGCTCAGACCAGGCTTATGAGCAAGAAGCTGCTCAAGGTGAGAGAGAAGCAGCATGCAGACCCATCAGGACAAAGAAGACTTCTCCAACAGGCTCCCCAGATGCTCTCAGAGTTGGATCTCAGAGTTGGATCTCCTTGCACAGGAACACCAGTCTCTGCTGGGAAGAAGCAAGGCCTTGAGGTCTCTTCCAACCTTCTTGATTCTATGATTCTATGATTCTCACACAAAGACCTCAGCTCAGCCTGGGCAGCAGCTGAGGTGGCCAGGAAAGTGTCACTTGGTGTTCTCCACTGATGGGACAAAGCTGTTGTTGAAGGAGCCTGGAGGACCCCTCCAGTATGGATGTCTCTGGCCCACAGGATGAAGTAAAGCACAAACAAAAGATGCAGGGCTGACAGCAAGCAGAACACTTTGTCTCTCCTGCCTGCTCCTTGGGAGCTACATGTGGTCATGGCTTCCAGCTGGCACCTCAGACCTTGGCTCCTGGGCTGCTGTGTCCTGCTGCCAAAGCACTTCCCACCAGCACATCACACTTGGGGGGGTGGAGGAATTATTCATCCCTGAGCTTTTGATAAACATCTTGGCAGGCAAGGTGGACTCCTCCAGCAGCTGGACAACCCCACTGACATGATCTGAGGCAGGCAAGGTATTTGCAGCAAGCAGGAAAGGCAGAAGGTAGAGCAGAGCCTACAGCTCAGAGCCTGCCAAAGAGCCAGCAGGTCCCTGCATGCTCAGGAGCCCTGAATGAGCTGAGCAGCAGCTACTCAATCACCTGCCTCAGCACAACCACACTGACAGCTTGCACCAGGCTGGAAGGGACCCTCCAAAGGCATCTTGTCCAACCCCCCTGCAGGCAGCATGGACACCTCCAACCAGAGCAGGCTGCACAGGGACACAGCAAGGCTGACCTTGAATGTCTCCAGGCATGGAGCCTCCACCACCTCCCTGAGCAGCCTGTTCCAGTGTCTCCCCATCCTCACTCTGCAGAACTTCCTCCTGATGTCCAACCTAACTCTGCCCTGCTCCAGTTTCAAACCATTGCCCCTCATCCTGGAGTGGTTTCCAAGAGGCAGAGATGTGGTGCTGAGGGCCACGGTTTGGCAGTTAGAGAATGGTTGGACTGGATGAGCTTAAAAGGCCTTTGCCAACCAGAATGGTTCTGTTCTGTGAGTCCAGTATCTGAAGGAGCTACAAGAAGGCTGCAGAGGGACTGCTCCAAAGGCCTGCAGGGACAGGATCAGGGGCAATGGATTCAAACTAGAGCAGAGCAGACTGAGATTGGATGTGAGGAACAAGTTCTGCACCTTGAGGGTGGGACACTGCAACAGGTTGCCCACGGAGGTGGTTGAGGCCCCATTCCCTGGAGATATTCAAGGTGAGGCTGGACAGGGCCCTGGGCAACCTGATCTGGTGGAGGATGTCCCTGATGAGTGCAGGGGGTTGGACTGGAGGAGTTTTGGAGGTTCCTTCCAACCCAGACCACTCTGGGATTCTAGGATTCAAAAGTGATGTGGTGAGGACCTGCTGGCCCAGCAGACCCTAGGAGGGAAGGGATGAGGAAAGCAGCTGTGATGGGAGAAGGGAAATTCAAAGGCCAGGGAAGCAATAATAAGAGAGGAGAAGGCTCACAGGCACACCAGTGTGGCTCAGGGTGGAGGCTTGTGGCAAGGAGCTCCTTGCATCACTAAGGAGCTCAGATCAGCTGTCAGGGCAGGCAGGGCCAGCCAGGCTGAGCTGGGCTCCTGACAGCAGCTCCTGAGGCAAGCAGAGCTGAAAGGAGACTGATCCTCCCCTGCACCAGCTCCTCAAGCACAGCACAGCTGCCTGCCTTTAGATGTTCTGAAGAGGGAGGAGTTCCTGCTGGGCATGAAAAGCCTGTGGCTGTGTGAGCAGGCAGCTGGGATGGAGGCAATGCTGGGGAAGGCATCGAGGGCCCCACACGAGTTGTTTGGCTTGGGAGGGCCAAGCCTGCAGTCCAGACTGGGCAAAGCCTGAGGCTGTGCTGGGGAGGAGAGCAAAACTCGCCAGGGGCTCTGTTTGCAGGCTGGTTTGACACTCTGCAACCTCTCCAGGGATTCCTTCAGAAGGTCCAACTCTGCTCACAGCACTGGAGGAGCAATCGGGGCTGTGTGGGAAGGCCAAGTGTGAGGCAGCTGCAGGCACTTCCACCCCACTGCCTGCTCAGCACCCACTCCTGCTCACCCCTCCAAGCTGCCAGCTTGCTGAGGCCACCTGGCCTCCTGCTCTCACAGGGAACCTGCCAAAGGCCTCCTTGGGAACTCAGTCTTCAAGTTCTCCTTTTGGGAAGCTCATTTCAGAGTCTCAGCCTCTACCCAGGGAGAAGCTTCTGCTGATTTTCAGAGTGAAGGTGTCAGGGACAGTTTCATGGAGTCATAGAATGCATTGGGTTAGAAGGGACCTTAAAGATCACCCAGTGCCAGCCCCCTGCCATGGGCAGGGACACCTCCCACCAGCACAGGCTGCTCAAGGCCTCATCCAGCCTGGCCTTCAGCACCTCCAGGGAGGGCACAGCCACAGCCTCCCTGGGCAACCTGTGCCAGTGTCTCCCCACCCTCACTCCAAACAATTTCTTCCTCCTCTCCACTCTCTCTCCCCTCTCCCAGCTCCAAGCCATTGTCCCTCATCCTGGCACTCCCAGCCCTTCTCCAAAGTCCCTTCCCAGCTCTCCTGGAGCCCCTTCAGGTGCTGAAGGTTGCTCTAAGGTCTGCCTGCAGCCTTCTCATCTCCAGGCTGCACAGCCCCAACTCTCCCAGCCTGTCCCCACAGGGGAGCTTCTCCAGCCTCTGATCATCTTGGTGCCCTCCTCTGGCCCCTCTCCAGCAGCTCCAGGTCCTTCCTGTGCTGGGGGCCCCAGAGCTGGAGGCAGTGCTTGCCCACAAAGGAAAATGCAGCAGTTGGTTTCCTTCGGGAAGCTCTGTCCCAGAGGAGCTCTGTCAGGATGACAACACAGTAGTAAGGAAGTTCTTTCAACCCCCAGGAATTCATGGATCAGAAGCTGCTCCTGCTCTTCAGAGTCTAGATGCTGTTCTGGAGCAGGGCCCAAAGGAGAAGCTCCAAATGCAAATCCCTGTCTGATGTTTTCTGGAACATTCTTCAGGATCCAATGGAGCTGCTCCAGTTAGAAGTTTGCATCAAACATGCAAGTAGCAGACATCCTATTTTTGGAACTGATGAAGGCAACACAAGCTGGGAGAATTCCACTGGGAAAGCCACTGCCATAATTAAACAAACCTGGCAGACCTCCCAAAGCTCAGACAGGAAAGTTCAGGCAGGTCCAGGCCTTGTCCTCCATACCCCCAGCTTCTGAGCCCTGCTCCAGAAACTAACTCTGACCATAGCCCCAAGGAGGCCTTGTCTGCAGCTGTCTAGGAACGTCTGTCACTCACTCAAGAGCCCCAGCATGGCAGGGTGGGAAGGGAGCTCTGGAGCTCACCCAGCCCAAGCCCTGCTCCAGCAGGGCACCCACAGCACACTGCCCAGCAGCACAATGCCCAGGGGGGGTTGGAAGCTCTCCACACAAGGACACTCCACAACCTCTCTGGCCAGCCTGCTCCAGCCCTCCAGCACCCTCACACCAAACAACTTTCTCCTCCTGCTCACATCCAACCTCCTGCCTGCCACTTTGTGCCCCTTGCCCCTTGTGCTGGCCCTGGGCACCACTCAGCAGAGTCTGGCCCCAGCCTCTTGCCCCCCACCCACAGCTCCTTTAGCTCTTGCTGAGCATTGCTCAGCTGCCCTCTGGGGCTGCTCTTCTGCAGGCTCTCAGCCCCAGGGCTCTCAGCCTTTGCTGCTCACAGAGCTGCTCCAGGCCCCTCAGCAGCTGTGCAGCCTCCCCTGGACTCTCTCCAGCAGTTCTCTGTCTCTCTGTGGGGAGCACAGAACTGCAGATGTGGCCTTGCTAGGGCAGAGCAGAGGAAGAGGGGAACCTCCCTTGCCCTGCTGGCCACACTCTTCTCCATGCACCCCAGATCACCATTGGCCTTCTTCGCCACAGGGGCACATTGCTGGCTCATGGGGAACTCCCCCACCACTCCCAAGTCCTTCTCCATGGAGCTGCTTCCCAGCAGGTCCCCCCTCACCTGTGCTGTTGCAGGATGTTGCTCCTCCCCACCTGCCCTGGTTGAACTTCATGAGGTTTCCTCTGCCCAGCTCTCAGGGTCCCCAGGTCATGCTGAGTGGCAGCAGAGCCTGAGCCACTCTTCCAGTGCTGTGCCATCAGCACACTGACTGAGGCTCCCCTCTCTGCCTTCACCCAGGTCACTGATGAAGATGTTGAAGAAGACTGGACCCAGTGCTGAGCCCTGGGGAACAGCTCCAGGCCTCCAGCTAGACTCTGCCCCACTGATCACAACCCTCTGAGCTCTGTCCTTCAGCCAGTTCTCAACCCACCTCAGCCCCTTCCCTCCCCTCATTCCATACTGGTGACACCCAGAGCCTCCTGGCATTTACAGAGATCCCTTCCTTCTGATGCTTGAGGTGCTCCTTCCCAGAGCTTTTGACTACTTCCTGGAAGGATTTTCCAGCTGAAAGGCAAAGCCCCAACAAGGCACTGGGAGCAGCACTCACCTGGGCTCCTCTGGAGTAGGATCTGAAAATGGTGCAAAACCTTCCTTGCCCTGATGTGTCCCTGCAAGGAGGAAAAGTGACAGCTGTGAAATGTGGAGAATTGGATCCCCTGCTGCACATCTCCTGCAGGAGCTCCAAAAGGGTCATCCACATAAAGTTAGATCTTGAAAGACCTTTACAACCAGTGTGGGACCCAAAGTGCTCTGCAGGGTGGTTTGGGGAAGCCTTGCTCACCACTTCTGCTGACAGACAGACTCCAGAGGTCCTCCCTGGCATTGTGCTTCCCATGGAGAAGGTGCAAGCCAAAGCCACTCAGCTTCAGCACTGCTTTATGGTGGCTGAGGATGGACCTCAGCTGACTCCCTTGGGCGAGAGATTTTCTCTCTAGCTCTCTACAGTCCCCTTCCAAGTCAGAGTGAGACTGCAGAGCTTTGCAGAACCACAGAATGGCTTAGGATGGAGGAGACCTCAGAGACCATCTACTCCCAACTCAGCTACAAGATTGCTGTGTCAGCTCCTCAGCAGGTTAAACCTCAGACAAAGCTTGACCAGGAGGACTCTAGATGTCCCTCTGATGCTGACAGACAAGGCAGGAGTCACCCCTCCCATCCCCATGTCAGTGTCAGGTCACTCTAGTAGGTCCTGACACTAACCACAAGGTCTGTTCATGACTCTTCTTTTAATGTTCTGCTCAAGCCATTGAGAAATATCCACCTGTAGGGCCTAGGGCTGTCATCTGGTTTTTTCCCTCCTGCTTTCCTATCCTTTTGTCTGTACTTCTCATCCCAGGACTTCAGGAAAATCCAGAATGCTTCCCTCAGTGACTGAGAGCTGCATGGGAGCATGGTCAGGAATGGCAGAGAAAGACTGAAACTGGGGCCAGCTCTGGAGCCCTCAGCACAGCACAGGCAGGGACCTGCTGGAGCAGAGCCTGAGGAGGCCACAGCAGTGCTGTCAGGGTGGAAGCCCTCTGCTGGGAGGCCAGGCTGGGAGAGTTGGGGTTGTGCAGCCTGGAGAGGAGAAGGCTCCAGGGAGACCTTCTGGTGGCCTTGCAGTGCTTCAAGAGGCCAGAAGAAAGCTGGGGACAGAGTTTTTCTCAGGGCCTGTTGGGACAGGCCAAGGGGGGA
>VXBD01006978.1:51579-65996 GCA_013399975.1 Indicator maculatus
TGCCAGCAGCCCAGGAAGAGTCCTCAGCACCCTCCATGCCAGCAGCCCAGGAAGAGTCCTCAGCACCCTCCATGCCAGCAGCCCAGGGTGAGTGCTCAGCACCCTCCATGCCAGCAGCCCAGGGTGAGTGCTCAGCACCCTCCATGCCAGGAGCCCAGGGTGAGTGCTCAGCACCCTCCCTGCCAGCAGCTCCTATGCCATTACCCAGGCACGTAGATGGAGCAGTTAGGATCACAGAATCCCTTTAAGCTCATCCAGTCCCAGAACACAGAATCCATCCAGTTGGGAGAGGCCTCCAAGCTCATCCAGCCCAACCCTGCCCCCAGCACTGCAGGGTCACCCCTGAGCCATGTCCCCAAGCACAGCTCCACAGGCTGCTGGAACACCCCCAGGGATGGGACTCCAGCACTGCCCTGGGCAGACCATTCCAAGGTCTGAGAACCCTTCCAGTGAAGAAACATTTCCTGAGATCCAGCCTGAGCCTCCCCTGGTGTAGCTTGGAAGCATTTCCTCTGCTCCTGTCACTTGTCACCAAGGAGCAGAGGCTGTCCCCTCCCCACTCCAGCCTCCTCTCAGGGAGCTGCAGAGAGCAATGAGGTCTCCCTCAGCCTCCTCTTCTCCAGGCTCAACACCCCCAGCTCCCTCAGCTGCTCCTCCCCAGCCCTCTTCTCCAGACCCTTCCTCAGCTCTGTTGCACTTCTCTGGACCTGCTCTAGTCTCTCAATGTCCTTGGAATGAGTAGCCCAGCACTGAACTCAAGCTGTGCCCTCCCCAGTGCCCATTCCAGGGGCACAATCCCTGCCCTGCTTCTGCTGCCACCCCATTGCTGCTCCAGGCCAGGCTGCTGCTGCCCTTCTTGCCCACCTGGGCACTCCCTGGCTCATCTCCAGCTGGCCATCAATCAACACCCCCAGGTCCTTCTGCACTCTGCCTCAAGCCTGGAGCATTCATGGGGTGCAGCACCCAGTCCTTGGCCTTGGTGAGCCTCAGGGTTTGGGTGTCCCTGATCTGGTTTGCTTCAGCTGCTCAGCACTCAAAGCAGGACACAGCTCTCAAGTGCAGCCCTACTGGAGCTGGAGCTCCTCTGCTATGGAAACAGACTGAGAGAGTTGGGGTTGTGCAGTCTGGAGAGGAAAAGGCTCCCAGGAGACCTTCTTGTGGCCTTCCAGTGTCTGCAGGGGGCTACAAGAAAGCTGGGGAGGGACTTTTGAGGGTGCCAGGAAATGATGGGGGGGGGGTATGGAGCAAAAGTAGAAGTGGGGAGATTGAGATTGGATGTTAGGAAGAAGTTGTTCCCCATGAGGGTGGTGAGACACTGGCACAGGTTGCCCAGGGAGGTGGTGGAAGCCTCATCCCTGGAGGTTTTTGCAGCCAGGCTGGAGGTGGCTGTGAGCAACCTGCTGTGGTGTGAGGTGTCCCTGTCCATGGCAGGGGGGTTGGAACTGGCTGAGCCTTGAGGTCCCTTCCAGCCCTGCCAGTTGTGTGACTGTGGTTCTGTAGCTGTGCAGGATGCAGCTCATGGCTCACTGCTGCTAGAAAACTGCCATCAGCCAGAGATGTCCTTTAAGCCAAGGACTCACCATAGTGGCCATCACCAGTGCTGGCCAGGTCAGGTCCCAGTAACCCTCACCAGCTTCCTGAGCTGTGGCCCAGTACCTGCTCCCCCAGTTCCAGCTGATGAGGAAGCTGAGCAGCCCAGCCTGCTTTCCTGTGCCCACAGCTCCAGCTCAGCCTTGGCTCCCCCCTTGTCCCAGGGGCCTGGGGGACACAGAGCCACAGCAGCCACTAGATGCCAGCAGTGCACAGAGGCTGCTGGCAGCCTGACAGCCACTGGCAGAGCTTGTGACCAGGGCTGCTCCTCTTTCTTCTCATTTCAGGCAGCACCCACAAGCCAAGGGAAGTTTTTAGACTCTAATTTCTGTAGCTGTCAGGGTTTCCCCCACCTGAGCATCATCTCTGCTTGCAGCCAAGTACAGCTCATTTGCAGACTGACATTCACTCTCTGCCAGAACGTGCTTGGATCCCCTGCCAGGGATGTGCTGCTACAAACCCCATGCCATGCTCCTGCACTGGCACATGCAGCCCCAACAAAACAGCCCCAAAGCAGCCCCAGCTTCAGCAAACCAGAACTAAACCAGTCCCAGCTCCAGCACACCAGCCCCAAAACAGTCCCAGCTCCAGTAAATTAGTCCCAACCCAGCTCCAGCTCCAGCAACCCAGCCCCAACCCAGTCCCAGCTCCAGCAACCCAGTTCCAAACCAGTCCCAGCTCCAGCAACCCAGCTCCAAACCAGTCCCAGCAACCCCGCTCCAAACCAGTCCCAGCAACCCCGCTCCAAACCAGTCCCAGCAACCCCGCTCCAAACCAGTCCCAGCAACCCCGCTCCAAACCAGTCCCAGCAACCCCGCTCCAAACCAGTCCCAGCAACCCCGCTCCAAACCAGTCCCAGCAACCCCGCTCCAAACCAGTCCCAGCAACCCCGCTCCAAACCAGTCCCAGCAACCCCGCTCCAAACCAGTCCCAGCAACCCCGCTCCAAACCAGTCCCAGCAACCCCGCTCCAAACCAGTCCCAGCAACCCCGCTCCAAACCAGTCCCAGCAACCCCGCTCCAAACCAGTCCCAGCAACCCCGCTCCAAACCAGTCCCAGCAACCCCGCTCCAAACCAGTCCCAGCAACCCCGCTCCAAACCAGTCCCAGCAACCCCGCTCCAAACCAGTCCCAGCAACCCCGCTCCAAACCAGTCCCAGCAACCCCGCTCCAAACCAGTCCCAGCAACCCCGCTCCAAACCAGTCCCAGCAACCCCGCTCCAAACCAGTCCCAGCAACCCCGCTCCAAACCAGTCCCAGCAACCCCGCTCCAAACCAGTCCCAGCAACCCCGCTCCAAACCAGTCCCAGCAACCCCGCTCCAAACCAGTCCCAGCAACCCCGCTCCAAACCAGTCCCAGCAACCCCGCTCCAAACCAGTCCCAGCAACCCCGCTCCAAACCAGTCCCAGCAACCCCGCTCCAAACCAGTCCCAGCAACCCCGCTCCAAACCAGTCCCAGCAACCCCGCTCCAAACCAGTCCCAGCAACCCCGCTCCAAACCAGTCCCAGCAACCCCGCTCCAAACCAGTCCCAGCAACCCCGCTCCAAACCAGTCCCAGCAACCCCGCTCCAAACCAGTCCCAGCAACCCAGTGCTACACCAGTCCCAACTCCAGCAAACCAGCCCCAAACCAGTCCTAGCTCCAGCCAACCAGCCCCAAACCAGTGCCAAACCAGTCCTAGCTCCAGCAAACCAGCCCCAACAACCCAGCCCCAAACCAGTCCCAGCTCCAGCAAATCAGCCCCAAACCAGTGCCACACCAGTCCTAGCTCCAGCAAACCAGTGCCAAAACAGTCTCAGCTCTAGCAAACCAGCCACAACCCAGCTCCAGCAACCCAGCCCTAAAACCAGCCCCAGCAACCCAGCTCTAACCCAGTCCCAGCAAACCAGCCCCAACCCAGCCTCAGCAACCCAACCCCAGCAACCCAGCCCCAACCCAGCCCACCAGCCCCACACCAGCCTAGTCAGGACCAGCAGCTGCCTCCACGACCCTGCCTGGCCCTGGAGGCATGGAGGCAAAGAAACCAGCCTGGTTGGATGCTTGTCTGCTATCAACCCATCTCCTTCTGGACCAACATCCAGCATGAAGCAATGAAATGAGTGATGCCTGGGAAACAAGTCTGGGCTGTTCCCTCTGCTTCAGCATTCAGGCCAACTCCTCTGCCAGCAGAGTCACAGCCTGGCAGGGGTTGGAAGGGACCTCTGGGGAGCACCCAGCCCAACCCCCCTGCCAGAGCAGGGCACCCAGGGCAGGGCACACAGGAGCACATCCAGGTGGGGCTTGAAAGTTTCCACAGAAGGAGACTCCACAACCTCTCTGGGCAGCCTGCACCAGGGCTCTGCTACCCTCACTGTGCAGAAATTCTTCCTCATGTTTAGATGGAACTTCCTAGGGTCAGGTTTGTGCTCATTGCCTCTTGTCCTGTCCCCGGGGAGCACTGAAAAGAGTCTGGCCCCAACCTCCTGACACCCCTGAGATATTTGCAAGCACTGATGAGATTCCCCTCAGTCTCCTCCAGGCTGCCCAGCCCCAGCTCCCTCAGCCTCTCCTCAGATGAGAGCTGTTGCAGTGCCCTCAGCAGCTCAGTTGATTCCAGCCCTGCTTTGGGCACCTCCTTACACTGCCACCAGCTGAATCCCTCCTCTGGAGCTCAGAGCTGAGCTGGCACAGGGAGCTCTGCAAAGCCCTCTGCTGTCAGCCACTCACCTCCCCTCTGCAGGGCTGGGATTCACACTCCCAGGCAAGTCTCCAGGGAATTCCAAACCTTTGTGTCTTCTGCCAGTTGGTAAAAGGAAGCCCTCAGAAAGCAAGCCACTTTCCCATGGGAATGCACAGGATGTGTTCTAGGAAACTCTGACCTCTTCCAAACCACTTTGCATCCAGATGAGCTGCAGAACCCCACAGCAACCTCTGCTGACTTGCAGCTCCACCACACAATTCCACCTGGTGTGAATGGGGACAGGGAAACACCTGCAAGGCTAAAAGCAATTCTCTGCCAGCTCTTTGTAGCTGCCTGGCCAGAGAGCTGCTGGAGTCTCCTTCTCTGCAGGCTTTCACGCCCCACCTGGATGTGTTTCTGGGTGACCTGCCCTGGGTGGCCCTGCTCTGGCAGGGGGGTTGGATGATCTCCAGAGGTCCCTTCCAACTTCTACCATGCCAGGATTCTGTTTTGATTCTGTAATCCTGGTCATGAGGTCCCACCCCTGCAGGACAGGCTGAGAGGGAGCTGGGGCTGTTCAACCTGGAGAAGGCTCCAGGGAGACCTCAGAGCAGCCTGAAGAGACTACAGGAAGGCTGCAGAGGGACTGCTCCCAAAGGCCTGCAGGGACAGGACCAAGGGCAGTGGTTTGAAATGAGAGCAGAGCAGCTTGAGATGGGATGTGAGGAACAAGATCTGCACCAGGAGGCTGCTGGAACATTGCAACAGGTTGCCCAGGGAGGTAGCTGAGGCTCCATCCCTGGAGATATTCCAGGTCAGGCTCACCAAGGCCCTGAGCAACCTGCTCTGAGGATGTTCCTGCTGACTGCAGGGGGGATGACCTTTGGAGGTCCCCTTCCATGCCTCCATGGTTGGTTCAGATGATCCTTGGGGTCCCTTCCAGCCTGGCATTCTCAGATTCTGTGCTGTGTTCCCTATTGGCATCACACAACCTTTTCCTTGCCAGCAAAGGGACAGCAGAATGAGCCAAGTTCTGGAGAAAACAACTTTCTCCTCCTGCTCACATCCAACCTCCTGCCTGCCACTTTGTGCCCCTTGCCCCTTGTGCTGGCCCTGGGCACCACTCAGCAGAGTCTGGCCCCAGCCTCTTGTCCCCTACCCACAGCTCCTTTAGCTCTTGCTGAGCATTGCTCAGCTGCCCTCTGGGGCTGCTCTTCTGCAGGCTCTCAGCCCCAGGGCTCTCAGCCTTTGCTGCTCACAGAGCTGCTCCAGGTCCCTCAGCAGCTCTGCAGCCTCCCCTGGACTCTCTCCAGCAGTTCTCTGTCTCTCCTGAACTGGGGAGCCCAGAACTGGACCCAGGACTCCAGATGTGGCAGAGGGGCAGGAGAAGAAGTACCTCCCTTGACCTGCTGGCCACACTCTTCCTCATGGTTGTTCAGTCTGGAAAGAGAGGCTGAGGGGAGACCTCATTGCTCTCTACAACATTTAATGACTATCTCACCATAAACTCAATATCTAAGGGGTGGGAGCCAGGAAGATGAGGTCAGACTGTTCTCAGTGATCCTCAGTGAGGCAATGAGCACAAACAGAGAAAGTTCCATCTGAGCAGGAAGAGAAAGTTGTTTGGTGTGAGGGTGCTGGAGGGCTGGAGCAGGCTGGCCAGAGAGGTTGTGGAGTGTCCTTGTGTGGAGAGCTTCCAACCCCCCCTGGGCATTGTGCTCCTGGGCATTGTGCTGTGGGTGCCCTGCTGGAGCAGGGGCTTGGACTGGGTGAGCTCCAGAGCTCCCTTCCCACCCCACCCTGCTGGGATCCTGTGTTCATTTGTGGGTAAAAGCTGAAACACAAAGCTCTGTCCTTTCAGTTCTGGTTAATCAAGACAGATGGGCAGAGAAGCCACAGCCAGGCAGGAGCTGGCAGCTGTTGAATGCACACTCAAAGCAAACAGGTTTTGCAGGCAGGGAACAAGAGCTGAATCTGTCAGTCCACCACCAAACCCACTCCTAGGCAGGAGGCAGCTGCTGGGGCCAGCGCCCAAGTAGACCTGCACCAAATTCTGCAGGTATCAAGATCTTTGGATTCAAGTGAGAGCACAGGCAGCAGCAAGACACTGAGGGGCTGGAGGGTGTCCAATGAAGGGCAACAAAGCTGGGGAAGGGTCTGGAGAAAAAGGCTGGGGAGGAGCAGCTGAGGGAGCTGGGGGTGTTGAGCCTGGAGAAGAGGAGGCTGAGGGAGACCTCATTGCTCTCTGCAGCTCCCTGAGAGGAGGCTGGAGCCAGCTGGGCCTTGGGCTCTGCTCCCTAGGCTCAGGGGATAGAAGGAGAGGCAATGGCCTGAAGTTGTGCCAGGGGAAGGTTAGGTTGGAGATGAGGAAAACTTTTTTGCTGCAAGAGTGGTCAGGAACTGGAAGAGGCTGCCCAGGGAGGTGGTGGAGTCCCCAGTCCTGGAGGTGTTGCAGAATCCTGTGGTCATGGCACTTGGGTACAGGGTTTGGTGGCCATGTTGGGGTTGGGTTGATGTTGGACTGGATGCTCTGGGAGGGCTTTCCCAATCCAACCAGTGCTGTGGTTCTCTCTGTAGGTAGAAGACAGCCCCAGTGCCCAGCCTTGCAGTGCAGCTTCAGCTCTGCCCCCACAGCAGCAGTGATTCCTCCATCCTCTGTCAGTGACATTAAATCATTCACAAAAGCCTCTGCTAAGAGCACATCCACAGCAGCTGCTGGGGAAAAAAAAGTGTGTCCAAGCCACTCAACAAACAACTGATGAAGTCATCTGACCTTAAAAAGTGTGCACAGCAGCAGAGCAACAGCAGCAGTTCAGCTTTTCAGCTCTGAGCTGGGAGCCACAAGAACAGCTCCCTGCCAAACACCACAGCAGCTTGACTCAGGCATTCAATTACCTCCTCCTCACAGAGCCAAACTACACCTTCCCTCCATCAAAAGAGATGCTTTAAACCACAGGAGGATTCATCCCAGGTCTCTGACTTCTGGTGTCAATGTTCCCCTCAGCTGCATCAATTCTTTGCTTGAAGCAGGGTGAGGAAATGTCCTCAGCAGCATCGCTACGAAGCAGCCCCCAGGGTCCATCGGCAGAGCTGGGGCTGAAGGGCAGAAAGCAAAAGCTTCTTGTGCTGCACTGCAGCTCAGCACCACCTTGGGAACAGCATCAAGAGGTCTCAGTTCTCAGCAGGAATGCAGGAGAGCAGTGCTGGCCATACCCAGGGCTGGCAGAGGGAGAGGGATAGACAGAAGCCATCTGCTGCAGCCTTGGTCCTCTCCTGCTCTTGCTGCTCAACTCAACCGGAGGCAAGGAGGAGCTGCCAGCTGCTGTGCAGGGCAGGAGTCAGAACCAGCTGTGACAGAGCCATGGATGGGCAGGGGTTGGAAAGGACCTCCAAAATCATCCAGTGCCAACCCCCTGCCATGGGCAGGGACACCTCCCACCAGCACAGGCTGCTCAGGGCCTCATCCAGCCTGGCCTGGAACACCTCCAGGGAGGGCACAGCCACAGCCTCCCTGGGCAACCTGTGCCAGTGTCTCCCCACCCTCACTCCAAACAATTGCTTCCTCCTCTCCACTCTCACTCTCCCCTCTCCCAGCTCCAAGCCATTGTCCCTCATCCTGGCACTCCCAGCCCTTGTCCCAAGTCCCTCCCCAGCTCTCCTGGAGCCCCTTTAGGTACTTCAACCCAGCTCTGGGCTGAGGAGTTCAGCCCCATGCACACAGCCAGGAGCCCACATCCTCAAGTGAAGCTCAGCACATCCCAGAGCTCCTGAGAGCTGCAGGGAGCTGCCTGGCAGCTCTGTGGGATGCAGCCAACAACCTGCAAGGCATCTTCCAGAGTCCTGAGCAGGAAAACACCTTCCACTTACTGAAGTTACCCCAGTTTGTAGATGCTCCTGAAAAATATGCTCCACCTTCCACTTCCTTCTGCCTCTCCTCAGCTGGGATTGCTTTGATGTGGACTGGAAGCCTTTCACAAAAAGGCTGCTCACAACAGTTTGTTCCCAGGCATCTGAAATCAAGCTGTGTGGCCCTGCTGCCAGCTGGAGGGAAGGGATCCATCCATGGGGACCTGGACAAGCTGCAGAGCTGGGCACAAGGCAGCCTCATGAAGTTCAACAAGGCCAAGGGCAAGGTCCTGCAGCTGGGTCAGGGCAATCCCAAGCACAGATCCAGGCTGGGTGAGGAGTGGCTGAGAGCAGCCCTGAGGAGAAGGCCTTGGGGGTGTCAGTTGGTGACAAAGTCCCCAGCAGCCAGCAGTGGTCCCTGGCAGCCCAGAGCCAGCTGTGTGCTGAGCTGCAGCCAGAGCAGGGAGAGAGCAGCACAGGGAGGGGATTCTGCCCCTCTGCTCTGCTCTGCTCAGACCCCACCTGCAGCACTGCCTCCAGCTCTGGGGACTCCAGCACAGGAAGGACCTGGAGCTGCTGGAGAGGGGCCAGAGGAGGCCACCAAGATGATCAGAGGCTGGAGAAGCTCCCCTGTGGGGAGGGCTGGGGAGGGACTTTGGAGAAGGGCTGGGAGTGCCAGGATGAGGGACAATGGCTTTGAGCTGGGAGAGTTGGGGAGAGTGAGAGTGGAGAGGAGGAAGAAATTGTTTGGAGTGAGGGTGGGGAGCCACTGGCACAGGTTGCCCAGGGAGGCTGTGGCTGTGCCCTCCCTGGAGGTGGTCAGGCCAGGCTGGATGAGGCCTTGAGCAGCCTGTGCTGGTGGGAGGTGTCCCTGCCCATGGCAGGGGGTTGGCACTGGATGGTCTTGAAGGTCCCTTTCCAGTCCCAACCACTCTAATGTTTCCATGACTTTCATCTAGAGCTCAGGGACTGAGGGGAGGATGCTGGACAGGTAATTGCTTGTTTGGGTTTGCAAGCAGCCAAAAGGAAAACAACCATTTGCAGACCTCTAAGGAGCCTAGAATTGCAGAAGGCTTCACTTCTACCTTGCCTGCTCCACAGTCCAGCAGTGTCAGCAGCTAGGTGGTCCCTGCACAGAGGAACTCTGTTCTGGACTCAGTTAAGGATGACAACTGCAGCTGAGAATGGTATTTGGAGCCAGCAGCAAATCTGTTCCTAACCCTGGGAGCATCTCAGTGGCCAGCCGGAAGGCCAGGGCTACAGCCAAGAGCTGTGGGGCTGCTGAGTGGGGTTGGTGCTTGAGCAGAGAATCAAGAATGATTTGATGCACAGAAGTGACACCCAACAAAGGGTTTGCTTCATGCTCTGCAGCCCAGAGCTCTATCAAAACCATGCAGCTGCAGGCAGCAACAAAGAGGAGCCTGTGAGGAGAAGCAGAGGCCACCATAACAATCTGCCCTGTGGCTGGCTCCACCATGCAAACACCCAGACAGGCTTGGGGACAAAAAAATCCCCAACCCACAACACTCCAAAAATCCCTCTCCAAAGTACCTTCAGCAGCAGGCTATGGAAGAGCTTCACCTTCCACCCTTACACCACTCAGTGCCATTAAGGCAGAAAAGCTGCTCCACAGCACCAGGCCTCTGGCAACACCACCAGCCTGATGTGTCCCACACCCCAAGGACATTGAGGAGCTGGAGCAGGTCCAGAGAAGGGCAAGAGAGCTGGGGAAGGGTCTGGAGAATAGGACTAGGGAAGAGCAGCTGAGGGAGCTGGGGCTGTGCAGCCTGGAGAAGAGGAGGCTGAGGGAGACCTCATTGCTCTCTGCAGCTCCCTGAGAGGAGGCTGGAGCCAGCTGGGGCTTGGGCTCTGCTCCCTAGGCTCATGGGATAGAAGGAGAGGCAATGGCCTGAAACTGTGCCAGGGGAGGGTTAGGTTGGAGAGGAGGCAAAATGTCTTTGCTGCAAGAGTGGTCAGGGACTGGCAGAGGCTGCCCAGGGAGGTGGTGGAGTCCCCATGCCTGGAGGTGTTCCAGAACCCTGCGGCCATGGCACTTGGGGCTGGGGTTTGGTGGCCCTGGTGGGGTTGGGTTGATGTTGGACTGGATGATCCTGGGAGGGCTTTCCCAACCCAAACAGTTCCATGGCCCTATGCTGAGAAGTTAGGCTCACACACAGGGCTGCACTCCTGCTCCTGGCTCCTGCACAGGGATCCAGACAGAGCAGGCTGCAGGTGCCAAGCAGTGGGACACACACCCACAGCCCCTCCTGCATCCAAACCCCCCTGCCCAGCACTGTTTGGCACCTCCAGGGTTTGTCACACTGCAACACAGAGGCACCAGAGGCAGCCAGCAGTGATGCAGCCACCTCCAGGCTGGATGCTGCACACCCAGGAGGAAGGCTCCAGCATCTCAGCTGGGCACAGGTGGGTTAAGGACCATGTGGCTGCCAAGTGGGGGCACCTGAGGAGCTCCTGGAGCAGCTATGGAGAGCACCCACCATGGATTTGAGCAGCTCTTGAATGTTGTGGTCTCTCTGCACCAGCCATGAGTGCCAGGAAGAAGTTTTCCATTATAAGGGTGAGGAGAGACTGGCACAGGGTGCCCAGGGAGGGTTGGATGTTCCCTCCCTGGAGGTGTTGAAGGCCTTGAGCAGCCTGGGCTGGTGGGAGGTGTCCCTGCCCCTGATCTCAAGGGACCTAAGAGATCATCTACTCCAACCTCCAATTCCAGTTGGAGTTGATGACTTCTAAGGTCCCTTCCAACCCAACCCATTCCCTGATTGTATGACAGAAAGGGACTGCTCCATGCTGGAAGCAGCAGGGCAGCTGCTGCCAATGATCTCACATTTTGGTGTAGTCTCAGGAACCTACAAGACACTGCTCCATGCACCCAGCAGTCCCTCCCTGCCCTCAGAGGACCTCCTGGCCCTGCTAGCAGAGCAAACAGCCCTCCACACACCTCACAGAAGCTCAACAGTCTGAAATCAGGTTTGTAAACCCTCCAATCTCAGCTCAAACTGAGGTTCCATCTGAGCAGGAGGGGAAAGTTGTTGTGAGGGTGCTGGAGGGCTGGAGCAGGCTGGCCAGAGAGGTTGTGGAGTGTCCTTGTGTGGAGAGCTTCCAACCCCCCCTGGGCATTGTGCTGCTGGGCACTGTGCTGTGGGTGCCCTGCTGGAGGAGGGTGTGTAGGGGTTAGATGACCTCCAGAGGTTCCTTCCAGGCCCTACCACACTGTGACTGAAGAGATGGAGGCCACCAAAGGAAAAAAACACCAAGAACAGCTGGAAACAAAAACTGAAGGAGACAAATTGGAAGTGGAGGAGACCTTTTCCATGGGTTTTCCTATGTGGCTTAGAGCCACTAACCAAGCAAGACACTTCCCACATGGAGAGGAGTGGACAGTACCATGGTGGGGTGTGAAGAGAGCAAAGCCTTCTTGCCTTGTGAAAATCAAAACCACAGCAAAGCTTCCAATCCCAGCTCACAGCAGATCCTTCCACCCATTCCAGCCCAAGCCTGCTCAGCTCACATCACCTCTGGGGATCACCAACACATTCCCAGCCCTGCACATGCAGAGCTTGCACGCAGGGTATTAGAGTGGTGAGAACCACCCAGGGTACTCCAGAGCTCTGGAGAACAGGTCCCCAGCTTGAGAAAACCACCACAAAACCATCAAATGGCTCAGGTTGGAAGGAACCTCAGAGAGCATCTGCTCCAACCCCCAGCCATGGGCAGGGACACCTCCCACCAGCCCAGGCTGCCCAAGGTCTCATCCAGCCTGGCCTTGAACACCCCCAGGCAGGAGGCAGCCACAGCCTCCCTGGGCAGCCTGTGCCAGACTCTCACCANTGGCCTCCTCTGGCCTCACTCCACAGCTCTGTGTCCTTCTGCTGGGGACAGCAGAGCTGGAGGCAGGATTGGAGGTGAGGTGTGAGCAGAGCAGAGCCAAGGGGCAGAATCCCCTCTCCTGCCCTCTGCCCACACTGCTCTGGCTGCAGCCAGCACACAGCTGCCTGCTGGGCTGCAGGAGGGCACTGCTGGCTCCTGGGGAGCTGCTCATCACCCAACACCCCCAGGGCTGTTTCCTCAGGGCTGCTCTCAACCCACTCTGCACCCAGCCAGGATTTGTGCCTGGGGTTGGCCTGACCCAGCTGCAGGACCTTGCACTGGGATTTGTTGCACCTCACACAGCTGGCACTGGCCAACTTCTCCAGCCTGTCAAAATCCCTCTGGATGGCTTTACCCTCCTGAGGAATGCTGCATGCTCAACAGCCTCCAGTGCTGTACATCCCTAATCCTGCTTTGAGACAGAGCTGAAGATATCCAGACCTGCCAGGCACCAACTTTGGGGGCTGGGGTTTGGTTTGATGGAGTTTTTGTGTAGTTTTTTGTTTGCTTTGGGGTTTGTCTCATTTTAATTCAGTCCCACATCAAGCACAGGAGGAGGCTGAGTGCTGTAGGTTTAAAAAGACTTTTCAGGCACAGCCCAAGGAGTAAACAATGGAGAAAGAAGAGATGCTGGAGGCGCTGCTGAGCCAAAGTCTGTGCTGCTGAGCCAAAATCTGTGCTGCTGAGCCAAAATCTGTGCTGCTGAGCTCAGCTCTGCATCCCTGCTGACAACTGGAAGCAAAGATCCCTGAAGGACACTGATGGAAGTGCTGGCAGAGGCAGGAAATTGCTGCAGCAGCCACTCTGCACTCCCTGAGCCACTGGCAGAGATTTCCAGCAGCACCACCAGTGTGGTCCAGCTGAGGCATTCCACACAGAGCCATTCCATGGCACTGCAGGGACCTGATGGCAACCTCAAGGAGGTTTTGGCCTCAGTTCTCCTTGCATCAGAGAGCTAAAAAGCTCCAACTAAAAGCTGCTTCCAAGCCATCCAGACGTGCCAGGAAACAAGCAGCACTCTCCAGTGGCCTGCAGCATCTGAAACAGCAGGACAGGCCCAGCCCAGCTCCTGTCTGCACTGACAGGGACAGCACTGCTCTGGCAGACAACACAGATGGAACTCTGCCTGAAACACCCTGGGGGCAAGTGGCCAGGCAAGGAGGAGGAGGAGGCAGCAAAGCAACAGCAGGACTGATGCTTCCCCCCACTTCCAAGATCAGCTTCCCCTCCCTACTGAAGCCAGAGAGAGCCCTGCCACACTGCAGGAGTGCTGGGATGAGCACTCAGCTGCCATCTCAAGCTCATGTTCAACATCTGCAGCTCTCCTGTCCATGCCCAGAAGGTGCCACCATACCACACCACACCACACCAGTGCTGGCCCCACCTGAGGTTTCAGAGCACTCAGCTCCACCCAGCAATGGCTCCTTGCATGCTCAAGAAAGGAAGGTTGGATGCTGTCAGGAACTGAGGAAGGTCCTGTCCTTAGAGGAGCTGCAGGAGGTTACAGCAGAACTGCTCAGCCCCACTCTTCATTAGGGCTTGAGAGAATCACAGCATGGCAGGTGTTGGAAGAGACCTCTGGAGCTCATCCACTCCAAGCCCCCTGCCAAGGAGAGTCACCCAGGGCAGGTCACACAGGAACACACCCAGATGGGGCTTGAATCTCTCCCAACGACACTCCACAACCTCTCTGGGCAGCCTGCTCCAGGCCTCCAGCACCCTCACACCAAACAACTTTTTCCTCATGTTGAGGAAGAACCTCCTGGGTTCCAGCTCACATCCCTTGTTCCTTGTCCCATCACTGGGCACCACTGACAAGAGCCTGGCACCACCATCCTGCTCCACACCCCTCAGATATTTATAGACATTGATCAGATCCCTCGCAGCCTTCTCTTCTCCAGACTAACCAGCCCCAGGGCTCTCAGCCTTTCCTCATCAGATGTTCCACTCTCTTCATGTCCATAGCCTCCACTGGACTCTCTCCAGTAGATCCCTGTCCCTCATGGAGAGCCCAGAACTGGATTCAGCATTCCAGGGCAGTAAGGAAAATCAGATCAGTGCTGGAAACCCTGCAGCAGTGTGGCAGGACCTCCACATCCCCAAACACAGAGGTGTGGGTGAGAAGCAGGAGACCATCTCCTTGGTCATTCCAGGAAGCTGGGCAGGCAGGGAGCAGAAGCAGCACCTCACCACACAGCATCATGGAATTGTCAGGGTTGGAAGGGACCTCAAGGCTCAGCCACTGCCAACCCCCTGCCATGGGCAGGGACACCTCACACCACAGCAGGTTGCTCACAGCCACATCCAGCCTAGCTGCAAAAACCTCCAGGGATGAGGCTTCCACCACCTCCCCGGGCAACCTGTGCCAGTCTCTCACCACCCTCATGGGGAACAACTTCTTCCTAACATCCAATCTCAATCTCCCCACTTCTA
>VXBD01006978.1:73900-137885 GCA_013399975.1 Indicator maculatus
CTGCGTGCCCTGCGGCGCGGAGCAGGATGGGAGAGCGAGGCCGTGGCGGGAGCTGTGCTGTGGGACACAGGCGGCAGGGCAGCGCTGCCGCCTCTGAGGGCTGCCGCACGGCCCCCAGAGCCCTCTGCCCTCCGAACTCCACTGCCAGGTGGCGGTCGAAACTAGTGGTGTCCCTTGGGCCCTACTGGGACCAGCTGTCTCCTGTGTCTTCATCAATGACCTGCGCAGTGGGATTGAGGCACCCGCAGCAGGTTTGCAGGTGAAACACCTGAGCGGTGGGATCCAGCCAGAGGGACCTGGACAAGCTGGAGAAGGGGGAACAGGAGAACTTCATGAGGTTCAACAAAGCCAAGTGCAAGGTCCTGCATTTGGGTTAGAACAACTCCCAATACCAACCCGAGGCTGGGAGTGAAGGGCTGGAGAGCAGCCCTGTGGAGAAGGACCTGGGGGTGCTGGGGGGGTGAGAGGCTGAACAGTCCTCAGTGAGAATGAGAGTGCTGCCAGCCCAGCCCCAGCCTGTCCTGGGCTGATCCCCAGCAGTGTGGGCAGCAGGGGCAGGGAGGGGATTCTGCCCCTCTGCTGTGCCTGCTGAGACCTCCCCTGCAGTGCTGGGGCAGCTCTGGAGTCCTCAGCACAGACAGGGACCTGGAGCAGGGCCAGAGGAGGCCACAGCAGTGCTGGCAGGGTGGAAGCCCTCTGCTGGGAGGCCAGGCTGGGAGGGTTGGGGTTGTGCAGCCTGGAGAGGAGAAGGCTCCAGGGAGACCTTCTGGTGGCCTTGCAGTGCTTCAAGAGGCCAGAAGGAAGCTGGGGACAGAGTTTTTGTCAGGGCTTGTTGTGACAGGCCAAGGGGGGATGGTTTGAACTTGAAGAGAGAGATTGAGAGTGGAGAGAAGGGAGAAATGTTTGGCAGTGAGGGTGGGGAGAGCCTGGCCCAGGCTGGCCAGAGAGGTGGGAGCTGCCCCATGGCTGGCAGCAGTGCAGGGCAGGTTGGTTGGGGCTGTGAGCAACCTGCTCTGGCTGCAGCTGTCCCTGCTGGCTGCAGGGGGTTGGACTGGGTAAGCTGGAAAGATCCTTCCCAACCCAAATTAATGAATGATTCTTATGATTCAGTGATCCAGTTAGAGGGATGGGTGGAGGGTGAGATCCTTTTCCCCTTAACCTCACTGCCCATCAGTGCCAAACCACCCTGGAAAAATCTCCACTGGGGCAGAGGAGGTCCCACAGGAGGGCTGGAAAGGGCTGTGTCTCACCTCGGGGTGCTGGGTCCACCCCAGTTTTGGTGACAGCAAGGACACAGTCAGGGGGTGCAGGGACCTCACAGATGCCAGTGACCTGCTCAGCTCCATGCCCATGGCCCAGTGCAGGGTGAAAGCAGTGCTGGGAGTACAGGGTGGTGCCCACCACCCAGGCCCATCATGCTCCAGCATTCTTCACCTTCTGTGTGTGGACAACAGAGATCTGGTAACCATCCCCCCAAGGCCTCAGGACTGGGGCTGAGCCTGCTTGGACCAGCTGAGCCTCCAGTCAGGACTTTGACAGCTAACACTGCTGAGGCAGCCACAAGGGTGCTGGGTGATGACTCTGGAAGAGCTGGATTTGCCTCTCAACATTTTATTCCATTTAAGTCCTGATTAAAAGATTAAATTCATCAAAAATTCCACACCAGTCTCTCATCTGAGGAGAGGCTGAAGGGAGCTGGGGCTGGGCAGTCTGGAGAAGATGAGGATGAGGGGAGGCTTTATGAATGCTTACAAATGTCTCAGGGGTGTCAGGAAGCTGGGGCCAGACTCTTCTCAGTGCTCCTCAGGGACAGGACAGGAGGCAGTGAGCACAAACCTGACCCTAAGAAGTTCCATCTAAGCATGAGGAGGAACTTCTGTGCTGTGAGTGTGGCAGAGCCCTGGAGCAGGCTGCCCAGAGAGGTTGTGGACTCTCCTTCTCTGGGGATCTTCCAACCCCACCTGGATGTGCTCCTGTGTGCCCTGCCCTGGGTGCCCTGCTCTGGCAGGGGGTTGGACTCAATCTTCAGAGGTTCTCCATCCCTAAGCTCCCTCACAGAAGCACTTCCAACCAGTACATGCAGACTCTTTCTGGTCCCAGCTGTGTGGACCTGCTGGCACAGCCCTGCTGGCACCCAGAACAGCTCTGCCCAGTCCTGGCTACAGAAATGGTGCCATGATGAGCACAGAGCTGGTGATAGGGCCAGGGCTTGTTCCCGGACTTTGCAAGCTGGAGTGCTGTGGTGGGAAGGGAGTCACCTTCAGATGGGGACATTTGAAACCTAACATGGCCTTGGTGCTGCTCAACACTTGGTAGGTCATGTGAAGGCAAAATGAGCTGCTTGAGCTCCAGCATTGCCAGCTGCCTCAGCCAGCTCTGCACACACAGGCCTGCAACTCGGCTCTCAATGTTTCTTGCAAAATCCTTTATTTAAAACCAGGAAACACTCTCAGGAGAAGGATCAGCTGCAACAGTTGTGAGCTGGAGACTGGGTAAGAGGCTGGGGCCAGGCTCTGCTGAGTGGTGCCCAGGGCCAGCACAAGGGGCACAAAGTGGCAGGCAGGAGGTTGGATGTGAGCAGGAGGAGAAAGTTGTTTGGTGTGAGGGTGCTGGAGGGCTGGAGCAGGCTGGCCAGAGAGGTTGTGGAGTGTCCTTGTGTGGAGAGCTTCCAACCCCCCCTGGGCATTGTGCTGCTGGGCACTGTGCTGTGGGTGCCCTGCTGGAGCAGGGCTTGGGCTGGGTGAGCTCCAGAGCTCCCTTCCAGCCCCACCCTGCTGGGATTCTGTCATTTCCCCTGTGCCAGATGCTCAAAGCACACTCAGGAGGGGAGACACACACAGGGCCCCTCCATGCACAGTGAGTGCACAGCAGGACCTGGCTCTGGAACAAGTTCTGCACCAGGAGGTTGCTGGAACACTGCAGCAGGTTGCCCAGGGAGGTGGTTGAGGCCTCATCCCTGGAGATATTCAAGGTGAGGCTGGACAGGGCAACCTGATCTAGGGCAGGATGTCCCTGCTGAGTGCAGGGGGTTGGACTGGAGGAGCTTTGGAGGTCCCTTCCAACCCAGAGCATTGGTGCCCTGGTCTGCTTGCCCTGGTGGTGGCAGGTGATAAGCTGTACTTGATGATCTCAGAGCTCTGTTCCAGCCTCAGTAATTCTGTGATTCTGTGATGCTTCCCCACCAAGCAGCCACCAGCCCTTCCACCTGCTCCTGGGCTCCATCCCCCAAGGGGAACTGAAGAGGTTAAGTTCTGTCTCTTGCAGCATTCACCATGTCCTGTAACCTCCTCCTGTAGCTTAGTGACACAGTGCAGGAGGAGTTGGAGTGTTTCTGGGTTGAGGTCCAGGCCCAGAGGTGGATGAGGACAGGAGGTGAAGCTGCCCAGGCAAAGGGGACAGACCCTTGGAAGCAGCAAACTGTTCCTCTTGGTGACCCAGATGCAGAGCACACTTCTGAAGCAGGAAGGCAGATCAGGAGACCACACAAGAATCCCAGCCTGGATTGGGTGGGAAAGGACCTTCCAAGCTCATCCAGTCCAACCCCCCTGCAGTCAGCAGGGACAGCTGCAACCACAGCAGACTGCTCACAGCCTCATCCAATTCAGATCCAAGCTCTGGATCTGAGATCCAAGGTCAGGTACCTGAGTCCATGATACCACCCCCCACCCTATCTAGGGCTTAGATACCCCCCAAAAGGCAAAGAGGCTGCAAAGTCCCTGAGTGGGGCTGCTCAGGAGAGGGACAGCACTGGGCTGCAGATCTCCACCCTGACACAGAGCTGTGAGCTGTGGGGACTCCTAGCTCAGTGTAACACCAGGACAGGACCAGAGGCAAGGGCCAGGAACTGAGACACCCCAAACCCTGTCTGAGCAGCAGGGAACACCTCTACACCTCTTTCCTGTCAGGGGGACCAAGCACTGGCACAGCTTGTCCAGGGAGGTGCTGGAATCTCCACCCTTGGAGACAGCCAAAAGCCACTGGGCATGATCCTAGGCAGTAGGCTTTGGGTGGCCCTGCTGGAGTAAGGGGATTGGACCAGATGATGTTGAGAGGCTCCTTCCAGGCTCCACCTGTTTGTGATTCTGTTGTGGTGTACAAGCAGGTCCTGGGGTGCATTCAGAAGAGTGTGGTCAGCAGGGCAAGGGAAATTGTCCTCCACCTCTACTCTGCCCTAGGGAGGCCACAGCTGAAATCCTGGGTCCAGTTCTGGGCTCCCCAGTACAGAGGAGACAGAGAACTGCTGGAGAGAGTCCAGGGGAGGCTGCAGAGCTGCTGAGGGGCCTGGAGCAGCTCTGTGAGGAGCAAAGGCTGAGAGCCCTAGGGCTGAGAGCCTGCAGAAGAGCAGCCCCAGAGGGCAGCTGAGCAATGCTCAGCAAGAGCTAAAGGAGCTGTGGGGAGGGGGCAAGAGCCTGGGGCCAGCACTGGGAACCACAAAGTGGAAGAAATAATCACAAGGAAATGAAGTACCACAAGAAATCTGCACAATTACAGCCTTTGGATGGTAAAGACTGCTTGGGCCTGCTGGGAGGGATGTGTGCTGGGAGCCAGAGAAGACCTGAAATCTTTAACTGCTTCTCATCCAAGCACTGATAATGTGGACCTGAGGATAGCATCACATCATTGTTTGGGTTGGAAAAGCTCTCCAAGCTCATCAACATCAACCCAACCCCACCATGGGCACCAAACCATGGCCCTAGGTGCCATGGCCACAGGGTTCTGGAAACATCTCCAGGGATGGGGACTCCACCACCGCCCTGGGCAGCCTCTTCCAGTCCCTGACCACTCCTGCAGCAAAGACATTTTGCCTCCTCTCCAACCTAACCCTCCCCTGGCACAATTTAAGGCCATTGCCTCTCCTCCTATCCCCTGAGCCTAGGGAGCAGAGCCCAAGCCCCAGCTGGCTCCAGCCTCCTCTCAGGGAGCTGCAGAGAGCAATGAGGTCTCCCTCAGCCTCCTCTTCTCCAGGCTCAACACCCCCAGCTCCCTCAGCTGCTCCTCCCCAGCCCCTTCCCCAGCTCTGTTGCTCTTCTCTGGATCTGCTCCAGCTCCTCAATGTCCTTCTGGGAGTGAGGGGCCCAGAACTGACCCCAGTAAATAAATGAGACCCAGACCCCCCTTGCAGCCTCTTCCCTGAGGAAATGGCAGCACTGGGCCAGTCTGTGCTGCTGTGAAGATGCTGCTGATCCCAGCTCCTGATGAGAGGTGAGCTCAGGTCCAAGCCCCCAGCTCAGGATGTCTGCTCAGTTGTTGTCCTGTCCCTGTGCAGTCGGAAAAGGAGGAGAGCCATGGCAGGCAGCCAGCAGGACAGACTCCTGGGCTCAGACACCAAGGTGGGAAGGAGAATCCTGAGGGTGAGGAACAGCAAGAGAGCTCAGGGAGCAGCTCTGTGTGGCACAGAACTGTACCCACAAGGGTTGGTCACTTCCCAGCTGGGCTGGCAGGTCCTGTGTGCAGAACATCCAGGCTGAGCTGGTGGCAATGTGAGGAGGAGTCCAAAGCAGGGCTGGAATCAACTGAGCTGCTGAGGGCACTGCAACAGCTCTCATCTGAGGAGAGGTGAGGGAGCTGGGGCTGGGCAGCCTGGAGAAGAGGAGGCTCAGGAGGGTCTTGTGAAAGCTTACAAATATCTCAGGGGTGTCAGGAGGCTGGGGCCAGACTCTTCTCAGTGCTCCCCAGGGACAGGACAAGAGGCAATGAGCACAAACCTGACCCTAGGAAGTTCCATGGAAACATGAGGAGGAACTTCTGTGCTGTGAGGTGGCAGAGCCCTGGAGCAGTCTGCCCAGAGAGGTTGTGGAGAGTCCTTCTCTGGAGACCTTCCACCCCCACCTGGATGTGCTCCTGTGTGCCCTGCCCTGGGTGCCCTGCTCTGGCAGGGGGGTTGGACTGGATGCTCTCCAGGGCTCTCTTCCATCCCCTGCCGTGTTGTGATTTCACCATCCCCCAGTCAGTATGAGCCTCTCACACAGGGACCCAGCACTGGAGCACCCAGTATGCCTGGCAGGTTCCCAACAGGCAGGGCAGGCTTGCTGGTTTGCATGGCTCTGTGCTGTCCCTGGGGCTTTTGGGTCACTTGATCCTAAAGGAGAGCCACAGTTAGGACCCTGGTGTGCTGTCTCTCTGGGCTCCCAGTAAGATCTCAGAGCCAGGATATTAGGAACATTATTTTCACAAGACCAAAAATAATCCAGGCTCTGGCAGCAGGCAGCAAAGCAAAGGGTGCAGGCGTGGGAGGAAGCAGCAGGCTGATGTCATTTAGGAGCTGCACTGGAAACATGAGAGGGACAGGAGGTGTGGATCTGCTCTGCTGAGTGTCACTCAGGATGGGTCTCGAGGATTCTGCCTATGGCTGCAGTGGAAAACACCTTTCAGGCTGTCACAGCCTGGAGTTATTCATGCCTGGAGTGGAGAGAAACACTCAGAATCCCAGAATGGGTTGGGTTGGAAGGGACCCCAAAGACCATCCAGTTCCAACCCCCTGCCATGGGCAGGGACACCTCCCACCAGCCCAGGCTGCTCAGGGCCTCACCCAGCCTGGCCTGCAGCACCTCCAGGGAGGGCACAGCCACAGCCTGCCTGGGCAACCTGTGCCAGTGTCTCCCCACCCTCACTCCAAACAATTTCTTCCTCCTCTCCACTCTCCCTCTCCCCTCTCCCAGCTCCAAGCCATTGTCCCTCATCCTGGCACTCCCAGCCCTTGTCCCAAGTCCCTCCCCAGCTCTCCTGGAGCCCCTTCAGGTACTGGAAGGTTGCTCTAAGGTCTGCCTGGAGCCTTCTCTTCTCCAGGCTGCACAGCCCCAACTCTCCCAGCCTGTCCCCACAGGGGAGCTTCTCCAGCCTCTGATCATCTTGGTGGCCTCCTCTGGCCCCTCTCCAGCAGCTCCAGGTCCTTCTTGTGTCACACCACAAAGTACCCAGTGGACATCACAGTACTGTGCTCAGAAGCATCCTCCCCAAGACAGGGGACAGAAGACTCTCACCAAAGTGAGAGCACAGTGAGTGCAGGACACCAACCCCACGGAGGGGGTAGCATCCCAAGCAGGAATTCTCTGCCAAGGAAAACCTGTCTGCAGCTGCAGTGGCTTTCAATGCCCCACATCTGAGATGACTTCCAGACCCCTCCACTGTCACAAGGTGCAAAAGCTGAGGCACCACATGGGCAGGCTCTCAGCTGGGCCCTGAGCAAGAGGAGGGTGCAGTGGCACTGTGAGGACACAGCACACACTCCCCGGGGCTGGGGGAGCTGTCCAAGAGCTGAGCTGCTGCTCTCCTCTGGCAGAGCCAACCCCCCCCCCCCCGCCAGGGCTGGCCCTGCTTGCCTGGCGCTGGTACCAAGGGAAGGAGCCCAGAGCCCTGGCAGAGCTCTGGCTGCAGAGCTGAGCAGCCTGGGGGCTCAGCACATCAGTTCTGGTGTCAGCTCAGGGCTCAGCCCCCCACAAAGGGCTCTGCTTTCCAGCACAGGTAACTGATCCCCCCAAGTGCACCAAGGTAGAGCAGGCTGAGTTCTGGGCCTCCAGCCCCACTGCTGGGGTGTGCTGTGGGGCTGAACCCCAGCTCAGCCACGAGGAGCAGAATAAACCCCCCCTGAGGACAAACAATCCAGTGCAGGACTCAACCAGCTGAGCCTCCAGCCTGGCTTTCATCATCCAGCTTGAAGGCTGAAGCAGAAAAGGTCCAAGATATCCTTTGGCACCTCAGTGTTGTGGCTTTGCAGCTCCCTAAGGGCTGATTTAACACAGCCCTGGGTGCCCACATGGAAGGAGATCACCATCACCATCATCATCATCATCATCATCAATCCATTCAGGAGGTACTTCCTCACCCACACCAAATGCTGCTCTCAGGAGGCACTGAGGGGTTTCAGCTTTGGCTTCCCAGCATAGTCCACACACAGAGTGTGAGGGGAAGAGGAGAGTTGGAAAATCATGTTGAAAAACACTTGCCTCAAAAACTCCTGCCCCACCTCCTGCCCAGCCCCTAAGGGCAGGCATCAGGGCTCAGGAGAGGCTTTGGTCCAAAAGCAGGAGGATCCAGCGTGGTTTGCTGACCAAGCTTCACTGTTGCCTTCAGTCCTGCTTCTCTCCTTTGTGCTTCCAAGGGTAGATCAGCTCCCCAAGGAACAGCTTCTTGCAGAGGGATGCCCAGGAGTCCTTAGGGTAGCAGCTGTAGGTGGGCAGCCTGTAGGTCTGTACCACACTGCCATATGACAGAGGATTGATCTGTGAGGACACAGAGGGACAGGTTGGGAGAGCAGCCCCAAGGAGAAGGAGCTGGGGGTGCTGGTGGGCAGCAATGTGCCCTGGGGGCCAAGGGGGTCCTGGGGGGCATTCAGCAGAGTGTGGCCAGCAGAGCCAGGGAGGTTTTCCTCCTCCTCCACTCTGCCCTGGGGATACCACAGCTGGAATATTGCATCCAGTTGTGGGCTGCCCAGTTCAGGAGGGACAGGGATGTGCTGGAGAGAGTCCAAGGGAGAGCTGCAAGGATGCTGAAGGGCCTGGAGCAGTGCCTGGGGAGGAGAGGCTGAGAGCCCTGGGGGTGTTCAGTGTGCAGAGGAGAAGGCTGAGAGGGATCTGATCAATGTCTATCAATAGCTGAGGGCTGGGGTCAGGAAGGAAGGGACAGGGACAGGCTCTGCTCACTGTGCCCTGGGATAGGCCAAGGGGCAATGGATGGAAACCACAGCACAGGAGGTTCCAGCTCAACATGAGGAGGAACTTCTGCACTGGGAGGGTCCCAGAGCCCTGGAGCAGGCTGCCCAGAGAGGTTGTGGAGTCTCCTTCTCTGGAGCCTTCCCAGCCCTGTCTGGATGTGTTCCTGTGTGACCTGTGCTGGATTCCATGGTCCTGCTCTGGCAGGGGGGTTGGACTCAATGATCTTTGGAGGTCCCTTCCAACCCCTAACATCCTGTGAGCTGTGACAGCAGCAAGGAGATGTGTTGTAGGAAGGACCACAGGCAGCTGGGGAGGGTAGGAGCCATTAACCAGCACTGCCAGGGCACCACTGAGCCATGGCCCTCAGCACCACATTTCCACAGCTCTGAAATCCCTCCAGGGATGGGGACTCCACCACTGCCCTGGGCAGCCTGGGCCAGGCCTTGACAACCCTCAAGGGGAAGAAATTGTTCCTCATGGCCAACCTAAACCTCCCCTGGGGCAACTTGAGGCCATTTCCTCTCATCCTGACACTTGTTCCTTGGGAGCAGAGCCCAAGCCCCAGCTGGCTCCAGCCTCCTCTTCTCCAGGCTCAACACCCCCAGCTCCCTCAGCTGCTCCTCCCCAGCCCTCTTCTCCAGACCCTTCCCCAGCTTTGTTGCTCTTCTCTGGACCTGCTCCAACCCCTCAATGTCCTTCTTGGAGTGAGGAGCCCAAACCAGATCCCAGTATTCGAGGTGTGGCCTCAGCACCACTCCCCTGACCCTGCTGGCCAGAGCAGGCTGTGCTCAGGCAGTGCAGCTTTGCTTCAGAACACATCTGTTGAAGGCATTCCCTCTGGATTGCTGCTGGCTCCTGTGCTAGTTCTGTGCTAACCTGACCTCTGCTGAAGCAGGGCTGGACTGGGGATGGAGAGATCAAAAGCCCTGAGGAGCTGCCCTGAATCCCTTCCCACACAGCCCCCTGAGCCCAGGTGTCCTTTGGAAGTTCTAAAGGCTACTTGCAGACTCTCCTCCTAGGAGAGCACAAAAGCAACTCAGGGATGTGGCAGTGCTGCTGCAAAGGCAGGGAATGATTTCAGTGTCCCTCCTGCAAGTGTGAGCAGGATTTCCCTGCTGCCATCACCTCCTTCCCTGGCAGAAAATACTGAGGGGAGACCTCATGGCTCTCTACAGCTCCCTGAAAGGAGGCAGGAGCCAGCTGGGGCTTGGGCTCTGCTCCCTAGGAGAGGCAATGGCCTGAAATTGTGCCAGGGGAGGGTTAGGTTGGAGAGAAGGGAAAATGTCTTTGCTGCAAGAGTGGTCAGAGGCTGCCCAGGGAGATGGTGGAGTCCCCATGCCTGGAGGTGTTCAAAGCCATGGGGATGTGGTGCTGAGCAGCATGGTGTAGTGGTGACCTAGCAGTGCTGGGCTGGCAGTTGGGCTTGATGACCCTGGAGGCCTTTTCCAGCCTTAATGATTCCACAGCTCCATGATGCTGATGTGAAATGGATTTGCCCTGTTCCAGCATCTGACAGCTGCCAGTTTTCAAGTGGAGCCTGTCAGTGGGACCAGTTTCAGAACAGCTGCAGCTGAGACAGAGAGCTTGGGGCCAGGCAGAGGGGAAGCCTGCAGCAGAACAAGAGGTGTCCCTCAGGGATCTGTGCTGGGTAATATCTCTATCAGTGCTGTAGACAATAGGATCAGTAGATCCAGCAGCAGGGTGCAGATGGCACCAAGCTGAGTGGTGCTGTGGACACACCAGAGGGACAGGATGGCACCCAGAGGGACCTGGACAGGCTGAGAGGTGGTGCCCAGGTGAAGCTCAGGAGGTTCCACAAGAGCAAGGGCAGGTCCTGCCCCTGGGCTGGAGCAATCCTCACTGTCAGTACAGACTGGGGGAGGAGGGGATGGAAACAGCCCTGGGGAAAAGGACTTGGGGGTGCTGGTGGGGGAGAAGCTGGCCAGGAGCAGGCAGGGGGAGCTTGCAGCACAGAAGGCCAAGGGCAGCCTGGGCTGCATCCAAAGCAGCACTGCCAGGGATCCAGAGAGGTGATTCTGACACTTTGCTCTGCTGAGACCTCACCTGCAGTGCTGTGAGCAGGTCTGGAGCCATCAACACTGGAAAGACCTGGAGCTGATGGAGAGGGTCCAGAGGAGGCCATGGAAATGCTCAGGGGGTTGGAGCAGCTCTGCTGTGAGGAGAGGCTGAGGGAGCTGGGGGAGTTCAGCCTGGAGAAGGCTCCAGGGAGACCTCAGAGCTGCCTGCCAGGACATGAAGGGAGCTACAAGAAGGCTGCAGAGGAACTGTTCCCACAGGCCTGCAGGAACAGGACCAGGGGCAATGGCTTCAAACCAGAGCAGAGCAGATTGAGATTGGATGTGAGGAACAAGTTCTGCACCAGGAGGCTGCTGGAACACTGCAGCAGGTTGCCCAGGGAGGTGGTTGAGGCTCCATCCCTGGAGATATTGAAGGTGAGGCTGGAGAGGGCTCTGGGCAACCTGATCTGGTGGAGGATGTCCCTGCTGG
Organism: Indicator maculatus; assembly: GCA_013399975.1. Taxonomy (NCBI): domain Eukaryota; kingdom Metazoa; phylum Chordata; class Aves; order Piciformes; family Indicatoridae; genus Indicator; species Indicator maculatus. The sequence goes on from VXBD01006978.1 coordinate 85,060, forward strand.
GTGCAGGGGGTTGGACTGGAGGAGCTTTGGAGCTCCCTTCCAGCCTGGACCACTCTATGACTCTGCTGTATGCCATGGGGGCACAAGTGGCTTACCTGCATCAGCAGTCGAAGAGGTTTTCCATCCTGCTGCTCCAGGACTCTGAACTTCACACCAGCTGAAAAGGAACAAACCAAAGGAACTAAATCCATGCATGGAGAAAAGCCCAGGATGTGCTGCTCAGCTCTGAGGGCCTGGAGATGGAGCCTGTAACCTTTCTTCACTTGTGAAGCCTTCCACCTTTTCAGCAGGTTTTAAGTGTAGTGAGAAGTGATTTGTTTCTTTTAGCTCCACCAGGTCCAGGAGGTCAAGGGAGGTTCTCCTCCCCCTCTCCATGCCTCACCTGGAGTCCTGGCTCCAGTTCTGGGCTCCCCAGCTCAAGAAGGACAAAGAACTACTGGGGAGAGTCCAGCACAGGGACACTGAGATGCTGAGGGCACTGCAACAGCCCTGAGGAGAGGCTGAGGGAGCTGGGGCTGGGCAGTCTGGAGAAGAGGAGGCTGAGTGGGGTCTGATCAATGCTTACAAATATCTCAGGGGTGTCAGGAGGCTGGGGCCAGACTCTTCTCAGTGCTCCCCAGGGACAGGACAAGAGGCAATGAGCACAAACCTGACCCTAGGAAGTTCCATTTAACATGAGGAGGAACTTCTGTGCTGTGAGGGTGACAGAGCCCTGGAGCAGGCTGCCCAGAGAGGTTGTGGAGTCTGCTTCTGTGGAGAGGCAATGGCCTGAAATTGGACCAGGGGAAGGGTAGATTGGAGAAGAAAAATGTCTTTGATGCAAGAGGGGTCAGGAACTGGAAGAGGCTGCCCAGGGAGGTGGTGGAGTCCCCATCCCTGGAGGTGTTGCAGAACCCTGTGGCCATAGCCCTTGGGGCCAGGGTTTGGTGGCCATGGTGGGGCTGGGTTGATGTTGGACTGGATGATCTTAGAGGTCTTTTCCAACCCAAACAATTTTATGATTCCATGAGAAGATGAAGCAAAAGTAAAGAAGGGACCTGCCACAGATCAAACAGTGACTCAGGAGGACAAACAGAAATAAAGCTCTGCCTTGGTGCCAACACCATGGCTACAGGATCTGTGTGACTCCTAGAACCACAGAAACACTTTGGCTGAAAGCCCTTCCAGCTCCTCCAGTCCAACCCTTCTCTAACTCTGCCTAGGCTGGGGCTCAGCCATGGCCCTCAGCACCACAACTCTGCCCCTTTGAAACACCTCAAGGGGTGGGGATTCAGTCACCTCCCTGGGCAGCCTGGGCCAGGGCTTGAGAACCCTTCCAGCAAAGAATTTTCTTCTCATGTCCAACCTAAACCTCCCCTGGAGCAACTTGAGGCCATTTCCTCTCCTTCTATCACTTGTTAGGACTCCTGCAGGTTTAAAAATCAAACCATTTTCTCTTTTCCTCAAGCTGTGAATTAATTTAAACTACAGAGTTTGCTCCTGGGAGAGAAAGCTGTGGTCTAGCAGAGAGCTCTGCTTTCAACTCTCTCCCCACTCAGGAAGCCTTTTCTGGAAGGGCTGGGAAGGATTTCTCTGCATTTTGCTGAGCTATATTGAAACCTGGGCTTGCCCTGTGGGAAGAGAGCTGGGCTGAAGCACCTGAAGGGGCTCCAGGAGAGCTGAGGAGGGACTTTGGAGAAGGGCTGGGAGTGGCAGGATGAGGGACAATGGCTTGGAGCTGGGAGAGGGGAGAGGGAGAGTGGAGAGGAGGAAGAAATTGTTTGGAGTGAGGGAGGGGAGACACTGGCACAGGTTGCCCAGGGAGGCTGTGGCTGTGCCTTCCCTGGAGGTGTTGAAGGCCAGGCTGGATGAGGCCCTGAGCAGCCTGTGCTGGTGGGAGGTGTCCCTGCCCATGGCAGGGGGTTGGAACTGGATGAGCTTTGAGGTCCCTTCCAACCCAAGTCCTTTGACTTTGATTCAAGAGCTCCATCTGTCACCACAGCAGGGCCATGATTTGTGCTGAGGCAGGAACACAACAGGCTGCAGAACCTCCTCAAGGTGCCTCTTCCCTGGGCAGGCAACAGGGCACTGCCCTGTTCTCTGGCTTAAAAGGTTGAAGAGGAGCAAGCAAACAGCCAACAAAGAGACAAAGTCAGGAGACAAACTCACAGAGCCCCAGCAGGGTGGGATTGGAAGGGAGCTCTGGAGCTCACCCAGTCCAAGCCCTGCTCCAGCAGGGCACCCACAGCACAGTGCCCAGCAGCACAATGCCCAGGGGGGGTTGGAAGCTCTCCACACAAGGACACTCCACAACCTCTCTGGCCAGCCTGCTCCAGCCCTCCAGCACCCTCACACCAAACAACTTTCTCCTCCTGCTCACATCCAACCTCCTGCCTGCCACTTTGTGCCCCTTGCCCCTTGTGCTGGCCCTGAGCACCACTCAGCAGAGTCTGGCCCCAGCCTCTTGCTCCCCACCCACAGCTCCTTTAGCTCTTGCTGAGCATTGCTCAGCTGCCCTCTGGGGCTGCTCTTCTGCAGGCTAAAACACCTCAGCTCAGGACTTCAGTCAGCCAGCTCAGCCCAGAGCTGAAGCAGTGTCATCAACCCACAGCCAGTGCAGATCCTGCCCTTGGAGGCTGCAGATTTTTCCACCTTCCTTTGTAGGCTGCCTTGGATCAGAGCTCACCCCCCAGGCTAACAACTTGTTTAACCATCAGCAGTTTCACCTGAGCCAGTGCTCCTCAGCCACAATCAAAAGCTGAATTCATTTCTGTGCTGCTGCTTTGGGCGGCACTTTTAGCTGCCACAGGCTTTTTAGAGGTGTTCTTGGGGTTGCTTCAGCATCAGATTTCTTTCCTTGCAGGAATCAGTTAACAGCTCAGGCTGTAGTTCCTTTCCTGTCTCCCCACTGCATCAATATCAAATGCATAATGCAAAAGCATTCTGGTGTCCAGCAGGACATGGAACTGCTGGAGCAAGGCGAGAGGAGGCCACAAAGATGCAAGGGCTGGAGCAGCTCTGCTGTGAGCACAGGCTGAGGGAGCTGGGGGTGTGCAGCCTGCAGAGGAGAAGGCTCCAGGGGCACCTCAGAGCTGCCTGCCAGGACCTGAAGGGATCCTGCAGGAAGGCTGCAGAGAGACTTTTGCTGAGGGGGTGTGGAGCCAGGCCAAGGGGGAATGGTTTGGAGCTGAGGCAGAGCAGGGTTAGAGTGGAGCTGAGGAAGAAGTTGTTGAGTGTGAGGGTGGTGAGAGTCTGGCACAGGCTGCCCAGGGAGGCTGTGGCTGCCTCCTGCCTGGGGGTGTTCAAGGCCAGGCTGGATGAGACCTTGGGCAGCCTGGGCTGGTGGGAGGTGTCCCTGCCCATGGCTGGGGGTTGGAGTGGATGATCTCTGAGGTCCCTTCCAGTCTAAGCTGTTCTATGATCCTGTGATTCTGTGGTCACAGAAAGGGATGGGTTGGCTTGGAAGGGACCTCTGGAGGTCATCCAGTTCAACCCTAGGGCAGCTCACACAGGAACACAGCCAGGTGGGTTTTGTAAGTCTCCAGAGCAGGAGGCTCCACGACCTCTCTGGGCAGCCTGCTCCAGGGCTCTGCCACCCTCACACCACAGAAGTTTCTCCTTATGCTGAGGTGGAACCTCCTGGTTCCTATTCCATTTCCTATCACAGGACACCGCAGACATGAGCCTGGCCCCTTCATCCTGCTCCCCACCCCTCAGCTATTGATAGACATTGCTCAGATCCCTTCTCAATCTTCTCCTCTCAGCCTAACCATCCCCAGGGCTCTCAGCCTTTTCTTTCCAAGAGAGAAAGAGAAGCTTGGGAGTTGTGGAGGGGCAGTGCTGAAGGACCTACCTGCGAGCCTGTAGGACCTGCAGAGCCGAAGGAGGAGTGAGTAGAGGGGCAGGGAGTTGATTAGATCCACCAGCAGGTGCAGCAGGCCTTGCACAATCACCACCAGCAAACGCAGCTGCAGACACACAGCAGGGCACAAACAGCAGAGCAAAGGCCTCAGCTCACCTCCCAGCCTAAAGCCTCCCCCAAGCTGGGTGGATGTCTACCAAGTGCTGGGAGTCCAGAGCCTGCCTGACCTTCTGGGACAACAGCAGCTTGAGGCTGTGGATGAAATGAAGCCTCTGTGGTGGTGGAAGCTGTGCCCTGCAAGGGAGGCCACCAGAGCTCCTCTGCTTTCAGCAGTCACAGTCTGGGAGGGAGGGTTCAGCTTTCCATTCCCTGTAGCCTCCATCACCAAGCTGTGTGACCCTGCTGGCAGCTGGAGAGAAGGAATCCATCCAGAGGGAGCTGGACAGGCAGGAGGAGGGGGCCCAAGCCAACCTCATCAAGTACAACAAAGCCAAGGGCAGGGTCCTGCAGCTGGCTCAGGGCAATCCCAAGCACAAATCCAGGCTCCCTTCCTCACTCTGCTGTACCTAGGAGCCCCTCAGGGGTCAGTACTGGGACCAGTGCTGATCAACAGCTTTGTCAGCCACATGGGCACTGGGATTGGGGCACCCTCAGCAGGTCTGCAGATGGCACCAAGCTGTGTGGCCCTGCTGCCAGCTGGAGGGAAGGGATCCATCCACGGGGACCTGGACAGGCTGCAGAGCTGGGCACAAGGCAGCCTCATGAAGTTCAACAAGGCCAAGGGCAAGGTCCTGCAGCTGGGTCAGGGCAATCCCAAGCACAGATCCAGGCTGGGTGAGGAGTGGCTGAGAGCAGCCCTGAGGAGAAGGCCTTGGGGGTGTCAGTTGGTGACAAAGTCCCCAGCAGCCAGCAGTGGTCCCTGGCAGCCCAGAGCCAGCTGTGTGCTGAGCTGCAGCCAGAGCAGGGAGAGAGCAGCACAGGGAGGGGATTCTGCCCCTCTGCTCTGCTCTGCTCACACCCCACCTGCAGCACTGCCTCCAGCTCTGGGGCCCCAGCACAGGAAGGACCTGGAGCTGCTGGAGAGGGTCCAGAGGAGGCCACCAAGATGATCAGAGGCTGGAGAAGCTCCCCTGTGGGGAGAGCTGGGGAGGGACTTTGGAGAAGGGCTGGGAGTGCCAGGATGAGGGACAATGGCTTTGAGCTGAGAGAGGGGAGAGTGAGAGTGGAGATGAGGAAGAAATTGTTTGGAGTGAGGGTGGGGAGACAGTGGGACAGGTTGCCCAGGGAGGCTGTGGCTGTGCCCTCCCTGGAGGTGTTGCAGGCCAGGCTGGATGAGGCCCTGAGCAGCCTGGGCTGGTGGGAGGTGTCCCTGCCCATGGCAGGGGGTTGGCACTGGGTGAGCTTTCAGGTCCTTTCCAACCCAACCCAGTCTATGAGTCTATGAATGAATCACCTGAACTCCTCCTGCCTGGTGTAGCTACATGGGCTGTGTGAGACCTTTCCTGGGACACCCAGACAAAGAGCTGTTGCCTTTGTGGATGGCAGGAAAGGACCAGGACACCTCCACTGAATGTCTCAGAAGCCAGCATATGACCAGCTTCAAGGCTTATATCTTACCAGGGTGAACACCAAGTAATAGAGTGCAGTTGTGGGCAGGAGGAAGAGCAGGATGGTGAACAGCAAGGTGCCAATAAATAACTGGGGGGAGAGAAACACAAAAGAATCCTCCTGGTTAGCAGAGCAATGGCAGAGCAAAATCACAGCAAAAGGAAACAGCAAACTGGGACAAACCCAAACTTTCCAAGGCTCCATCCTGTGGTTTTTTGCTCCTGGTGCTGCCACCTCCAATGTTTTGAGTCCTTCTTCCCTCCCTGGGCCTTTAGCAGGCTGCCTGTGACAGGAGTGTGTCTGGAAGGAGAACTGACTGGCACCTGACAGCATTATTCCCTCTGTAGGCAATCCTCAAAGTTTCCTCCTCCAGACCAGAGTGCTCTGGAAACAGCTCACAGCTGCTGCTGCTGCTGCTTGTCCACTCCCTGCCCAGCCAAGGCTCAGAGCCATGGCTCAGATTTTGTCAGCAAAGCACAGAATCAGAGAATGGTTTGGGCTGGAAGAGACTTCCAATGTCATTGAGTCCAACATCAACCCAACCCCAGCATGGACACCAAACCCTGGCCCCAAGGGCCATGGCCACAGGCTTCTGGAACACCTCCAGGGATGGGGACTCCACCACCTCCCTGGGCAGCCTCTTCCAGTCCCTGACCACTCTTGCAGCAAAGACATTTTTCCCCCTCTCCAACCTAACCCTCCCCTGGCACAATTTCAGGCCATTGCCTCTCCTTCTATCCCCTGAGCCTAGGGAGCAGAGCCCAAGCCCCAGCTGGCTCCAGCCTCCTCTCAGGGAGCTGCAGAGAGCAATGAGGTCTCCCTCAGCCTCCTCTTCTCCAGGCTCAACACCCCCAGCTCCCTCAGCTGCTCCTCCCCAGCCCTCTTTTCCAGACCCTCCCCCAGCTCTGTTGCCCTTCTCCAGCCACACTGCAGCAGAAGGTGGAAGGGCTCCAAGATGTGGAAATTTGGGAGGGGATTTTGTAGAGAGCTGGGAAGTGGTTTTGCTCCTCCTTCCAGCAGAAGGGGCAGGTGGGGAGAAGCTGACAAAGTCTGGTTGAGGAACAGTCCCAGCAGCAGCAGCTGGCTGGGCAGTCCAGCCACAGGACTTCTGCCTCCTGCTCAGTGGGGAAGTGGGAGGCAGAAGGAAGCAGGAGGTACTGGGGTGGGGGGAGCAACACTGAAAGGATGTTGCAGAAGCAGCCACAGGAAAGCAGGAGTCATCAGCTCCGCTGCTCACAGGCACAGGGATTCTCCTTCTGGGGCCAGCCCAGTTGTCTCCAGCTGGGAGGATGCAGATTTCTGGCACACAGAGGTCTGACTCTTCAGTTTTCAGTCACCACTTCCAGAAGGCAGAGGCCACAGGGCACTGCCATTTCTGCACAGAGAGGTCCCAGCTGGGCTCTATTATGACAGAGAACAACCCAGCCAGCCACAGCAGAGGATCAACAGCCCAGCTCCACAGCATGGCCAGAAGCAGATCACAACCCAACCTCTTCTCCCCACAGCAGCTGCTTCTCCCCTGCTCTGGAGCAGCTCCAGAGGAGGGGCTGGAGAACAGAGCTGGGGAAAAGCAGCTGAGGGACCTGAGGGTGTTGAGCCTGGAGGAGAGGAGGCTGAAAGGAGGTTGGAGCCAGGTGGGGGTTGGGCTCTTCTCCCAAGGAACAAGTGACAGGCTAAGAAGAAATGACCTCAAGTTGCACCAGAAGAAACTTCTTCACTGGAAGGGTTCTGAAAGCCTGGCCCAGGCTGCCCAGGGAGGTGGTTGAATCCCCATCCCTGGAGGGGTTTCAAGGAGGCAGAGATGTGGTGCTGAGGGCCATGGCTCAGCCCCAGCCTTGATGGAGTTAGAGCAGGGTTGAACTGGAGGAGCTCAGACAATGACTGATTCTATGCTTCTATAACATCTCCAGAAGTCTTTTAAGGTCTGCTTTGGAGTCTCCTCCCCCCCAGGCCAATGACATAATTCCCCCTGATCTCCAGAGCAGCAGGATGAGGCCTGAAGTGCCAAACCAATTCTCCTCCAAGCACACAGGGAGGGAGCCCTGATGCCAACTGTCTCCCTGGCACAGAGGCTTTCAGTCAGCAGTGAGGAAGGCAAACAGCTGCTGGGCTGTGGGGCAGGAGCTGCCCTGGAGGGAGAGGCTCTGGTCCCTGGAAGGCACTGGTGAAGCAGCTCAGGCTCTGTGGACCTCTTCCACAGCATTTCAGGAACTCAAGGAGAACTCAAAGAGTTTGACAAAAAGCTGCCTCTGCTGCTGGAGGAGAAGGAGTGGGCCAGGCTCCAGCACAGTGGGAATGAGGCAGAGCCTTTTAATAGCAGCTCCAGCAGGGCTGTTACTGTGGCAACACTGCTGGGCACCACTTCCCAGCCCACCTCCCTCCCCCAGACCCTCTCCTATGCTCCAGGAGCTGCCAGCACCTGCAGCACCCACTGCAGCTCACCCAGGGGGCTCTGCAGGCACTCAGCACCAGCCAGAATTAGACCTAGAAGAACATGTAGTGTCTGGAGAAAAGAAGGCTGCAGGGAGACCTCAGAGCAGCCTTCCAGTAGCTGAAGGGGCTCCAGGAGAGCTGGGGAGGGACTTTGGAGAAGGGCTGGGAGTGCCAGGATGAGGGACAATGGCTCCCTGGAGGTGTTCAGGACCAGGCTGGATGAGGCCCTGAGCAAGCCTGTGCTGGTGGGAGGTGTCCCTGCCCATGGCAGGGGGTTGGAGCTGGATGATCTTGAAGGTCCCTTCCAACCCAAACCATTCTAGCATTCCATGCAGGGGTGCTGCAGGGCAGCAGAGTTGCTGTTCTCTTGCTGCAGCTCTGATTACAGCCAAAGAGCAACCAAAGTGGTTGAATAGCCACAGATGCAGAGTGCCAGTGGTTTGCACTTGTTCTGGGCAGCACAAAGGCATCAAAAAGGAACTGGAAGTTGATGTGCAACAGAAACTCATGAGGAATTAGAAACTCATGAGGAATTGGGGAGATGTTTATGAAGGCACTGGAAGAGGCTTCCCAGGGAGGGGGTGGAGCCTCCATCCCTGGAGGTGCTCCAGAACTGGTGGCCATGGTGGGGTTGGGTTGCGGTTGGCCTGGATGCTCTGGGAGGGCTTTTCCAGCCCAACCATGACCCTATGAAGATGTGCTGGGTCTGGCTGGGATGGAGTTTGATTTCTTCACAGTGGCTCTTACGTTGCTGTGTGCTCAATCTGTGCCCCAGAGAGTGCTGCAGCCTCAGCTGTGTGGGCAGGAGGAGGGAAGGGCTGCTGGCATTGATGAGCTAGGAGCACTGTGGATCGTGATGCACTGCCAAGAGCAAAGTGCATCCAGCTCCAAGAGCTCAGGGGAGGAGAACATTGTGGTGAAATCATGAGGACTTTTAGCAAGGAGAGTGGAAATGGTTGAGGTCAGGTTGTTTGGGGCTCTCAGCAACCTCACCTCGTGGAGGATGTTCCTGCTGACTGCAGGGAGCTTGGACTGGATGAGTATAAAACACAGCCACACTAAGCAACTCAGGGACTTAGGTTAGGAACAGTTTTGGGGGGGGTTAGGGCTGCTAGGGACTTCTGCTTCTGTTACTTAGCTACTTCTGACTGGGGCTTCAGTGCAGGGATGCTGCTAGGGATGTGCTCAGGACTTCTGCCAGATGCTTCCTCTGTTAAGGGCTTCCAGGACTTCTGCTGTAAGTGGGATTCTGAGAACCTGTAATGCTGGGGATTCTACAACACAGCAATAAAGGACTTTTGGGAGAACTTCTGAGGTGAATCCTTAGGGGTGCTGGTGGATGAGAAGCTCAGCAGGAGCCAGCAGTGAGCACTTGCAGCCCAGAGAGCCAAGCAGAGCCTGGGCGGCAGCAGCAGAAGTGTGGCCAGCAGGGCCAGGGAGGGGATTCTGCCCCTCTGCTCCACTCTGCTGAGACCACACCTGGAGCTCTGGGTCCAGTTCTGGAGCCTCTGTTCCAGGAGGGCTCTGGAGGTGCTGGAAGGTGTCCAGAGAAGGGCCACGAGGATGAGCAGAGGGCTGGAGCTGCTCTGCTCTGAGGACAGACTGAGAGAGTTGGGGTTGTGCAGTCTGGAGAGGAGAAGGCTCCCAGGAGACCTCCTTGTGGCCTTCCAGGNCCCATTCGATAAGTCTATGATACTGTGCTCTCTGCACTTCTGGAATCTCATTGCTATATGCCAGCAGGGTTCCTGCCTTCATTCATCACCCAGTGGCCCCCAAACCTGGGGGAGAAGAGCAGTGCCTGAGCCCCTGGCAGCTCAGCAGTACCTGGTCCAGGTCATAGGAGCAGGAGTCGACGCGCTGCCGCAGCACGTTCCACTTCTTGCCGCGGAACAGGCGCCAGAGCGACGCCAGGCCGTAGATCTTCAGGCAGTAGAGCCTGGGCAAAGAGAAGAGGCTGAGCATCAGAGTTCCTCAGCTGTACCACAGACCAGCTGCCAGCACCACAAGCCGGCTGCCAGCACCACAGCTCTGTGCCCTCTCCCTCAGCACTGCCGCAGAACCCGAGGTGGCCAAGGAAACCCAGCCCAGAGCGACGCAGATCCAACCAGAGCAGGGCCAGCCCCTGGCAGGGCAGCACAGGCTGCTGCAGCCAGCTCTGGGCCTCTGGAGGGCAAAGGCCATGCCATGCCCCAGGGCTGTGCCCAGGCTCCTGCTTTCTGCCCCTGCTGAGGCAGAGACTGGGGTCTGGGAAGTGCCAAGCGCTGCTGGGGGTGGCCCATAGGCACAGCAGCAAGGGCCAGCCCCATGCCACCACCTGCCCTGCACCAGCAGCAGCAGCAGGTTTGTTCCCCTGAGCTCACTGCTGCCTCACCAGTTCACATCTGCCCTGCTCCCCTTCCTTCACACCCCTTCCCTGGCAGCCCTGGCCAAGGTCTTACCCCTCACACTTGAGTCAGGGCAAATCACTTTTGCCTCAGCAGCGCAGAGAGGCAAGGGAGAGGAGTGGAGCCCCTGCACCTCCTGCATCAGCCACAGCTTCCAACACCCTGGGCAGCTGGAACAGCTCAGCTTGATGGCTGCTGGCCCCTCCCACACCCTTGCCTTTGGCTTTCATCACTTGGTTCTGCCACATCTGAAGATGCTTTATAGAATCAGAGAATGGTTTGGGTTGGTTCATCCAGTTCCAACTGGACACCTCCCACCAGCCCAGCTTGCTCAAGGCCTCATCCAACCTGGCCTTCAACAGCCACAGCCTCCCTCAGCAACCTGTGCCAGTGCCTCCCCACCCTCACTGCAAAGAATTTCTTCCTCATCTCCAGTCTCAGCTTCTCCTCCTCAAGCTTCCCTCTTGGAAGCTCAGCAACAGTGAGGGAAGCTTGGCATGGTCAGGGCTGGGAAACAGCCCTACAGAATGGCACTGAGGAAGAAAGAGATGGGGAGGAGGCACAAAGAGCCCTGGGAAACAACATCCAACACAGAGGGATGTAGAGAGAGGAGACCCAGCCTGAGGAAGCATGAGCTAAAGGCCAGGCTAGGGAAGGTATGGAGGCTGCTCAGGTTCCAAGGCAGCGTTGTGAGAGCAGAGGCAAGGAGCCTTAGCCAGGAGAGGAGTCTGCTCTGAGGAACACCAACTGCTTCCAGGAACTGGCAGGGTGCCACCAGGCTGACAGGCTCAGCTCAGTGCACTAATCCTGCCCAGGACAACTGCTGCAGGTTGCTGGGACACACCTGCCCTGTGGCTCTGGCTAAGGCCCACACCCCCTGGGTGGCACCAAGCTGCAGCACCTGCCCCACCTCCCCTGCCTGCCTGCACACACATGCCCATTCTTGTCCCCTTGTTGCAGAAGGGGATCTCAGGCTTCTCTAGCACCTCAGCCAGCAAGTCTCCTGCCAGCTGCAGGAACACAAGGGGTGGTGGTGGCTATGCTGCTGTTGGGTGACTGCTGTCATAGAATCATAGAATCAGTCAGGATTGGAAGGGACCACAAGGATCAGCCAGTTCCAACCCCCTGCCATGGGCAGGGACACCTCACACTGGATCAGGCTGGCCAGAGCCTCATCCAGCCTGGCCTTAAACACCTCCAGGGATGGGGCCTCAACCACCTCCCTGGGGCAACCTGTTCCAGGCTCTCACCATTCTCGTGGTGAAGAACTTCTTCCTCACATCCAGTCTGAATCTCCACACTTCCATCTTTGTTCCATCCCCCCCAGTCCTGTCACTCCCTGAGATCCTAAAAAAGTCCCTCCCCAGCTTTCTTGTAGCCTCTTTCAGACACTGGAAGGCCACAAGAAGGTCTCCTCAGAGCCTTCTCCTCTCCACACTGCACAACCCCAACTCTCTCAGTCTGTCCTCAGAGCAGAGCAGCTCCAGCCCTCTGCTCATCCTCATGGCCCTTCTCTGGACACCTTCCAGCATGTCCATATCCCTCTTGTAACAGAGGCTCCAGACCTGGATGCAGTACTCCAGGAGTGGTCTCAGCAGAGTGGTGCAGAGGGGCAGAATCCCCTCCCTGGCCCTGCTGGCCACACTTCTCCTGATGCCCCCTCCTGACTCTGCACCTGGCACAGCAGGGGCAGTTTGGTGCCAGTGTAGGTCAGGTGTAGCTCCCTCTGCCCCACAGGTGGGTGGACTGGCTCCCTGCAGCTCTCCAGGGAGAACCAATCAGCTGAGGAGATGTTTTGCTTCTTTCCACTCCCTTCACAGTGAGGAAGAGCAAGATCAGGACAGGAGCTCCAGTCATGAGAGGTCCTGGGTAGAGGCTGCCTCTGTCTGCTGCTGGGGGGGAGCTCAGCCCACACCTGATTCCTTCTCACATCTCAGACTTCCCAGCCATTCCCTAAACTGCTAATTCTTCTGTCATCTGCAGTGTAGAGCCCTCTGCTCCCAGCCTGGGGAGGCACCATGCCCACTCTGTACTTCCTAAGCCTTTACTTGGGACAGTGTCCCTCACCTCCTCAGCAAGAGCAGCTCTTCTCCAGAGGCCTGTGTGGGCAGCAGGATGTGCTAAGGGAGAGCAGCACCAGAGCACACTGGTGGGCACCACTTGCATGGTAACCCTGACATGCCCCAGCCATGCCTCAGAGCTCCCTGCACTCCCTCACCCCCTCAGAGACTCTGCCTAGCTCCCAGGCCATTGGGTCCTCCAGGAAGCCAGAGAATGACACCAGGATGGTGTCACAGCCATGTTGTAACCCCAAACCTGCTGTCCAGAGGAGGCCACCATGATCAGAGGGCTGCAGAACCTCCCCTGTGGGCACAAGCTGGGAGAGTTGGGGCTGTTCAGCCTGGAGAAGAGAAGGCTCCAGGGAGACCTCAGAGCAACCTTGCAGTACCTCAAGGGGCTCCAGGAGAGCTGGGGAGGGACTTTGGACAAGGTCTGGGAGTGCCAGGATGAGGGACAATGGCTTTGAGCTGGGAGAGGGGAGAGTGAGAGCGGAGAGGAGGAAGAAATTGTTTGGAGTGAGGGTGGGGAGAGACTGGCACAGGTTGCCCAGGCAGGCTGTGGCTGTGCCCTCCCTGGAGGTGTTGAATGCCAGGTTGGATGAGGCCCTGAGCAGCCTGTGCTGGTGGGAGGTGTCCCTGCCCCTGGCAGGGGGTTGGAACTGGATGATCTTGAAGGTCCCTTCCAACCCCACCCATTGTATGAGTCTCTGAGTCTATGACAGCCAAGACACAGCCCAGAGCCACCAACTCACCTGGCTCCATAGACATAGAAGCAGTAGATGTGGAAGGTGAGGAGGGCGATGATGTCAGAGAGGATGCAGAGAGCTACAGTCAGGCCCAGGCAGGCTGACAGAGCCACGTACCACAGGATCATCTCAATGAAGGGGGACAGCAGGTGGATGTAGCCTACAGGACATTGCAGAAGGTCAGGATTTGACTGAGACATTCTCAAAATACTTCCCCCCTGCCCCAGAACATTGCTCCAGAAATCATAACCATGAAAACATGGAAGTCAAACAGTTCCAGATCATGGAGTCCAACCTCCCTGCCAAGGCAGGGGCACCCAGGGCAGCTCACACAGGAACACAGCCAGAAGGGTTTGGAAAGTCTCCAGAGAAGGAGACTCCACAACCTCCGTGGGCAGCCTGCTCCAGGCCTCCAGCATCCTCACAGGGACAAAGTTTTCCCTTCTGTTCCCACCCTGTCCCCAGTGCCCCTTGGCCTGTCCCTGGAAAGAGCCTGGCTCCAGCCCTGCACATCTTTATCCCCAGCACTGAGGGCAGCCCTCAGGCTCCTCTGCTCCCAGCTCCCTCAGCCTGGCCTCCCAGGAGATGTTCCACTGCCTGCAGCAGCTCTGTGCCTCTGGGGTGGACTCTCTCAAGCAGTTCCCTGAGGTCCTTCTTGACCTGAGGGGCCCAGAACTGGACACAATATTCCAGATGTGGCCTCAGCAGTGCAGAGTGGAGTGGGAGGTGAACCTCTCTGACCTACTCACCACAGCCCTTCTAACATTTTACCAGCTGCCTCATGTGGCAAAGACCTAAAGCCTTCCCTTGGCACCACTGGCAGGAGTGAGGATGCTCTGCAGTGCTGTGCACTCCTCAGGAGCATCCCCACCAGCACTTTGTTTGATGTCTGTGCCCTCCTTGTGTGAGAATGCAGCTCTGCCTCGAGTTCCCACAGCAGGAAGGCTCTCAGACCAGCCTGCACTTGCAGCAGTGCTCTCTGATTCATCACCTGCCTGAAGGCATGCAGCAAGAGGTGCCAGGGGAGGCTGGGCAGTCTGTCAGCTGCACTTACTGATCCAGAGGTGGATGTGGTAGAGGAAGAAGCGTCCCAGCACCTGATCCAAGGCTCGGTTCATTTTGAGTCCCGCTGGGGCCCCCATCAGCCACTGCAGCAGCTCCTGCAGCTCTTCAGCTACGTGCTGCAAGCACAAGGAAGCAAGGATCAGCTCCAGGGCACACATTAGAATCATAGAATCATAGAATCAGTCAGGGCTGGAAGGGACCACAATGCTCACCCAGTTCCAACCCCCTGCCATGGGCAAGGACACCTCACACCGGATCAGGCTGGCCAGAGCCTCATCCAGCCTGGCCTTAAACACTTCCAGGGATGGAGCCTCAACCACCTCCCTGGACAACCCATTCCAGGCTCTCACCACTCTCATGGGGAAGAACTTCTTCATATCCAATCTGAATCTCCCCACTTCCAGCTTTGTTCCATTCCCCCCAGTCCTGTCACTCCCTGAGATCCTAAAAAGTCCCTCCCCAGCTTTCTTGTAGCCCCCTGCAGATACTGGAAGGCCACAAGAAGGTCTCCTCAGAGCCTTCTCCTCCCCAGACTGCACAACCCCAACTCTCTCAGTCTGTCCTCAGAGCAGAGCAGCTCCAGCCCTCTGCTCATCCTCATGGCCCTTCTCTGGACACCTTCCAGCATGTCCATATCCCTCTTGTAACAGAGGCTCCAGAACTGGACACAGAGCTCCAGGTGTGGTCTGAGCAGAGTGGAGCAGAGGGGCAGAATCCCCTCCCTGGCCCTGCTGGCCACACTTCTGCTGCAGCCCAGGCTCTGCTTGGCTCTCTGGGCTGCAAGTGCTCACTGCTGGCTCCTGGGGAGCTTCTCCTCCCCCAGCACCCCCAAGTCCCTCTCCTCAGGGCTGCTCTCCAGCCAGTCCCTGCCCAGCCTGGATTTGTGCTTGGGATTGCCTCAACCCATCTGCAGGACCTTGCACTTGGTCTTGTTGAACCTCCTGAGGTTGGCTTGTGGCCACCTGTCCAGGTCCCTCTGGATGGATCCCTTCCCTCCAGCCTGTCTGCTGCACCACACAGCTTGGTGTCATCAGCAAACCTGCTGAGGGTGCACTCAATGCCACTGTCCATGGCACCAACAAAGATGTTAAACAAGACTGGTCCCAGGACTGATCCTTGAGGGACTCCACTTGTCCCTGGCCTCCACTGGGGCATGGAGCCATTGACAGCCACTCTTTGGGTGTGGCCATCAAGCCAGTTCTTTATCCATCTAGTAGTCCACATGGCCCCCAACCAAGAGCTCTCACCACACCCTTCCCACCAGGGGAGAAGAAACCCCAGGGACTGCCTTGTGGCCAGGCAGTGAAATCAGAAATCCATCTTTGTTGACTCTGGTGAAGCCAAACACAGCAGCACAGAGGAAGCTCAGCTGTTAAGAAAGGTTTCAGGGCTGGGAAGGTGAACTCAGGGTTTGTGAATTACCACCTGTGGGAGAGCTGCCCAGAGAGGCTTCTTGGTGTAAAGAGTAAATTGGTCACCTGAAAAGTCAGCAAGAGATCCAATTCTGGAGGGGGCCAGGGGAGGGATTGTCCCCCTCAACTGGGCACTGGGGAGGCCACACCTTGAGTACTGGGGTCAGGTCTGGGCTCCTCACTGCAAGAAGGACATTGAGGGCTGGAGCAGGTGCAGAGAAGGGCAAGAGAGCTGGGGAAGGGTCTGGAGAAGAGGGCTGGGGAGGAGCAGCTGAGGGAGCTGGGGGTGTTGAGCCTGGAGAAGAGGAGGCTGAGGGAGACCTCATTGCTCTCTGCAGCTCCCTGAGAGGAGGCTGGAGCCAGCTGGGGCTTGGGCTCTGCTCCCAAGGACAAAGGGACAGAAGAAGAGGAAATGGCCTCAAGTTGTCCCAGGGCAGGTTGGACATTAGAAGAAACTTCTTTGCTGAAAGGGTTCTCAAGCCCTGACCCAGGTTACCCAGGGAGGCTGTGGCTGCGTCCTCCCTGGAGGTGTTGAAGGCCAGGCTGGATGAGGCCTTGAGCAAGCTGGGCTGGGTGGGAGGTGTCCAAGTCCATGGCAGGGGTTGGCACTGGATGATCTTTAGGGTGCCTTCCACCTCAGGCCATTCTCTGATCCTCTGATTCCATCCCAGGCTGATGTTATTCACTGCATTTCTCTCTGCACTTCTCTGCCAGAGGTGTCCCTTGCAGTCTCAGGGCAGAGGGTGGAGTGCAGGCTTTGCTGCTTGGTTGTTCAGATGGGAGCTGCTCACCCAAACTGGAACCAGCCTCCAAGCCCACGGAGCAGGCTGTGAGCTGAGGTGGCTGAGAGTGGCAGCCTGCAGCACACAGCTGGGGAATGCACCTGGCTGAAGAGACTCAGGGATTCACAGAATGGGTTGGGTTGGAAGGGACCTTCAAGATCATCCAGTTCCAGCCCCCTGCCCTGGGCAGGGACACCTCCCACCAGCACAGGCTGCTCAAGGCCTCATCCAGCCTGGCCTTCAACACCTCTAGGGAAGAGGCAGCCACAGCCTCCCTGGGCAGCCTGTGCCAGTGTCTCCCCACCCTCACTGGGAAGACCTCTGACACTGTGCCACAGAGAGGCAGTGACAGCCTCATGTCCAGGCCAGACCATGCAAGAGAAGAGCTCTGCAAATGGAGCACCTGGAGAAGATTCCAGACACTCCAGGCTGGTGCACTGTACCCTTCTCTCTCTATCATTTACAAAGATAATTTCCCTGGGGGGACAAAACTGTACCAAATCTTCCAAGTGTGGCCTCCCCAGTGCCCAGCCCAGGGGCACAATCCCTGCCCTGCTCCTGCTGCCACCCCATTGCTGCTCCAGGCCAGGCTGCTGCTGCCCTTCTTGCCCACCTGGGCACTCCCTGGCTCCTCTTCAGCTGCTGCCACCCAGCACCCCCAGGCCCTCCTCTGCTGAGCACTTTGCAGCCACTCTGCCCCCAGCCTGGAGCCTTCCTGGGGTTGTTGTGAGCCCAGGGCAGGACCCAGCCCTTGGCCTTGTTGAACCTCATCCCCTTGGCCTCAGCCATGGATCCAGCCTGGCCAGGGCCCTCTGCAGAGCCTCCTGCCCTGCAGCAGATCAACTCTGCTACCAAATTTGGTGCCATCTGCAAACTGACTTCCAAGGAATGATTCCATCTTACCTAGGAACCAACAGGATCCTTGTCAAGTGAGTGTGGAATCACTTGACTCCTAGTGTCATGGCAAAATCAAGGGCTCCAGCTTCAACTCATCCAAACAAAGGCTTTGCCTTTTGATTTCACTCATTTCTCCTCTGTCTCCCTGCAAGCCAGGACTGATTTGAACCCAGGGCTGAGCAGCAGCAGCAGCAGCAGCAGCAGCAGCAGCAGGAGCAGCAGCAGCCAGGTTATAAATAGCCTGTGGTTAATATTTAAATTGCTGGATTGGTGATTTGGAGGTTGGAATGAAATATTGAAATGCTTGCAAGCAGTCCTTCAGCAGGGCAGTACTTGAGGAGGCTGCCAGTCCCAGAGGTGCTGCTGGGTTCTGGCAGGGGCAGGCAGCTCTGGCAGGTGCCCTCCTCTATTGCTGTTATTTGGCAGGGCAAACACAGTCCAAAGGCAGAAGCTTGCAACTTGTTTCCCAGGCAGAGGTTTTTAGGGCTGCTGAAAAGCAAAAGCAGACACAGAAAAGGTGGCTGTGTGCAGCTCTCCTGCTGCAGTCAGGAACCCTGAGTGTGGGCTGAGTGAAGAGATGAGACACTGGGAGCTGGGAGGGTTTTATAACAGGGGTAGGGACCAAGCTGGAGACTCAGTCAAACATGGCTTAGATGAGATCATGGAATCACAAAATCATGGACTGGGCTGCGCTGGAAAGGACCTTTCAAGCTCATCCAGTCCAACCCCCTGCAGCCAGCAGGGACAGCTGCAGCCAGAGCAGGTTGCTCACAGCCCCAACCAACCTGCCCTGCACTGCTGCCAGCCATGGGGCAGCTCCCACCTCTCTGGCCAGCCTGGGCCAGGCTCTCCCCACCCTCACTGCCAAACATTTCTCCCTTTTCTCTGCTCTGAATCTACTTCTTTCAGTTCCAACCATCCCCCCTTGGCCTGTCCCAACAAGCCCTGCTCAAAAGCCTGTCCCCAGCTTGCTGCTCAGCCTCTCCCTGTAAGTGCTGAAAGGCTGCAGTTCAGGTGAGCACTAGGGAAATATTTTCCTTATGGTCCTGCTCTTCCCTCCAGTCACCATGTGCTGAGGGGCTGACAGTGAGGTGACATCAATGGCACAGGCCACACAGCAAGCACCCTGCAGGTGGGCACTGGGAAGCATCTAGTACAAGTCAGAGCAGGCAGAGCCTAAGCATTCCCTGCCAGACACAGAATCCCAGCAGGGTGGGGTGGGAAGGGAGCTCTGGAGCTCACCCAGTCCAAGCCCTGCTCCAGCAGGGCACCCACAGCACAATGCCCAGGAGCACAATGCCCAGGGGGAGTTGGAAGCTCTCCACACAAGGACACTCCACAACCTCTCTGGCCAGCCTGCTCCAGCCCTCCAGCACCCTCACACCAAACAACTTTCTCCTCCTGCTCACATCCAACCTCCTGCCTGCCACTTTGTGCCCCTTGCCCCTTGTGCTGGCCCTGGGCACCACTCAGCAGAGTCTGGCCCCAGCCTCTTGCCCCCTCCCCACAGCTCCTTTAGCTCTTGCTGAGCATTGCTCAGCTGCCCTCTGGGGCTGCTCTTCTGCAGGCTCTCAGCCCCAGGGCTGCTGCAGATGCTGGGCTCTCAGTTACCTTCTTTCTCAAACCAACATCTCAGGATATTTCCAGAGCCTCCTCTCTCCTTGCTGGGTTCCTGGCCTAGCAGAACACAACTCCAGAGGAACTTCCATCCCATTATCTCTCAGTCCCAGGAACACCCTTGCAGGCAAGATCTGAGAGAAATATTTAACTGTTTCCAAGAGATTAGAGCTGAAGAGAGTGAGCCATCAGCAAGGCTGGCAGAGCTGAGGGCTCAGAAGGAGAAGGTAGTTTAGAACCAGCTGTGCTCCTTGAAACAGACAACTGCAGCCCTTTGAAGCAGCTATTTTTGACAGAAGGCAAACCCAAGGACCACCATTGGAAAGCCTGGTGGGAGCCAGAGGAAGGAGGAGGGTTGTGAGGGCACCCACAGAGAGAAGATTATTCACCTTTTCCATTCTTGGATCTGAAAGCCTGCCCCAAAACCCCCTACTGCACACAGCCCACAGCTCAGCGCTCCCTCCCCAGGTGCCTCTGAGTCACATCTGCCTCACTGAGTGACACAAGCAAGGTGCTGTGGGGGCCAGCCCATGGAGCTGGGAGGGTGGGAGCTGATGACTTGGGGATCACCAGGGACTGCCAGCTAAGTGCTCATTTCAGAGCCATTCTGCCAGGGGATGAAGAATGAGGGCTCAGGAGCGCAGGGTGATGCTGAGCTGCTGACCCTGGGGGCTGAGTTTGTTCAGTCTGGAGAGGAGAAGGCTCTGAGGAGACCTTCTTGTGGCCTTCCAGGATCTGCAGGGGGCTCCAAGATAGCTGGGGAGGGACTTTTGAGGGTGTGGGGTAGGGATAGGACTTGGGGGGAATGGATCCAAGCTAGAGGAGGGCAGATTTAGAGTAGACATCAGGAAGAAGTTGTTCCCCATGAGGGTGGTGAGAGACTGGCACAGGTTGCCCAGGGAGGTGGTGGAAGCCTCATCCCTGGAGGTTTTTGCAGCCAGGCTGGAGGTGGCTGTGAGCAACCTGCTGTGGTGTGAGGTGTCCCTGCCCATGGCAGGGGGGTTGGAGCTGGATGAGCCTTGAGGTCCCTTCNTGTTGTGAGCCCAGGGCAGGACCCAGCCCTTGGCCTTGTTGAACCTCATCCCCTTGGCCTCATCCATGGATCCACCCTGGCCAGGTCCCTCTGCAGAGCCTCCTGCCCTGCAGCAGATCAACTCTGCCACCCAATTTGGTGCCATCTGCAACCTGCCTGAGGCTGCCTCCATGCCCTCACCCAGAGCATTGATGAAGACATCAAAGAGACCTGGGCCCAGTGCTGAGCCCTGGGGTAAGGCTCAGACACTAAACAAGACATGGGAGGCTCAGCTCAGCTCCAGAGGGGTCCAGATGCTGTCCTCTAGCTCTATTTCAGCACCAGGAAAGGCAAAGTCACTCATCCTGCATATGGGAAAGTTTGCTCTGGTTAGCTTGGCAGCTCCCCCGCATGGAAGAGAGCCCAAGTGGTGGGAACAATGTGTACCAGATGGACACTCAGCAGCCAGCAGGAACCCTCCTGCTGAATGGCTGCAGGGAGATTTTGCTGTCATCCTGCAGCAGAAGTGGGGCTGGCTTCCAGGCCACATGCTGAGCTCATCACTGGGGGGTTTTGGGATCACTCAGATCTGTGGGGCTTTAAGGCCTGCACAGAAACCAACAGCCACTGAAGGCAGCCAAAGGACTCCCAAAGGTTTTATGGCCACAACTGAATAGGCTTGAAAGAGGAAAGTAAGGCTGGGAAGTTGCAGGGCAGTGAACCTGGGGAGGGGTTTGGAGAGCAGGTCCTATGAGGAGGGCAGCACAGAAGAGAGGGACCTGGGGTCCTGGTGGCCAGAAGGATGCCCTTGAGCCAGCAGTGTGCCCTGGTGGCCAAGAAGGCCAATGCCATCCTGGGGTGGATGAGAAGAGCTGTGGTGAGTAGGTCAGAGAGGTTCTCCTGCCCCTCTGCTCCGCCCTGCTGAGGACACATCTGGAATATTGTGTCCTGTTCTGGGCCCCTCAGGTCAAGAAGGACCTCAGGGAACTGCTGGAGAGAGTCCACCCCAGAGGCACAGAGCTGCTGCAGGCAGTGGAACATCTCCTGGGAGGCCAGGCTGAGGGAGCTGGGAGCAGAGGAGCCTGAGGGCTGCCCTCAGTGCCGGGGATAAAGATGTGCAGGGCTGGAGCCAGGCTCTGCTCAGGGATGGCCAGGGACAGGCCAAGGGGCACTGGGGGCAAGCTGGAGCAGAGGAGGTGCCAGGGGAACAGGAGGGAAAACTTTGTCTCTGTGAGGGTGCTGGAGGCCTGGAGCAGGCTGTGCAGAGAGGTTGTGGAGTGTCCTTCTGTGGAGACTTTCCAAACCCCCCTGGATGTGCTCCTGTGACCTGCCCTGGGTGCCCCTGCTCTGGCAGGGGGGATGGACTGGAAGACCTCCAGAGGTCCCTTCCAACCCCTAGCATGCTGTGATTCTGTGAGAGGCTGAGGAACCTGAGGTTGTTTAGCCTGAAGAAGAGGAGGCTGAGGAGAGACCTCATTGCTCCCTACAGCTACCTGACAGGAGGTTGGACTGAAGCTGGTGCTGGGCTCTCCTCCCAAATAACTAACAACAGGACAAGAGGTAATGTCCTCAAGCTGTGCAGGGGAGGGTTTGGTAGGAGATGAGGCAAAATGTGCTGCAAGAGTGGTCAGGGGTTGGAATAGGCTGCCCAGGGAGGAGGTGGAGTCCCCATTCCTGGAGGTGTTCAAGATATGTGTGGCCATGGCACCTGGGGACACAGTGGGGTTGGGTTGGTGGTTGGATTGGATGTGCTTGGAGGCCTTTTCCAACCTCCTTGATTCCAAGATTCTACGAGTCTGTAGGTTGCTGGTGGCCTGAACTGATAAGCTTGGAGAGGCAGAGCCCCAGGCACTGCCTGAGCTCCAGGCCACCCATGTCACTGAGCACTTCCAGGAAAGCCAGGCAGCAGCTCCTGGAGATAGCAGGGTCAGGAAGCCAGCAGGTGAGGGGACATGCTGCAAAGAGCTGCCCCCAGCATGTGTGAGCTGAGTGAGAGAGAGAGGAGCTGAGCTGTGCTGAGCCGAGCTGCTGAAGGAGGAAGGGACTCTGACAAGGCTCAGCCACACCTTGAGCACGGAGAGTGTCCATCTGCCAAAGACACTGGGCAGATGGAAGCCCTCCCAGAGCCACCTGTGCAAACAGCAACCCAGCCAAAAGCACTTCCCTGCAGACTCGTTAAGAAATCAGAGTTCTGAGAGCTGGACACTCAGACAGTGCCACAGGGAGGGCTCTGGAGAGCTGCAGCTCCTCCAGCTGAAGTACCTCTGAGGGAAAAAGGCTCAGAAGTAAAAAGGCTCAAAAGACAGGGAAGTGCTTGGGGTGCATGGCTCACAGACAAGAGCAAGGCTGTGGCAGGAACTGCTGCTGCCTTTTGCTGAGTGCTGCCTGCAGCAAGCCTCAAAACCTGCAACCCTGACACAGGGAAGGAGAACAAAAATGGCAATGACCACGATCCAGAGCCATGCTGGACACTGCATGACACCTTCTGAAAGCACAGCAGGGACAGAATGATCACAGACCTGGGGCTTGGAACTAGGTAAAGATCAGTTCTGTCCTGCAAGAGTGCCCAGGGATTGGAACAGGCTGCTCAGGGAGGTGGTGGAGTAGAGGTTGCAGTGAGTACCTACATGGGGGTCAGAAGAAGGCTTTCCAAGAGATACTTCATGGACATTAGGTGAAGCCAGCAGTCAGTGTAAATCAAGAGTGTTTCTGGGTGCACAGATACCCACACACAGAGAAGAGCAGCCAGGGGGTGCCCAGGTGGGCAGGAAGGGCAGCAGCAGCCTGGCCTGGAGCAGCAATGGGGTGGCAGCAGGAGCAGGGCAGGGATTGTGCCCCTGGAATGGGCACTGGGAAGGCCACAGCATAAATCCTGGGGTCAGTTTTGGGCACCACAGGGTAAGAAGCACATTGAGGAGCTGGAGAATGTCCAGAAAAGGGCAAGAGAGCTGGGGAAGGGTCTGGAGAAGAGGGCTGGGGAGGAGCAGCTAAGGGAGCTGGGGGTATTGAGCCTGGAGAAGAGGAGGCTGAGGGAGACCTCATTGCTCTCTGCAGCTCCCTGAGAGGAGGCTGGAGCTAGGTGAGGGATAGGCTCTGCTCCCAAGGAAAAAGTGATAGGATGAGAGGAAATGGCCTCAAGTTGCCCCAGGGCAGGTTTAAGTTGAACATGAGAAGAAACTTTTTCAGTGAAAGGGTTCTCAACCATGGGCACAGGCTGCCCAGGGAGGTGGTGGTGCCCAGGTGATGCCTTCCACCTCAGGCCATTCTCTGATCCTCTGATTCCATCCCAGGCTGATGTTATTCACTGCATTTCTCTCTGCACTTCTCTGCCAGAGGTGTCCCTTGCAGTCTCAGGGCAGAGGGTGGAGTGCAGGCTTTGCTGCTTGGTTGTTCAGATGGGAGCTGCTCACCCAAACTGGAACCAGCCTCCAAGCCCATGGAGCAGGCTGTGAGCTGAGGTGGCTGAGAGTGGCAGCCTGCAGCACACAGCTGGGGAATGCACCTGGCTGAAGGGACTCAGGGATTCACAGAATGGGTTGGCTCAGGTGACAGAAGGAAAGGCAATGGCCTCAAATTGGTCTGGAGAGGTTGGAGAGAAGACAAAAATTCTGTGCTGCAAGAGTGGTCAGGGACTGGAAGAGGCTGCCCAGGGAGGTGGTGGAGTCCCCATCCCTGGAGGTGTTCCAGAAGCCTGTGGCCATGGCCCTTGGGGCCAGGGTTTGGTGTACATGCTGGGGTTGGGTTGATGTTGGACTCAATGACATTGGAAGTCTCTTCCAGCCCAAACCATTCTCTGATTCTGTGCTTTGCTGACAAAATCTGAGCCATGGCTCTGAGCCTTGGCTGGGCAGGGAGTGGACAAGCAGCAGCAGCAGCAGCTGTGAGCTGTTTCCAGAGCACTCTGGTCTGGAGGAGGAAACTTTGAGGATTGCCTACAGAGGGAATAATGCTGTCAGGTGCCAGTCAGTTCTCCTTCCAGACACACTCCTGTCACAGGCAGCCTGCTAAAGGCCCAGGGAGGGAAGAAGGACTCAAAACATTGGAGGTGGCAGCACCAGGAGCAAAAAACCACAGGATGGAGCCTTGGAAAGTTTGGGTTTGTCCCAGTTTGCTGTTTCCTTTTGCTGTGATTTTGCTCTGCCATTGCTCTGCTAACCAGGAGGATTCTTTTGTGTTTCTCTCCCCCCAGTTATTTATTGGCACCTTGCTGTTCACCATCTTGCTCTTCCTCCTGCCCACAGCTGCTCTCTGTTATGATGGTCTCAGGTTGATGCTTGGACTCAATGATGATAGAATGGTTTGGGTTGGAAGGGACCTCCAAAGTTCATCCAGTCCAACCCCCTGCAGTCAGCAGGGACATCCTCCCCTAGATCAGGTTGCTCAGAGCCTTGGTGAGCCTGACCTTGATGGGGCACAAGGGATGGGGCCTCAACTATCTCCCCTGGGCAACCTGCTGCAGTGTTCCAGCAGCCTCCTGGTGCAGAACTTGTTCCTCACATCCAATCCAAATCTGCTCTGCTCTCATTCCAAACTATTGCCTCTCCTCCTGTCCCTGCAAGCCTTTGGGAACAGTCCCTCTGCAGCCTTCTTTTAGCCCCCCTCAGGTACTGGAAGGCTGCTCTAAGGTCTCCCTGGAGCCTTCTCTTCTCCAGGCTGAACACCCCCAGCTCCCTCAGCCTGTCCTCATAGCAGAGATGATCTTGGATGTGTTTTCCAGCTGAAACAATTCCATGATCCCATGGTCCTGTGATTAGAGACAGAGCAAGGGAAATGTGAGCTCTTGCCAAGCCAGACAGCAGAAGCTGGAAAACTAAAAATGCTGATGGAATTCTCTGATCAGAATAAAACCCCCTCCCATCCAAGAAGCTGGAGGAAGAGCAAAGGGGAAGGAACCCATGGAAAGATCCAGCTCCTGTCCCAGCAATGAAAGGCAAATGGGCAGAGAAAGGATGAGGCTGTGCAGCTGCAGGCCAGCACTCAGCACTCCCAAACCAGAGCTGACTTCAGGTCAGTGCCTGCTCTGCAGCCTCTGACCTCCTTTCCAGCACCAAACAGACAGCAGAGGGGAGCAGTGCACCTCAAAGGAACCACCCAAGAAGCAGGGTGAAGTGAGTCAGCCTGGTTCTTACTGCATGTGTGCTGATGGGGAGGGATCTGAGTGGGCCAGGGGAGCTCTGCTGGAGCAAACCACAGGGCACAGCACAGTGTTCCTGCAGCAGAGCTCTGAGGCAGGCTTTCAGGGCTTTGTGTCCTGCCACCCTTGGGTTTCCCCCCTCACAGGCTTTTTCACAAGCACAGCTGCTCTGCTTACCACACTGGACTGTGCAGCACCTTATCAGACTCTTTGACTTGGCAGCTCTTGATCAGATCCAATCCAGCTGACAGATGTTTTTTTTTCCTGTCTCCCACATCCCACAGAGCAGCAATTTGAGGACACTTCCTCTCAGAGAATCATGGAATCATTTAAGGTTGGAAAAGCTTTAAAGTTATTGAGTCCAGCCCTTACCCCAGCACTACCAGGGCACAACTGAGCCATGGCTACACAGCTGTGAAACCCCCCCAGGGATGGGGACTCCACCACCTCCCTGGGCAGCCTGGGCCAGGCCTAGACAACCATTTTGGGGAAGAAATTGTTCTTCATGCCCAACCTGAACCTTCCCTGGGAGTAACTCGAGGCTGTTTCCACTTGTCCTGTTGTTTGCTCCCTGGGAGCAGAGCCCAAGCCCCAGCTGGCTCCAGCCTCCTCTCAGGGAGCTGCAGAGAGCAATGAGGTCTCCCTCAGCCTCCTCTTCTCCAGGCTCAACACCCCCAGCTCCCTCAGCTGCTCCTCCCCAGCCCTCTTCTCCAGACCCTTCCCCAGATCTCTTGCCCTTCTCTGGCCCTGCTCCAGTCCCTCAATGTCCTTCTTGGAGTGAGGGGAAGAATTCACTCCAGAATAGAAGTATTCTAGCTTGGGAACCACTCCACCTGCCCCTGCAGAGCCTTGGTCAAGCCATAACTGTTCCTTCAGGAGCTGAAGCAGCCCTCTGGTAAACATCTAACTGCTATTCACTGCACCTGCAAAGCAGAACTCTGCTCCTCTTGAGCAGCCTCAGCAGGCTTGCTTGGAAGGTTTGACTGTTCTTGAGCAGACCTCTTCTGCAGACAGGACTCCCCCTAAACCCCCTGTGTGGAAGGCATTGCCTCCTTACAGCTCCCCCCACACCAAGGGCTGCTCAGCAGCCAGAGCAGGTGGAAGGGGAGCAGCCTGGAGCAGACTTACATCACCCACAGGGATGAGGGTGTCAGCAAGGTGCCCAATTCTGTTCTTTCTGTAGAGCCAGGACATCAGCAGCAGCCCCAGAGCCACATCCAGCAGCAGGGACACAAAGATGTTGGCTTTCCTGCATGCAGCACAAAGAGAAGCAGGGTTAGATGACAAGGAAGGGAGTGACAGGGCTTCAGTGACCACCATCATCTTCACTGGCATGAGAGAGAATGGTTTGGGTTGGATCAACCAGCTCCAACCCCCTGCCATGGGCAGGGATGCCTCCCACCAGCCCAGGCTGCTCAGGGCCTCATCCAGCCTGGCCTTCAGCACCTCCAGGGAGGGCACAGCCACAGCCTCCCTGGGCAACCTGTCCCACTGTCTCCCCACCCTCACTCCAAACAATTTCTTCCTCATCTCCACTCTCACTCTCCCCTCTCCCAGCTCAAAGCCATTGTCCCTCATCCTGGCACTCCCAGACCTTCTCCAAAGTCCCTCCCCAGCTCTCCTGGAGCCCTTTCAGGTACTGCAAGGCTGCTCTGAGGTCTGCCTGGAGCCTTCTCTTCTCCAGGCTGCACAGCCCCAACTCTCCCAGCCTGTCCCCACAGGGGAGCTTCTCCAGCCTCTGATCATCTTGGTGGCCTCCTCTGGCCCCTCTGCAGCAGCTCCAGGTCCTTCCTGTGCTGGGGGCCCCAGAGCTGGAGGCAGTGCTGCAGGAGGGGGTCTCACACCATGTCCCAGGGACACCAGGACACTGCTGCAGGGCTCAGGGTGTGCAGATCTTGTGTCTGCCCCTGGTGTGCTGCTCCTCCTGTGGCCAGACCTGGAGCCACTCTGAGCCTCCCACACCACAAAAGCTTTTTTCAGTAAAGGAGCCAAGACTGGGATTGAAGCTCCAAACAGGAATGGCAGACAAGTCTGTATGGACAGAGGGGAGGATTTACCAAAGCCACCAGCACTCAGAGGACCTACATGGAGGTCAGAAGAAGGCTTTCCAAGAGAGAGAGATGCTTCATGGACATTAGGTAAAGCCAGCAGTCAGTCTGGCTGCACACAGACACAGAGACAACAGGAGCCAGGGAGTGCCCAGATGGGCAAGAAGGGGACCAGCAGCCTGGCCTGGAGCAGCAATGGTGCAGCAGGAGCAGGGCAGGGATTGTCCTCCTGTAGTCAGCACTGTGGAGGCCACACCTTGAATCCTGGGGTCAGGTCTGGGCTCCTCACTCCAAGAAAGACATTGAGGAGCTGGAGCAGGGCCAGAGAAGGGCAAGAGAGCTGGGGAAGGGTCTGGAGAAGAGGGCTGGGGAGGAGCAGCTGAGGGAGCTGGGGGTGTTGAGCCTGGAGAAGAGGAGGCTGAGGGAGACCTCATTGCTCTCTGCAGCTCCCTGAGAGGAGGCTGGAGCCAGCTGGGGCTTGGGCTCTGCTCCCTAGGCTCAGGGGATAGAAGGAGAGGCAATGGCCTGAAATGGTGCCAGGGGAGGTAAGGTTGGAGAGGAGGAAAAATGTCTTTGCTGCAGGAGTGGTCAGGGACTGGCAGAGGCTGCCCAGGGAGGTGGTGGAG
Source organism: Indicator maculatus (assembly GCA_013399975.1). NCBI lineage: Eukaryota > Metazoa > Chordata > Aves > Piciformes > Indicatoridae > Indicator > Indicator maculatus. Next base: position 112,725 of record VXBD01006978.1, read on the forward strand.
TTCCCATCCCTGGAGGTGTTCCAGAACCCTGTGGCCATGGCCCTTGGGGCCAGGGTTTGGTGGCAGTGGTGGGGTTGGGTTGGTGCTGGGCTGGATGCTCTGGGAGAGCTTTTCCAACCCAAACCATTCTGTGATTCTCCACCCAGAAGCTGCTGAAGTTCCCCCTTGCTGGCAGAGTTCATGAATGAAACTCCATGAGGTGAGTTGTGTGGGAAATGAGATTAAAGAGCCACAGGGACTTCTGGCCTTCAGATCTGCTCCTGTTTGAAGTGGTCCTGACAGACTGCTCCTGATCAGAGAACCCCAGAGCCCAGGCCTGCTGGTGCAGAGGCTGTAGGGCATTCAGTATCTGTCTCAGATCTCTTCCTCTCCCTGTTCTGCAGGTTTGCTTTTCCTCCTACACTGCCTTTGGGACTGCTGCTGGAGTGTCTGGTACTGCAGGAGAGAAGAGTGGGTGAAAGAGGAGAACATCTAAACCCTTCTGCTCTGCTGGAATGTCCTAGGTGATGCTGCTCTACCAGGGGGTTGGACTAGATGATCCCAGGATCCTAGACTGATTCAGGTTGGAAGGGACATTAAAGTTCATCCAGCGCCAACCCCCTCTCACCAGCCCAGGTTGCTCAAGGCCTCATCCAACCTGGCATTGACCTTCAGAGGTCCCTTCCCACCCCCATTCTATGATTCTATAAAAATTCCCTGAGAGGAAACAGGAGAAATCTGCCCCAGAGTGCAGTTTGTCTCTCTGCAGGTGACTCTGCCTTGTATGGAAGTGGGAGGAAAAGGCTTCTGAGACTCTCCAGGTCTACTTTTATTTCATCAGGAGAGCTTCCTCCAAGTTCTTGCACACTTCACTTGAACAGAACCCAAACACCACCTCTAGAACCCCCTCAAGCCTGGCTTTGTTCCGTTCTGCTTTGTTCCCTTCTCTTTTCCAGTGGTGCCCTCTGATAGAACTGGTAGCTGTGGGCACAAACTGGCACCCAGGAGGTTCCACCTCCACAGGAGCAGAGACTTCTTTGGTGTGAGGGTGCTGGAGGCCTCCCAACATTTTATCCCATTTAAGTTCTGATTAAAAGGTTAAATTCATCAAAAATTCCACACCAGTCTCTCATCTGAGGAGAGGCTGAAGGGAGCTGGGGCTGGGCAGTCTGGAGGAAGCTCAGGGGAGGCTTTATGAATGCTTACAAATATCTCAGGGGTGTCAGGAGGCTGGGGCCAGACTCTTCTCAGTGCTCCTCAGGGACAGGACAAGAGGCAATGAGCACAAACGTGACCCTAGGAAGTTCCATGGAAACATGAGGAGGAACTTCTGTGCTGTGAGGGTGACAGAGCCCTGGAGCAGGCTGCCCAGAGAGGTTGTGGAGTCTCCTCCTCTGGAGAATTTCAAGCCCCACCTGGATGTGTTCCTGTGTGTCCTGCTCTGGGTGCCCTGCTCTGGCAGGGGGGTTGGAATGGATGATATCTGGAGGTCCCTTCCCACCCCTCCCATGCTGGGATTCTGGGATTGTGTGAGAGTGTCACTGAGCACTGATGGCAGCTTCTGGTTAACAGCAGCAGACATGAAAGCAATGAGCTTGAGGGAGCAGTGAAAGCAAAGCAAGGCAGCCATGGGTGCAGCACAACCTTTCTGGGGGCAATGAAGGATCACAGAATGGGTTGGGTTGGAAGGGATGTTAAAGACCATCCGGTTCCAAGCCCCAAGGGATATTCCTCTCACCCTTGCCAGGCTGTGGAAAGAGGCATCATAATGGTGAGACACTGGCACAGGGTGCCCAGGGAGGCTGTTCCCCCACCTCCACCTTCCAGCTCAGAGGGCTGGGCATCCCATGAACAAATAGTTCTACTACTACAGACTGAGGAAAAGAAAGTATTGAGTACCTCAGCCTTCTCCTCATTGTTGAACACTATGTTCCCCCCTGCATCCAATGAAAGACGGAGACTCTCCTTAGTCTTCCTTTTGTTGCTAAAGTATTTGTAGAAGCATTTTTGTATTGTCTTTAACAGCTGAAGCCACATTAATTTCTAGATGGCCTTGGTCCTTCTGGTTTTCTCCCTGCACAGCCTCACAACTTTACAGTCCTGAGTGTCCTGCCCCTTCTTCCAAATATCATAAACTCTGTTTCACCTGAACTGAACCCAAACCTCCCTATTCATCCAGGCTGGACTTCTTCCCCACCAATTTTTCTTTCAGCACACAGGGACTACCTGTTCCTGCACCTTTAGGGCTTCCTTCTTGAACAGTGTCCAGCCTTCAGGAACTCCTTGGCTCACAAGAAAGCTTGGGAGGGACTTTTTAGGATGTCAGGGAGTGATAGGATTAGGGGGAATGGAACAAAGCTGGAAGTGGGGAGATTCAGGCTGAATATGAGGAAGAAGTTCTCACCATGAGAGTGGTGAGAGCCTGGAATGGGTTGTCCAGGGAGGTGGTTGAGGCTCCATCCCTGGAGGTGTTCAAGGCCAGGCTGGATGAGGCTCTGGCCAGCCTGATCCAGTGTGAGGTGTCCCTGGCCATGGCAGGGGGGTTGGAACTGGATGAGCCTTGAGGTCCCTTCCAACCCTGACTGATTCTATGGTTCTGTGATTCCACATCTCAGAGGACCCTCCCAATCAGTCTCTGAAGCAGGTTGAAGACTGCCCACTGGAAGTTGAAAGCAGCAGTTCTGCTGACCTCCGTTTGCACTTCTCCAACAATTAAGCACTCTGGAATTCCCTGATCATTGTGCCCAAGATGACCCCCAACCTTTCCATCACCCACAAGTCCTTCTCTGTTCACAAACCACAAGGCCTCTTCCCTAGCTGGCTGCTTCACCAGCTGTGGCACACAGGCAATCCACACCATGGGAACCACACACCTCAGGAACCTCCAGGACTGCTCCCTTTCTCCTGTGTTGCATTGCCAGCACACACCAGGGCCACTGAAGTCACACATAAGAACAAGGGCCATCAAACCTGAGACCTCTCTCAGGTGTCTCTAGAATATTTTATGTTTCTTCATCCTAATTGGGCAGTTCTATAACAGCCTCCTCCCAGGATACTTGTGGTGTTTGCCTCTCCCTGGAGGTGCTGAAGGCCAGGCTGGATGAAGCCTTGAGCAAGCTGGGCTCATGGGAGGTGTCCCTGCTCATGGCAGGGGGTTGGAGCTGGATGATCTTGCAGGTCCCTTCCAACTCAAACCATCCTATGAATGACCTGGCAAGGCCCAGCTTCAGGACAGCCCTTCCCAAGTCACCTGTGGAGCAGGGTGAAGTCCTGCTGGGGCTGGAACTGGATGGTCTTGATGGTCCCTTCCAACCCACCCCATTTGGTGATTGTCAGAACATGAAGAGAGTGCAAAGATCTGCAAAGAAGCAGGCAGCAGAGCAAGGAAGACAAGAGGGCATGGGGCTATGGAGGAGCCTGTGGTGTTGTGCAGACACAGGAGCACAGAACCACAGAATGGCAGAGGTTGGAAGGGACCTCTGGAGGTCACCAAGTCCAACCCCTCTGCCAAGGCAGCTTCACCTAGAGAAGGTCCCACAGGAATGTGTCCAGGCAGGTTTTGAAGGTCTCCAGAGATGGACACTCCACCACCTCTCTGGGCAGCCTGCTCCAGGGCTCCAGCAGCCTTCAATTACAAAAGTTCCTCCTTATGTTCAGATGGAACCTCCTACGTTCCAAGGCTGTGCCCATTACCCTTAGTCCTGCCACTGGGCACCACTGAACAAAGCCTGGTCCCCTCCTCCTGACACCCACCCTTGGAGTATGGATCAGCATGGATGAGATACCCATGGGTCTCTTCTTCTCCAGGCTAAAGAGCCCAAATGCTCCCAGCCTGTCCTCATACCCATGGTTTGGGTTGCTCAGGGGAGGCAGGGCAGGAGTAAAGCTGTGTGTGACCCTGTCTGCACTTCATACCTCATTAGCTGAGGTTGGTTTTGAGCCTTCTTGTTGCTGATGNGTTAAAGACCATCCGGTTCCAAGCCCCAAGGGATATTCCTCTCACCCTTGCCAGGCTGTGGAAAGAGGCATCATAATGGTGAGACACTGGCACAGGGTGCCCAGGGAGGCTGTTCCCCCACCTCCACCTTCCAGCTCAGAGGGCTGGGCATCCCATGAACAAATAGTTCTACTACTACAGACTGAGGAAAAGAAAGTATTGAGTACCTCAGCCTTCTCCTCATTGTTGAACACTATGTTCCCCCCTGCATCCAATGAAAGACGGAGACTCTCCTTAGTCTTCCTTTTGTTGCTAAAGTATTTGTAGAAGCATTTTTGTATTGTCTTTAACAGCTGAAGCCACATTAATTTCTAGATGGCCTTGGTCCTTCTGGTTTTCTCCCTGCACAGCCTCACAACTTTACAGTCCTGAGTGTCCTGCCCCTTCTTCCAAATATCATAAACTCTGTTTCACCTGAACTGAACCCAAACCTCCCTATTCATCCAGGCTGGACTTCTTCCCCACCAATTTTTCTTTCAGCACACAGGGACTACCTGTTCCTGCACCTTTAGGGCTTCCTTCTTGAACAGTGTCCAGCCTTCAGGAACTCCTTGGCTCACAAGAAAGCTTGGGAGGGACTTTTTAGGATGTCAGGGAGTGATAGGATTAGGGGGAATGGAACAAAGCTGGAAGTGGGGAGATTCAGGCTGAATATGAGGAAGAAGTTCTCACCATGAGAGTGGTGAGAGCCTGGAATGGGTTGTCCAGGGAGGTGGTTGAGGCTCCATCCCTGGAGGTGTTCAAGGCCAGGCTGGATGAGGCTCTGGCCAGCCTGATCCAGTGTGAGGTGTCCCTGGCCATGGCAGGGGGGTTGGAACTGGATGAGCCTTGAGGTCCCTTCCAACCCTGACTGATTCTATGGTTCTGTGATTCCACATCTCAGAGGACCCTCCCAATCAGTCTCTGAAGCAGGTTGAAGACTGCCCACTGGAAGTTGAAAGCAGCAGTTCTGCTGACCTCCGTTTGCACTTCTCCAACAATTAAGCACTCTGGAATTCCCTGATCATTGTGCCCAAGATGACCCCCAACCTTTCCATCACCCACAAGTCCTTCTCTGTTCACAAACCACAAGGCCTCTTCCCTAGCTGGCTGCTTCACCAGCTGTGGCACACAGGCAATCCACACCATGGGAACCACACACCTCAGGAACCTCCAGGACTGCTCCCTTTCTCCTGTGTTGCATTGCCAGCACACACCAGGGCCACTGAAGTCACACATAAGAACAAGGGCCATCAAACCTGAGACCTCTCTCAGGTGTCTCTAGAATATTTTATGTTTCTTCATCCTAATTGGGCAGTTCTATAACAGCCTCCTCCCAGGATACTTGTGGTGTTTGCCTCTCCCTGGAGGTGCTGAAGGCCAGGCTGGATGAAGCCTTGAGCAAGCTGGGCTCATGGGAGGTGTCCCTGCTCATGGCAGGGGGTTGGAGCTGGATGATCTTGCAGGTCCCTTCCAACTCAAACCATCCTATGAATGACCTGGCAAGGCCCAGCTTCAGGACAGCCCTTCCCAAGTCACCTGTGGAGCAGGGTGAAGTCCTGCTGGGGCTGGAACTGGATGGTCTTGATGGTCCCTTCCAACCCACCCCATTTGGTGATTGTCAGAACATGAAGAGAGTGCAAAGATCTGCAAAGAAGCAGGCAGCAGAGCAAGGAAGACAAGAGGGCATGGGGCTATGGAGGAGCCTGTGGTGTTGTGCAGACACAGGAGCACAGAACCACAGAATGGCAGAGGTTGGAAGGGACCTCTGGAGGTCACCAAGTCCAACCCCTCTGCCAAGGCAGCTTCACCTAGAGAAGGTCCCACAGGAATGTGTCCAGGCAGGTTTTGAAGGTCTCCAGAGATGGACACTCCACCACCTCTCTGGGCAGCCTGCTCCAGGGCTCCAGCAGCCTTCAATTACAAAAGTTCCTCCTTATGTTCAGATGGAACCTCCTACGTTCCAAGGCTGTGCCCATTACCCTTAGTCCTGCCACTGGGCACCACTGAACAAAGCCTGGTCCCCTCCTCCTGACACCCACCCTTGGAGTATGGATCAGCATGGATGAGATACCCATGGGTCTCTTCTTCTCCAGGCTAAAGAGCCCAAATGCTCCCAGCCTGTCCTCATACCCATGGTTTGGGTTGCTCAGGGGAGGCAGGGCAGGAGTAAAGCTGTGTGTGACCCTGTCTGCACTTCATACCTCATTAGCTGAGGTTGGTTTTGAGCCTTCTTGTTGCTGATGATGACCTGGAGGTGCTGCAGGCGATGTCCCAGCTGCTCACAGGTTGAGAGCTTGCTCCAGAAGAAACACAAAGGCCAAAACTTCAGCACCCTGCAGAAAGCACAGAATCAGAGAAGGCTTTGGGTCAGAAGGGACCTCTGAACCTCATCCAGGTCGAGCCTCTTGCAGCCAGAGCAGGGACAGCTGCAGCCAGAGCAGGTTGCTCACAGCCCCAACCAACCTGAGCTGCACTGCTGCCAGCCATGGGGCAGCTCCCACCTCTCTGGCCAGCCTGGGCCAGGCTCTCCCCACCCTCACTGCCAAACATTTCTCCCTTCTCTCCACTCTCAATCTCTCTCTTCAAGTTCAAACCATCCCCCCCTTGGCCTGTCACAACAAGCCCTGAGAAAAACTCTGTCCCCAGCTTCCTTCTGGCCTCTTGAAGCACTGCAAGGCCACCAGAAGGTCTCCCTGGAGCCTTCTCCTCTCCAGGCTGCACAACCCCAACTCTCCCAGCCTGGCCTCCCAGCAGAGGGCTTCCACCCTGCCAGCACTGCTGTGGCCTCCTCTGGCCCTGCTCCAGGTCCCTGTCTGTGCTGAGGACTCCAGAGCTGCCCCAGCACTGCAGGGGAGGTCTCAGCAGGCACAGCAGAGGGGCAGAATCCCCTCCCTGCCCCTGCTGCCCACACTGCTGGGGATCAGCCCAGGACAGGCTCACTCAGTGCTGGGGACTGTCCAACCTCTCACCCCCCAGCACCACCAGGTTTTTCTCCATGGGCAGCACCAGGGCTATGTCCCTTTCTCCTTCTGCCATGCATCCAGAGCATCCTGTGTACAGTCCAGGCTGTGCAAGCAGAGATGGTGTTGAGATGGGACCACCAAAGATCTCCCTCACAGGTGAGCAGATCTAAGGCAGCTTTTCAGACCAAGCCATCCAAGGCAGACAACCCAACCTCCCATTTGCATTCCACATAACCACCTGGTCCTGATTCCATCTGGTCCTGATCCCACCTGGTCCTGATTCCACCTGGTCCTGATTCCTCCTGGTCCTGTTTCCTCCTGGTCCTGATTCCATCTGGTCCTGATTCCTCCTGGTCCTGATTCCAGCTGGTCCTGATTCCACCTTGTCCTGATTCCTCCTGGTCCTGATTCCAGCTGGTCCTGATTCCAACTGGTCCTGACTCCAGCTAGTCCTGATTCATCCTGGTCCTGATTCCTCCTGGTCCTGATTCCACCTGGTCCTGATTCCAACTGGTCTTAATTCTACCTGGTTCTGACTCCAGCTGGTCCTGATTCCTCCTGGTCCTGATTCCAACTGGTCTTAATTCCACCTGGTCCTGACTCCAGCTGGTCCTGACTGCACCCAAAGCTTTGGGATTGCATCCTGTGCTGATTCTCCAGGAGACTGGACTCAAGACACCAGTGTGCTCAGCACACCAACACAGCTGTGTTCACAGGTCCCAGCACCACCAGTTAGAGACTAGAGCCTACTGGGAGCTTGTGAGAGACATCTTCCTGCAGTTCCTCTCCCTCTTCTCCCTCTTTCTTTAGAGGAGGCTGAGGGAGACCTCATTGCTCTCTGCAGCTCCCTGAGAGGAGGCTGGAGCCAGCTGGGGCTTGGGCTCTGCTCCCTAGGCTCAGGGGATAGAAGGAGAGGCAATGGCCTGAAATGGTGCCAGGGGAGGGTTAGGTTGGAGAGGAGGCAAAATGTCTTTGCTGCAAGAGTGGTAAGGGCCTGGCAGAGGCTGCCCAGGGAGGTGGTGGAGTCCCCATGCCTGGAGGTGTTCCAGAACCCTGCGGCCATGGCCCTTGGGGCTGGGGTTTGGTGTCCATGGTGGGGTTGGGTTGCAGGTTGGACTGGATGATCCTGGGAGGGCTTTCCCAACCCAAACCATTCCACGATTCTTTCCTTTATTACTACCAAATTCCTTTCTCAAGGTCTTCACCACTACCTTCTGCCTTCCCAAGGGTGCTCAGCACCACCTGGGGCACACTCAGCAGTTAACCAGCTCTCCAAAGTCACATTAGGCTTGTAGGGGAGGAATTATCCACACAATTTGTTCTCTGTGACTCAGAGGAAAAGTACTAAATGATGCTCAGTTATTCTGGGGACTTACTTGCATCACCACCCCAGCTCCAAAGAAAGGCACAGCAGTGACTGCTGTGGTCTCAAGGGACACAGAGGGACACAGGCTGCTCAGACAATGCACAGCAACACCAAGCAGCACTGCTGCTGTGGGCAACAAATCCTGCTGTGGGCATCCTCTCAGAGAGCCATGCAATGGGTTGGTTTGGAAGGGACCTTCAAGGTCACCCAGTTCCAACCCCCTGCCATGGGCAGGGACACCTCCCACCAGCACAGCTTGCTCAGGGCCTCATCCAGCCTGGCCTGAAACACCTCCAGGGAGGGCACAGCCACAGCCTCCCTGGGCAACCTGTGCCAGTCTCTCCCCACCCTCACTCCAAACAATTTCTTCCTCCCCTCCACTCTCACTCTCCCCTCTCCCAGCTCCAAGCCATTGTCCCTCATCCTGGCACTCCCAGCCCTTCTCCAAAGTCCCTCCCCAGCTCTCCTGCAGCCCCTTCAGGCACTGGAAGGCTGCTCTGAGGTCTCCCTGTAGCCTTCTCTTCTCCAGGCTGAACAGCCCCAACTCTCCCAGCCTGTCTCCAGCCCTCTAAGGAATGCTTGTTCCAAGTCCTTCTCTGTGTGGTTGCTGTGCCCATCCTTCCCCCACCCTCCTCAGCCCTCTCAACCACCCCTGATGCCAGCTTTGTCCAGTTAAATCCAGGGTGCTGTCATCTCCCCCTCCCCACTGCCACTGGGTTTGAAGCCCTGGCAGTGCTCTGTGAATCATCCTTCACTGCAGGCTTCCCAGTTAGTCACTCAGCTCTTGGTTACAGCCTCCCACCTTGGAGACCAATGCACAGCCTGTTCCTCAGCTGACTTGTCAGCAGGTGAGATCCAAAGTGGCAGAGGGGAGAGCTGTGTGCAGGGAAGGGGGGCATGGGGGGTGGCCAGGCTGGGTCCCCATGGCAGAGCTGTCCTGGCTCCCCAACTTCACCCAGGCACAAGTGCAGATGACTTTTCTCTTCCAATTACAGCCCAGCCCAGTGCTTACAGAGTTCTGGTGTGGCAACCTTGTGCTGGAGCAGAGAATTGCACTTGAAAGGCAGAGGGGGGAGGGGGGAGACAGGATCCACCTGTGTCCTTCTGTGCAGATGGCTGAAGGTGACAAATTCCTGGTGGAAGCAGCAGCTGCCAGAACACCTCAGTTCAAGCAGAACTGAGGAGAAGAACTGTTGGCTTCAGGAGCCCTGTGCTCAACACTTACTGTGCTGCTGATCTCCCCATCCTCACCCAGCAAGGGAATCACAGAATGGAAGGGGTTGGAAGAGACCTCTGGAGCTCATCCAGTCCAGGATCCCTGCTAAAGCAGGGCACCCAGGGCAGGTCACACAGGAACACATCCCAGGGGGTTTGGAAGCTCTCCGCACAAGGAGACTCCACAACCTCTCTGGGCAGCCTGCTCCAGGCCTCCAGCACCCTCACACCAAACAACTTTATCCTCTTGTTGAGGTGAAACCTCCTGGGTCCCGCTCATACTTGTTGTTCTTTGTCCTATTACTGGGCACCACCAAGAAGAGCCTGGCCCCTTCTTCTTGCCCCCCCACCCCTCAGATATTTAGAGATGTTGATAAGTTCCCTCTCAGCCTTCTCTTCTCCACCCTAGACAGCCCACCCTAAATAGCCTTTCGTTAGAGGACAGATGTTAGAATCATAGAATCAGTCAGGGTTGGAAGGGACCACAAGGATCATCCAGTTCCAACTCCCCTGGCATGGGCAGGGACACCTCACACTGGATCAGGCTGGCCAGAGCCTCATCCAGCCTGGCCTTAAACAGCTTTCTTGTAGCCCCCTGCAGATTCTGGAAGGCCACAAGAAGGTCTCCTCAGAGCCTTCTCCTCCCCAGACTGCACAACCCCAACTCTCTCAGTCTGTCCTCAGAGCAGAACAGCTCCAGCCCTCTGCTCATCCTCATGGCCCTTCTCTGGACACCTTCCAGCATGTCCATATCCCTCTTGTAATAGAGGCTCCAGAACTGGATGTAGTGCTCCATGTGAGGTCTCACCAGAGCAGAGCAGAGGGGAGAATCACCTCCCTTGCCCTGCTGGCCACACTTCTGATGCAGCCCAGGCTCTGCTTGGCTCTCTGGGCTGCAAGTGCACAGTGACAGCTCATGTTGAGCTTTTCCTCCACCAGCACCCCCAAGTCCCACTCCTCAGGGCTGCTCTCCAGCCAGTCCCTGCCCAGCATGGATTTGTGGTTGGGATTGCTTCGACCCAGATGCAGGACCTTGCACTTGGCCTTGTTGAACCTCCTGAGGCTGGCTTGTGTCCAGCTCTGCAGCCTGTCAAGGTCCCTTCATCAACCTCAGGGACCACGGTTCTTGCAAACAGACCATTATTAATGGGAGCTCACAATTAAACCATCCTGATGTCCCCAGCAGACCCCCAAGGTCCTTCAGCGCAAAGGGAAACGCTGCGGCCGAGTCCCTTCGGAGAGCGCCCTGTAGTGGTCACTCTGTACCACAAGGTGGCGCTGCAGAAAGGCCTCGAGCCGAGACGGTCAGGACCTGAGCGCCAGGCTGGGCCTGGCTGCAGCTCTGCGCTCACTGCCTGCGGTCCCTACCGCTGCTGGGCTGCGTCCGCAGCGCTCACACACAGCTCCCACGCAGCTCACACACAGCTCCCACGCAGCTCACACACAGCTCCCACGGGACACCACTCGGCTCTTCCTTTAGCTCTTCATAGCTGACTGTCCCTGAACGCCAAACCCAGCCCCAGCCTGTCCTGGGCTGATCCCCAGCAGTGGGGGCAGCAGGGGCAGGGAGGGGATTCTGCCCCTCTGCTGTGCCTGCTGAGACCTCCCCTGCAGTGCTGGGGCAGCTCTGGAGTCCTCAGCACAGACAGGGACCTGGAGCAGGGCCAGAGGAGGCCACAGCAGTGCTGGCAGGGTGGAAGCCCTCTGCTGGGAGGCCAGGCTGGGAGAGTTGGGGTTGTTCAGCCTGGAGAGGAGAAGGCTCCAGGGAGACCTTCTGGTGGCCTTGCAGTGCTTCAAGGGGACAGAAGAAAGCTGGGGACAAACTTTTGAGCGGGGGTTGTTGTGACAGGCCAAGGGGGGATGGTTTGAACTTGAAGAGAGAGATTGAGAGTGGAGAGAAGGGAGAAATGTTTGGCAGTGAGGGCGGGGAGAGCCTGGCCCAGGCTGGCCAGAGAGGTGGGAGCTGCCCCATGGCTGGCACCAGTGAAGGTCAGACTGTTTGGGGCTGTGAGCAACCTGCTCTGGTAGCACATGTCCCTGCTCAGTGCTGGGAGGTTGGTTGGTTTCCAACCCAAACCAGTCCATAATTGCATGAGACCACAAAAACCCCAGAAAGACAAAGGGCAATGGGTGGAAGGTGAGGCATAGGAAGTTCCATGGAAACATGAGGAAGAATTTTTTCACTGTGAGGGTGCTGGAGCCCTGGAGCAGGCTTGCCCAGGGGGGTTGTGGAGTCTCCTTCTCTGGAGATATTCAAAACTCACCTGGATGTGTTCCTGTGTGATCTGCTCTAGGTGCTCCTGCTCTGGCAGGGACTGGATGATCTCCAGAGGTCCCTTCCAACCCCTAACATTCTGTGATTCTGTACCTAGAGCAGGTTGCTCAGGACCCCATCCAGTTTCCCCTTGAATATCTCATAAACCCATCCCAATGTCTCACTACACTCCTGATGTCCAACCAAAATCTCACCTGCTCCAGTTTCAAACCATTGCCTCTCATCCCATCCCCACAGGCCCTTCTAAACAGTCCCTCCCCAGCTCTCCTGTAGGTCCCCTTCACATACTGAAATGTTCTAAGACTGTCCCCATAGGGGAGGTGCTACAGCCCTCTGATCATCTTCACGGCCTCCTCTGGACTTGTCTCTTCTGTTGGGGGTTACAGAGCTAGAAACAGCACTCCAGGTGAGGTCTCACCAGAGCAGTTCCAGTCCCCTCAGCATCTTCATAGCCCTTTTCTCTACCCTCTCCAGCAAGTCCCTGCCCTTCTTGAGCTGGGGAGCCCAGAACTGAATAGAATATTTGGCCAGTGTTCCATATGTGTCCTCACAAGGGCAGAGCAGAGAGGGTGGAGAACCTCCCTCGACCTGCTGGCCACACTCTTCTTGATATATCCACCAGAACCACTTTGTACTGAGTACATTTCTCCCTGGGGCTGTGCAGGAACCTTGCAAGAGGTAGATCTGCACCCAAAACACACAAGCTGGCTGATGCTGCAGCCACCTACCTGCTCCTGCAGATCCAGGAGACAAGGGAGAGCAGGAAGGTGAGCAGCATGCAGGCAGGCACAGAGGCCTGCTTCAGCAGCTCCACGATGATGCTGGCTTCCACCCCATCCGACTGCCAGTGGGTCAGCTTGATGGGGCCCTCATCATACCTGTCTGTCATGAACAGCACCTTGCTCTTTGCAACTGTGTCAAAGATGGCAGCCAGCTTGGAGGCATCAGCTGCCCCCTGCTCAGCAGAGGCAGCTATGTGCAGAGGGGGATGCAGGTGGCACAGCATCACTTGGCGTTGCTCGTAGTATACCAAGATGATTTCCTCCTCCTTACGCTGGCTGCAGCATTTCTGAAGGGCAGAACAGCTCCAGAATTTGCTGTCTCCCTCTTTGCTTATCTGGATCCACAACTCGTGGGAGAATAATGTCCCAAGGTCTTCTAGGAACTGACTGAGGCTCTCCTCCTTCTCCTGTTTGCTGTTGGTCCATGAGCCGAGCACAGAAATGCTGACTTGAGTCGCTCGTTGGACTTCACTGAGGTACTTCCTCACCTGGACAGGGATAAAAGGGAAGTGGAGCACAGCCAGGACAACAGCAGAGCTCTGCTGGGAGATCCAGTGGCCAATCAAAATGCCACTGTCTGCTGAAGAGCAGCACGACGGGAAGAAGACCTTCAGCACCATGGCAGCGATCCTGGAGGAGCAGGGCACCTGCCAAGAAACAGAGATGGAACCTGAGAAGAGATGCCAGGAGAACCTGAGCTCAGCAAAGCCCCCAATCAAGTCTAAAACACTAAGTCCAACCAGTTGCACAATGACCTTGGTGATGGCCAACAGACAGACACCCATCAGAGAAGTATCTAAACACTTCTAAGTATGATTTAGAAATAGTAGAAATACTCCAAAGAGGCTCCTGACAATCTGCAGCCTTTGAATCATAGAATCATAGAATGGCTTGGGTTGGAAAGGACCTCCAAAGCTCCTCCAGTCCAACCTCCCTGCAGTCAGCAGCGACCTCCTCCACTAGATCAGGTTGCCCAGAGCCCTGTTGAGCCTCACCTTGAATACCTCCAGGGATGGTGCCTCAGTCACCTCCCTGGGCAACCTGTTCCAGTGTTCCACCACCCTCCAGGTAAAGAGGGATGCTGAGCCTGTAGTTCCTCAGCCAAGCCCTTCTCCCAGTCCTGGGGCAGTGTTTCAGGAGAGGCACTGGCCAAGCTGAAGGATCCATCCACCCTCAGCTCTTGGATCTGACACTGGATGTGTTTGAGCACTAGCTAGAGAAAGGAATGAATCGTAGCACACTGTGATGCCTCTGGGCAATATTTGCTCCCATTACCAACCATCAAACAGTGCTTTATGCTACACAGCCAGATCATTTCAGAGCCTCCTTTATCAGCCACCAACCCTCAACTGTGTCCTGCAGCAACCTTGGTCAGCTCACTCCTCTCCTCTTGCCTCCTTCCTCTCATGGTAAACAGAGACAACACTTTTGGCAGCCTGCTCCAGGGTCCAGCAACCTTCAATTGATGCATCTCCTCCTCATATTTGATGGAACTTCCTATGTTCAAGTTTGTGCCCATTACCCTTAGTCCTGTCACTGGGCACCACTGACAAAAGCCTGGTGCCTTCCTCCTGACACCCACCCTTGAAGTATTGATCAGCACTGATGAGATCCCCTCTCAGGCTGCTCTTCTTCTTCAGGCTAAACGGCCCCAATGCTCTCAGCCTCTCCACATCAGAGATATTCCAGTCCCCAAATTGTCTTCATAGCCCTTTGCTGGACCCTCTCCAGCAAGTCCCTGCCCTTCTTGAGCTGGGGACCCCAGAACTGTATATAGTGTTTGGACACAGTATTCCCTATGTGACCTCACCAGGGCAGAGCAGAGAGGGCGAAGAATCTCCCTTGACCTCCTGGCCTCGACTCTTCTTGCTGCACCCCAGGATCCATCCCCCAGAACCACTTTGTATTGAGTGCCTTTCTCCTAAATTGAAGGTTGGACTCAGTGATCTTGAAGCAATTCTATGCAACCCAAGCAATTCTATGTTTCCATGACAAGAGAGCAGCCCCAGGCCCCTCAGCACCTTGCCTTCGTTAGCTACAAGCCCCTAAATAAAAGCAGCACCTCTGCTTCATCAGTGCTCTTTATTGCCAAGGTTTTTCTGCGTGCCACTAAGAAGCCCTCGAGTGGCCGTGCAGGACATTAGCCGCAGAGCTGTGAGGCAGGTGACAATGTCTCTTTAAATAAGGTGGAGGCTCCTAACAGGGCTGCAATTGCAGTAAGGAGGGCGCTGGCGCAGAACAGTCGGCACCCGGCGCCCCTTGTCCTTTCCTGTCCTTCAGAGCTTTGTCAGGGATGTGAAACTCGGCAGGCCCCCGAGGCTGCCTCCTCTGCGAGGACCCAGTCAGTCGGAAAGAGGAGCAGGGAGCTGCTCTGAAACGTGGCGAGAGGTCCCCGGTGGCTTTGCTCATCTTCTGTGTAAGGCAGGACGATTGCTGGAGCGCATCTCAGTACCTGGTGGCTCACGGCAAGGAGGAGGAGCTGGGGAGGGAGCCAGGGCGCGGGAGGGACCTCCTCCCAGCCCCACAGCCCTGCCAAGGCCACCGGCAGGAGATGGCAGCTCATGGATGAGTGGAAGCCCCTCGAGGCAG
Organism: Indicator maculatus; assembly: GCA_013399975.1. Classification (NCBI taxonomy): domain Eukaryota; kingdom Metazoa; phylum Chordata; class Aves; order Piciformes; family Indicatoridae; genus Indicator; species Indicator maculatus. The sequence goes on from VXBD01006978.1 coordinate 127,873, forward strand.
CGAGGTGAAGTCTCCCTTCTCCTCCAATGAGAGAAGCATCCCAGCTGCTGTCTTTGCAAGGAGTAAAGGCTTTTTGTTTGCTGGGAATTCATTCTCCTTTTGACTACAAAACCACAAAGCAGACCCCAAGACTTCCCCCTGAAAGAGGCTCCTGAGGGCTTTGTTCTCAGCATGCTGCTGGAGGGCATCGAGCAGCATCCTTTGCTGCCCCATGGACCTCGCAGCCCACAGCAAGATGGGGAGGCCGTAGAGTGGCTCTACCTCTCCCTCCTTGAGCAGAGGGTAACCTTGGAGACATGGAGTCTGTGAGGAAGCAGGACCTCAGAGAACCTCAAACAATGTGTGTTTGTCCAAAGGCTTGCAAAGCTCCAGCAGAAGGAGAAGGGGAAAGATGTGTCAAAGGAACGGGAGAAAAATAGGAGCTGAGACAGCCAGAGGCTGTGAGGGAGCAGGACACCAGGTATGGGGAAGATCACAGACATGCAGTACAACTGAAAAATGTCACAGAGCCACAGAATCCTATCAGGGTGGGGTGGGAAGGGACCTCTGGAGCTCACCCAGCCCAAGCCCTGCTCCAGCAGGGCACCCACAGCACAATGCCCAGCAGCACAATGCCCAGGGGGGGTTGGAAGCTCTCCACACAAGGACACTCCACAACCTCTCTGGCCAGCCTGCTCCAGCCCTCCAGCACCCTCACACCAAACAACTTTCTCCTCCTGCTCACATCCAACCTCCTGCCTGCCACTTTGTGCCCCTTGCCCCTTGTGCTGGCCCTGGGCACCACTCAGCAGAGTCTGGCCCCAGCCTCTTGCCCCCTCCCCACAGCTCCTTTAGCTCTTGCTGAGCATTGCTCAGCTGCCCTCTGGGGCTGCTCTTCTGCAGGCTCTCAGCCCCAGGGCTCTCAGCCTTTGCTGCTCACAGAGCTGCTCCAGGCCCCTCAGCAGCTTTGCAGCCTCCCCTGGACTCTCTCCAGCAGTTCTCTGTCTCTCCTGAACTGGGGAGATCAGAACTGGATCCAGGACTCCAGACTTCACTTTCATAAAAGTCAATGACTAGTAGACTCAACTGGACCGAAAAACAAGAAGTCAAGATGATTTTTCACTTCTAGTGGAGTTTTTGGTTGTGTTTTGGTTTGGTTTTTTTTTTTTTTTTTTCTGGGAGACCATGAAGACGTCAGAAGACACAGATCCAATCTAAGAGTCTTTCTTCTGTGTATCAGGAACGTTAAGTGAAAAATCAGGTTGCCCAGAAAAGTTGTGGACAGGTGATCCCTGGAAGCATTTAAGACCAGGCTGGATGAGGCTTTGAGCAACCTGGTCTAATGCAAGATGTCCATGGCCACTGCAGGGGGTTGGAAGTGGATGATCTTTAGGGTCCCCTCCAACCTAAACCATATCCAGAGAAGGGCAACAGAGCTGGGGAAGGGTCTGGAGAAGAGGGCTGGGGAGGAGCAGCTGAGGGAGCTGGGGGTGTTGAGCCTGGAGAAGAGGAGGCTGAGGGAGACCTCATTGCTCTCTGCAGCTCCCTGAGAGGAGGCTGGAGCCAGCTGGGCCTTGGGCTCTGCTCCCTAGGCTCAGGTGACAGAAGGAGAGGCAATGGCCTGAAATTGTGCCAGGGGAGGGTTAGGTTGGAGAGGAGGCAAAATTTCTTTGCTGCAAGAGTGGTCAGGGCCTGGCCAAGGCTGCCCAGGGAGGTGAAGGAGTCCCCATCCCTGGAGGGGTTTCAAAGCTATGTAGATGTGGTGCTGGGCTGATCTCTTCCCTCGAGCAACAAGTGACAGGATGAGAAGAGATGCCCTCAAGTTGCAGCAGGGCAGGTTTAGGTTGGACATGAGAAGAAACTTCTTCCCTGAAAGGACTGGCCCAGGCTGCCCAGGGAGGTGGCTGAATCCCCATCCCTGGAGGTGTTTCCGAGAGGCAGAGACGTGGTGCTGAGGGCCATGGCTTAGCCCCACCCCTGGTGGAGTTAGAGCATGGTTGGACTCAAAGAGCTTTTCCGGCCCATGTCTCTTTCAGGGTCTCTGTGCTTTTCCAATGGGATCCGTGGGCAGGGGCGGGCTGGGCGATACCAGCAGTGCAGTGCCTGCCCCCAGCACCGCGGCTGAAGCTCGGGGCACATTCAACCACCCCCGCGGGCCTCGGGCTGCCCTGCGGGACCCTGCGCTGCCGCCCGTGCCCAGCCTAGCCCGACCAGGCCTCGGCGCGGAAGCCCTCCTGGGGCCGAGCAGCCGCTGCGGGNAGCATGCCTTCCTCAGGGACCCCCTTGTCCCCCCATCCCCAAAGGCCAGGAGCATGCCTTCCTCAGGGACCCCCTTGTCCCCCCATCCCCAAAGGCCAGGAGCATGCCTTCCTCAGGGACCCCCTTGTCCCCCCATCCCCAAAGGCCAGGAGCATGCCTTCCTCAGGGACCCCCTTGTCCCCCCATCCCCAAAGGCCAGGAGCATGCCTTCCTCAGGGACCCCCTTGTCCCCCCATCCCCAAAGGCCAGGAGCATGCCTTCCTCAGGGACCCCCTTGTCCCCCCATCCCCAAAGGCCAGGAGCATGCCTTCCTCAGGGACCCCCTTGTCCCCCCATCCCCAAAGGCCAGGAGCATGCCTTCCTCAGGGACCCCCTTGTCCCCCCATCCCCAAAGGCCAGGAGCATGCCTTCCTCAGGGACCCCCTTGTCCCCCCATCCCCAAAGGCCAGGAGCATGCCTTCCTCAGGGACCCCCTTGTCCCCCCATCCCCAAAGGCCAGGAGCATGCCTTCCTCAGGGACCCCCTTGTCCCCCCATCCCCAAAGGCCAGGAGCATGCCTTCCTCAGGGACCCCCTTGTCCCCCCATCCCCAAAGGCCAGGAGCATGCCTTCCTCAGGGACCCCCTTGTCCCCCCATCCCCAAAGGCCAGGAGCATGCCTTCCTCAGGGACCCCCTTGTCTCCCATCCCCAAAGGCCAGAGGCTTGCTGTTCCCCACAGACCACCTTGTCCCCTATCCCCAAAAGCCAGGGGCTCCTATTTCCTCATGGGACACTGTTGTCCCCCATCCTCAAAGGCCAGGGGCTCCTCTTTCCTCATGGGACACTGTTGTCCCCCATCCTCAAAGGCCAGGGGCTCTTCTTTCCTAATGGGACACTGTTGTCCCCCACCCCCTAAGGCCAGGGGCTTGCCTTGTCTCACAGGACTCTGTTGTCTCCATCCCCAAATGCCAGTGGCTTGATGCTTCTCATGGACCTCATTTCCCCAAAGGCCAGGGGCTACCATTTCCTCATGGGACCCCATTTACCCCCATCCCCAAAGGCCAGGAATGTGCCTTTCTTCCTGGAACTCCATTATTCCCCATCCCTGCAACCTCAGCCCCCTGGCCTGGCAGAGGTCCATGGGTGCAGATATTGGTGCTCAGGATCTTCCCTCTTGTGACCCAGCAGTGGGCTGGGGACAGGAGGGTGTCAGAAGCTCAGGAAGATGGTGAGCAACTTGAGGGATTCTGCATGGACAGGGAGCTGGGGGACACATGGGGGTGAGGTAGAGAAAGGTTTAGGTTTTATTGCTGAGTGCCACCAAGTTGGGAATGAGGTGAGGGAAGGTTGGGGTTTGGGTGTTCATATGAGTAGAATCATGGAACCATTAAGGTTGGAGAGGACCTCTAAGATCATCAAGTCCAACCATGACAGGAGGGGATAGGAAAGGTTTGTCCCTGTTCTGCAAACCACAGAGTCCCTCCCTGCCATTGGACTTGCTCCCAAGGTGGCCTTGCTCTCTGGGGAGAGGGGGTCTGGAAGGGCACCACAGGGTGTCCGTCATCTTGAGCCCTTGCTCTGGGGCCAGGATGGAGAGAGGATCCTCTCTGGAGTTTGTTTGGGGTGAGAGGTGGTGACTGGGCTGATGAGGGTCTCAGCTGTTGTGTAGCACTGATGTCTGGTGTGGGGAGAGGAGAACGCCCTTGCCTCTGCCACCACACCCAGCCCAGCTTCCCCTGGCCTCTGCTGATAAAGCCCCAACTGTGAGTCCTGCTCTCCAGATGGAGAACATGTCTGAGTCCTCCTCTCTGTGATGAGAGCAGGCCTGAGTCCTCTCCATGGGGAGAACAGATCTCAGTCCTCCTCTCCATGGGGAGAACAGATCTCAGTCCTCCTCTCCATGGGAAGAAGAGATCTGAGTCCTCTCCATGGGGAGAACAGATCTCAGTCCTCCTCTCCATGGGAAGAACAGATCTGAGTTCTCTCCATGGGGAGAACAGATCTCAGTCCTCCTCTCCATGGGAAGAAGAGATCTGAGTCCTCTTCATGGGGTGAACAGGACAGTAGGGCAGGCTCAGCAGGCTCAGCCTGCAGGACCTGGGTTGGTGTGAGCTGGGTGGTGAATTCCACAAGCCCCCATCCAAGGTTCTCCATGCAGTAGTGGTTGTTTCCCTGCAGAGGTCAGGAATGCAGCACAGAATTGAGTCACCTTCCTTCTACCGTTCTGAGCTCTGCTGCAAACCCTGACCTTGGCTGCCAGCTCCGTCCTGGCCTTACCCCTCCAGTCCTACTCCAGAGTCAGGAAGGTGGAACCATGACCACATAAAAAAGGGTGAATGGGGAAGAGAAATATTTATATAATCTTAGCAAAAACACAGAAGGAATTCAGGGCTGGTGCTAAGTTTGTCAAGGTGCCAACAATGTGTGGCCAGTGCTGAGTAGCTGGGTCCTCCTTTAGCTCCTCTGGGGAGTCCAAGAAAGAGCTGTTCTAAGCCTTGCTTCTGCCCTCTGGAGAAGTTGGAAGGCAATAAGGCAGTCAAGCATGGGGACACTGACCAGCTAAGCTGGGGAGGGGTCTGGAGCACAGCCCTGTGAGGAGAGGCTCGGGGAGCTGGGGGTGTTCAGCCTGGAGCAGAGGAGGCTCAGGGCAGACCTCATTGCTGTCTACAACTCCCTGCAGGGAGGTTGTAGCCAGGTGGGGGTTGGGCTCTGCTCCCAGGCAACCAGCAGCAGAACAAGAGGACACAGTCTCAAGCTGTGCAGGGGGAAGTTTAGGCTTGGGCTTAGACAGAAGTTCGTCTCAGAAAGAGAGACTGGCCATTGGGATGTGCTGCCCAGGGAGGGGGTGGGGTAGGTGTCCCTGGAGGTGTTTAAGAAGAGCCTGGATGAGGCACTCAGTGCCATGGTCTGGGTGATGAGTTAGGGTTGGGCGATCGGTTGGGCTTGATGGTCTTGGAGGTCTCTTCCAACATGGCTGATTCTGTGATAAGGGAGCAGGGGGGCTCACAGCCCACCAGCAGATCCAAAGCTCAGTGGGGTTGCTGTGGAAGCAACCCTGCTCCCCTCTTGAGTGCTAGGCTGGGGTCACCACCTGGTGCCCTAGGCTTGGCAGGGCTGAAGGGGGACCTCACGCAGTACTTAAAGACTTTGACACAGTTGTCCCCTGCATCTGCCACGAAGAGCTGCCCAAAGGAGGAGCAGGCCAGGCCAGCAGGCCTCTGCAGCCCTGAGGACACCAAGCAGACAGGAGCCCCTCGCTCTGGGAACAAGTGGACCGTGCGGAGCTGCTCGTCTGCCACCAGGATGCTGCCGTCCACGTCCACGCAGACCCCAGCTGGGTTGCCAAAGCGGTGTCCGTGCCTGCTGCTGAGGGAGCAGAGGAGCTGACGGCTGCTCGTGAAGACCTTGACGTCTCCACACTCCTCGCTCACCACAAAGCCCCCCTGGGGTGCTGAGCCCACATAGCGAGGTCCCTGCAGGTTGGGGACCGAGTGGATGTTGAGCGTCTTCAAGGTGTGGTCCAGAGCAAAGCTGTGGACCTGGCCTCGTGCGTAGTCTGCCACCAAGATCTTGCCTGTGGAGTCTGCTGCGATCCCCCTGGGGGAGCCAACCCTTTTGATCTGTATCCATTCCCCCTTGGGCAGGCTGGTGTGAGGCTTGAAGACCCAGATGGCTCCGTGCATCATGTCAGCTACAGCCACCAGCCCTGCCCGAGTCACAGTCACATCTTCTGGTAAGAAGGTGGCACTTGGCCTCCCGGCTGGCTGGCAGGGCAGTGCCCGCAGCGCTTTCCCTGTGCTGCTGAGGACGTGGACCCAGGGAGCACTCTCAGCTGTCATGCAGAGGGAGCCATCCAGGGAGCAGTGGATGCCACTCACCCCTCCGTAGCGGCTGCCGGTGGGGTTGGGGATCTGCTGCACCAGGTTGTCCTGGCAGTAGTGGAGGAGGTTCTGAATGTTGTCCAGATCTCCACACAGACTTCTGGCCTTGTCTGCCAGCTGGTGGACGTGGTGCTGTGTCACCATGCCCATGCCAAGCTGGCTGCTCAGCAGTGGGCTGGCTGTCTGGAGCGTCGCCGTTGACTTCAGCTGGAGGGTGTAGATGGTCTTCAGGAGCTTCTCCTTTTGCTGGCTGCTCTCCAGAGTGTAGTCCATGACTATCTTCTCGTCCCTGTTAGGGGGAAGCAGGAAGAGTGTTACTGTCCCTGCCTGCTGCCATCTCTGGGGACATGCTCTGAGCTCAGCCGATTGTTTCTCCCCAGGGTCACGGTGTTGGTGCTAATCTGGATTGGCTCTGGTGTGACAGGGACAAGCTCACAGCCCTGCCAGCTAATTATGTGCACAGGAGGTAAAGACAAACAGGGACCACGACACAAAAATGAGTGGCAGCAAGCAGGCTGGAGGAAGCAGCCTAAAGGGTCCATCAGCTTCCACCACACCTTGCCTGAAGCTTTCTGTATGAAGCAGACCCCTGCCTCTGAAGACCTTCAAATCTCTGGAGTCTCCATCTCTGCAGACTTTCAAGGCCTACCTGGATGTGTTCCTGTGTGAGCTGCTTGAGGTAATCCTGCCCTGGCAGAGGGGTTGGACTGGGTGATCTTCAGAGGTGGCTCCCAACCCTTAACATTCTGTGATCCCATGTGTGAGCACATGGAATGGGATCTTCAGCCATCCAGTCCATGAGGTTAGAGGCTTCTCTCAGGCCTTTTACACTTCTTAACCCTGTTTTCCTTAAGTCTCTTCTCCCCAAGCTGTGCTCAGTCCGTGCAAACACCTGAGACATTGAGCCTGACAGTTCCTCCACTCTGTGGTGGGTCAGATGTGACACTTGGCCAGCACATGCCTTTGATAAGGACAGCTCTCTCCCCACCCAAATAAAGGAATTCTTGCTGAAACAGCCAACAGCCAGTCTGGAAGTGGAGAGGAGGTGCTGCTCTGAAGGACTCTCTCAACCTGCAAAGGTATTTTGGATGTGAGAGCCACCATGGACATGCTGGAAGGTGTCCAGAGAAGGGCCATGAGGATGAGCAGAGGGCTGGAGCTGCTCTGCTCTGAGGACAGACTGAGAGAGTTGGGGTTGTGCAGTCTGGAGAGGAGAACGTTCTGAGGAGACCTTCTTGTGGCCTTCCAGGATCTGCAGGGGGCTACAAGAAAGCTGGCGAGGGACTTTTGAGGGTGTCAGGGAGTGATAGGACTGGGGGGGATGGAGCAAAACTAGAAGTGGGGAGAATCAGATTGGATGTGAGGAAGAAGTTGTCCCCATGAGGGTGGTGAGACACTGGCACAGGTTGCCCAGGGAGGTGGTGGAAGCCTCATCCCTGGAGGTTTTTGCAGCCAGGCTGGATGTGGCTGTGAGCAACCTGCTGTAGTGTGAGGTGTCCCTGCCCATGGCAGGGGGGTTGGAGCTGGCTGAGCCTTGAGGTCCCTTCCAACCCTGACAATTCTGTGACTCTATTAAAACCACAGCTTCTCTTTTGCCACTGTTCTTCCACTTTCAAAACGTCAAAGTAGGAGACCCCAAAAGGCAGCAATGTCAGCCCAGTTCTGCTGTGTGCTCTCCAGGAACTGGCTGGAGCAGGAGAGGGGGATAGGAATGTTAAATCACAGCATTACAGACTCCAAGGGTGGGGTGGGAAGGGAGCTCTGGAGCTCACCCAGCCCAAGCCCTGCTCCAGCAGGGCACCCACAGCACAGTGCCCAGCAGCACAATGCCCAGGGGTGGTTGGAAGCTCTCCACACAAGGACACTCCACAACCTCTCTGGCCAGCCTGCTCCAGCCCTCCAGCACCCTCACACCAAACAACTTTCTCCTCCTGCTCACATCCAACCTCCTGCCTGCCGCTTTGTGCCCCTTGCCCCTTGTGCTGGCCCTGGGCACCACTCAGCAGAGTCTGGCCCCAGCCTCTTGTCCCCTACCCACAGCTCCTTTAGCTCTTGCTGAGCATTGCTCAGCTGCCCTCTGGGGCTGCTCTTCTGCAGGCTCTCAGCCCCAGGGCTCTCAGCCTTTGCTGCTCACAGAGCTGCTCCAGGCCCCTCAGCAGCTCTGCAGCCTCCCCTGGACTCTCTCCAGCAGTTTTCTGTCTCTCTTGAACTGGGGAGCCCAGAACTGGACCCAGCACTCCAGATGTGCCCTCCCTAGGGTATGGTAGAGCAGGAGGAGAACCTCCCTTGCCCTGCTGGCCACACTCTTCTTCATGCCCCCCAGGAAACCATTGGCCTTCTTTACCACAGCAGCACACTGCTGGCTCCCAGGTCCTTCTCTGTGAATACTGAAGTGAGAGCTCATTGAAGCTTCCTGGAGAGGCAGAAGGGAACTATAATTGTTTGTAACCAACACTGCAATAGACACACCCGGCTGCTCTGAGCTGTCTGCAAGCCACTGCTCCACCTTTATCGTCCCATGGCTGCCTGGGATCTGGTGCTCCATGCTCTGGTGATGCTTCCCCCAAGCAGGGCTGAAGGCAGCTGGGACATCCATCTCCTGGGCCAATGTCACCACTGCCCAAAGCCATCCCCTGAATGCTTGCAGAGTTCTCAAACACAACCATGTGAGGTAGGGATGAGTCTGGACACCCAGGGAGTTCAATTTCTGCTTGGTTTGGGGCCTGGGGACAGCTTTGCCTCCTTCCCCAAAGTGCTTTATATCTGCAGCAGCAGAGATCCTGCTCAAGGGAAGCAAGTCCTCCATGCCCACCACCCATGACTACTTGTTGGGGTCCTCCTTCAGAGCGGGACAGAGTCTAAAATCCAAGAACAAGTGGGGAAAGAGTCAGGGAAATTGTCACCACCAGGGAGATTAAGACATGGCTAGGCCAGAGGGGCTCTGTTCTGTGACTCCTCCTAATGAGGATCAGAGGCCTGGAGCACCTCTGCTGCAGACACAGGCTGGGAAAGTTGGGGCTGCTCAGCCTGGAGAAGAGAAGGCTCCAGGCAGACCTTAGAGCAGTCTTCCAGTACCTGAAGCGGCTCCAGGAGAGCTGGGGAGGGACTTTGGACAAAGGGAAGGGAGTACCAGGATGAGGGGTGTTGGCTTCAAACTGGAAGAAGCTGGATTAGATGAGATGCTCCTTAGACATCCTCCCTGTGAGAGTGGTGAGGCCCTGGAACAGGTTGCCCAGATAAATCGTGGAGGCTTCAAGCCTGGAGGTGTTCAAGGCCAGGCTGGATGGGACCTTAAGCAACCTGGGCTAGTGGGAGGTGTCCCTGCCCATGGTGATGATCTTGAAGGTCCCTTCCAGCCCAAACCAGTCTATGATCCTAAGATTCTGTGATTCTGTGATTCTTTAATTCTGTGATTCTATGATTCCATGATTCTGTGATTCTGTAATTCTATAATTCTATGATTCTATGATTCTGTGAACCTATGATTCTGTAATTCTGTGATTCTGGTTCTATCATTCTATGATTCTGTGATTCTATAATTCTTATAATTCTATGATTCTATGTGTCTAAGACTATGATTCTATGTGTCTATGACTCTGTGATCTATGATTCTATGTGTCTGACTATGATTCCATGATTCTATGTCTCTATGATTCTGTGATTCTATGTCTCTGATTCTATGACTCTATGATTCTATGACTCTGATTCTATCATTCTATGACTCTATGATTTTGTGATTCTGTGATTCTATGTCTCTATGACTCTATGACTATGATTCTGTGATTCTATGTCTCTATGATTCTATGACTCTATGACCCTGATTCTGTGATTCTATGTCTCTATGATTCTATGATTCTATGACTCTATGACCCTGATTCTGTGATTCTATGTCTCTATGATTCTATGTCTCTATGA
>VXBD01006990.1:231-24841 GCA_013399975.1 Indicator maculatus
GTCACTACCCACCTGAAAGACCAGAAGTGGGTAGTAGTCTGAAGGACTCACAAGGTTGGGAACTTTCCCTACAAAGTCCCTTACCTGGGCACCAGGGAGGCAGCAGACCTCTCTATGAAGTGGATTTGGTCTGCATATTGGGCCCTCTACTCCCTTCAGTAGGGAGTCTCCTATAACGATGACCCTACGAGGTTTCTTTTCAGGATTAGTTTTGATGGCTGGACTGTGGCAGCCTGTCATTGGTTCAGCTTCTGACCTTCTTGAGTCCTCATCCTTACCTACGACCTGTTCCTCCTGCAGAGCTTCATACCTATAATATATATTTAAGCTATAATATATATTTAAGCTGCTTCTGTGTGTATAATGAACAAAAGAATTATTTCATTTAAAACATTGCTAAAGGACATTTTTTTCTGTAGCACTGTGTTCATTCTTCTTTCTCCAGCAGAAGTTGCACCACTTTAGGTTACAAATGAATCTATTTTATATCGCAGACCATCAGAGAGACTTAAGAGATTGCATAAAATGAAATTTCTCTGACCATGCCTTAGGATTCAGTTTACTGATTTGTGAAGAGGCCTCTACATCTTCAGATGAGGTATTGGTTAGGAGTGACTAGGATAGATGTAGATCAGTTGGAGGGGACCTGCAGCCATCATCTAGTCCAACTGCTTAACTACTTCGCAGGGCTTAAAGTCTGAATGAAACTGCCCTTTTTCTCTGTGTCTCTCTCCCTTTCTTCAATCACAGATCTCCCTGGCCATAGCCAGAGAGTGAGGAGCGAGTCGCTGCGCTGCTGGAGCAACATCCCCTTTATCACCGTGCCGCTGAGCCGCACGCACGGCAAGTCCTTCGCGCACCGCAGTGAGCTCAAGCACGCCAAGCGCATCGTGGTGAAGCTGGGCAGTGCTGTTGTGACCCGAGGGGATGAGTGTGGCTTGGCCCTCGGCAGGCTGGCGTCTATTGTGGAGCAGGTAATTCTGGGACTGACGTGGAATGCTTGTTTTTAACTTCAGATGCTTGGTGATTATCGGATGACACAGAGGACTGTGGGAAGATCTTGTGCAACAGGGGTGGCCTCTTAAAGCAGCATGTTGGGATTTCCCCCTGTACTGTGGTGGCATAAATCACGTAACTCAGTAAATTGGTGCCTGAAGATGTGGTGGGTTGGCCTTGACCAGCAGCTGAGCACCCACACAGATGCTTGTTTGCTCCCCACACCTCTGCCCCATCACCAGTCAAATTGTAAAGGAAATAGGAAGAGTGAAAGTAAGAAGTCAGGGCTTGAAATAAAGTTTTAATAAGCAAAGGAAAGGGGAAAAGAAACAAGTGGTAAGGCGATCACTCACTACCTCAAGCAAGCAGACCAGTGCTCAGCTAGTCACTGAGTGGCAGCCACCTTGGAAGACAACCCCCTCCCCTTTCCTATTCTCCTGCCCTGGTTTTATTACTGAACATGATATGTGGTATAGAACGTCTCTTTGGCTAGTGCTTGCTCGCTGTCCAAAATGCATCTTCCTGGAGCTTCTTGCACAGCCCCTAGCATACCTACTGTGATGGGACATAGTGGGAAAAGGAAAGCCTTAAAGCTGTGCAAGTACTGCTTATTGTGGGGAAAGAGAAGGCTTTGATGCTATGCAAACATTGTTTAGCAACAGGTAGGACATCAGAATGTTGTCAGCACTGTTACAGTCCTGAAGCCCAGAAATCAGCACCATATGGGCACCAGGGAAATAGGTTAACTTCATGTCAGCCAGACCTAGTACGGGTCTGAGGGGGAGATTTTCACAGTGAGATTTTTATGCCTAGGTAACATGACTGGGACATTAACTAGACATAGCAGGAAGGTGGCACTGAAGTTTGTGAAGTCTGCAGGAAAAAGTAGGCTCATCTTGATTATCTGAGCATTTGCAGATTTTTCTCCAGGAGAAAGCTTGAGGCCTCATTATTTGTAGGACGAACTGGTAGTATCAACTGTGGACGCATTCTGCAAAGGGAAGTTACTGCTTTGGTGAGGATTAGACACGTCTTCTCTGAGAAGAAAAGTTAACATGATAAATTAACTTAAGGCGTTTAGCTGGAGAGTTTTGAAAAGAATCTGGTCAGATTCATGTAGAATCATAGAATTAGTCAGGGTTGGAAGGGACCACAAGGATCACCTAGTTCCAACCCCCCTGCCATGGGCAGGGACACCCCACACTAGATGAGGCTGGCCAGAGCCTCATCCAGCCTGGCCTTAAACACCTCCAGGGATGGGGCCTCAACCACCTCCCTGGACAACCCATTCCAGGCTCTCACCACTCTCATGGGTAAGAACTTCTTCCTCACATCCAGCCTGAATCTCCCCACTTCCAGCTTTATTCCATTCCCCCTAGTCCTATCACTACCTGGTATCCTAAAAAGTCCCTCCCCAGCTTTCTTGTGGCCCCTTTCAGATCCTGGAAGGCCACAAGAAGGTCACCTTGGAGCCTTCTCTTCTCCAGACTGAACAGCCCCAACTCTTTCAGTCTCTTCTCATAGGAGAGGTGCTCCAGCCCTCTGATCATCCTGGTGGCCCTTCTCTGGACATGTTCCAGCATGCCCATATCCCTCTTGTAATAGGGGCTCCAGAACTGGATGCAGTACTCCAGATGGGATCTCACCAGAGTAAGGAAGAAGTAATTAAAAGCTATACTGTTAGAGTTAGCTTCTTCACATCTAGAATTCCAAGTTATTATATAGTGGCACCTTTGGGAAGGGATGGTGACTAAGAAGGTTTGTGGAAGCTACTTTGCAGCTTTTTCATATCTTATCTTTCCTTATCTGTAGCAATGGAGGTGGAGGGGTGAGGAGTACAGAAGTGTTACCTTGTAATAGTCTTGTGAAAAGTCCAGCATGACTCTGTCATAAAAGCTGGTAGTGTGGAAAGCAGGTTTAGCAGAAGTTACAGATTGCATGCAGGCCTTTGCCTAGCTCCTAAGTGGCTAGGAAGGTATGCAGGAGTATCTTGAAGGGTGGTCATCTTGCTTTGTGGATCCTCAGATGGAACACAACAGTTGCTTAAGCAAGAACTGCTGAGCATAAGGTTATCTGTAATAGCCAATGCTGTTGTGCTGGCAGTGGTCTTACTGCAGGCCCTGTTTCTCATGTCTGCACTCACAGGTGTCAGTGCTGCAGAACCAGGGCAGGGAGATGATGATTGTCACCAGCGGTGCTGTGGCTTTCGGCAAGCAACGGCTGCGCCATGAGATCCTGCTCTCTCAGAGTGTGAGGCAGGCACTGCACTCTGGCCAGAGTCAGCTCAAAGACATGGTGAGTGCATGGTGGCACCGCTGCCCCTCCTTGAATGTTGGGTAATACGTCCTACAGCCACTGCGTGACAGCTGATCTTTGTCTTTGTAGGCTATCCCAGTCTTGGAGGCCCGAGCCTGTGCAGCAGCTGGCCAGAGTGGACTAATGGCTCTCTATGAGGCCATGTTTACACAGTACAGCATCTGTGCAGCTCAGGTAAGGGATTTTGTCTTTCCTAGACTGACTTACTACTTCAGTCAGTGATGGAATTGTTCTTGGATTTGTTTTCTATTGCAGTATATGCTGTTATCTTTACTGTGGTCATGCATTTCTATTGTCATCCTCTTTGGGGACTTATTGTTGTAGTGTAAACAGTAGGAGTGCAGGAGTGGCTTGCTAAGTAATTCTGAAAGGGAGGGATCTCTTGTCAAGGTGGAGCAAATATGCTTTTTCATTTTGGAGTTCGTGTGTGTCCTGCTCCTGTGTATGGGCAGTCCTTTCTGTCAAGGACTTCACAAAAGCTAAAGTTTGCGATCCAAAGTGAGAGGTTAAAATTCGTGAGTGGCTGAACCACCACATAGTCTGTAGAATTGACAGAAGTACTCATCTACATTACAGAACTTGCTGTCCATCTGTTCCTCAAGCCTTTCTAACTTGTGAGTGATTGTATCCCTAGCCTGGGTTTTCCACCTATGCTGAATACTGCAGCTGTGTTAATCGAACTACTCTTAAACAGGCTTGCTTATCTTAAATATTCTGAGAACACAGAATCATATCAGCTGTAAGGCCTCACTTGTTGAGACTCTTCTAATGAGTGCGGGAGCCTACTATGAAACCTCACTTGAAGGAACTTCTGCCTGTAGCTGGTATCACTAATGTGTTTGCAGCATAGCTAATGGGCACTGCAGGTTGTACTAGATCACAATCTTGTTCAAGTCTGCAGACAGCATCATTCTTTTGGTTTAGAAGAATTATTTGCCCGTGCCAATGAAGTCAGTGTACACATTGACTCCAAGTGCATTACTCCAAGTAATGTTTGTGTGGGGGATTTGTTTGCTTAGTTCTCAACTGTCCTATACCAGAGTAAAAATGAAAAAAAAATCTCTCATAGCAAGCACTGAGGTTTTGGGTTTTTCTTGCCTTAAAATAACAAAGAGGGATGTTGTCTGCATACAGGAGACTTTAGGACCAAGATTCTTTCAGAAAAACAAGTGAGCTCTAGAGCTGAGAAACCTTGAGACAAAATCCCCCTCTGCTTGTGACAATAGAACCATTACACTGGGAGGGAAATCAAGAAATGTAGTATCCTGAGTAATCTGTCAAATTGTTTAGGGTCTTAGTAGTTGTCAGCATCCACATTCTGCTTATATTTTTGTTTCCAATTTGATTCCTGGAGCCTGTGATCTGTCAGCTTGAGAAAGGCCATTGTAGGCTCCAGTGGAAGGTAAGGTGGCATATAAACCTGAAAGTGTTGTGGAAAAAGTATTTCTCTCTTGGATTCTCTCTCCTTCAATGTGGCTTGGGTTTCTGTACTGATCTGAAGGTGAACACATTTGTTTATCATGATGTTGTGTGGTGGGCTCAATATGTGTTAATTTCCTCCTTTCAGATCCTAGTCACCAATCTGGATTTCCATGATGAACAGAAACGTCGGAACTTAAATGGAACGTTGCACGAGTTGCTAAGAATGAATATTGTCCCTATAATTAACACTAATGATGCTGTTGTTCCACCTCCAGAGCCCAACAGTGATCTGCAGGGGGTAAATGTGGGTAAAGTATTCTAAGGGAGTTGGTCCTGCTTATAGATGGTACAACACTAAATGTATGTTTCACTAATGCCATAATTGGGGACCTCTGAAGCCTGCAACAAAAAATAAAATAATGTGGACAAGAGGGTACTGCAGACTATGCTGACCTGTCTGTTTCTGATGTAAGACAGTGCTGTAGGGTGAAAGCAGGGCAGATGACATCTGCTGTGCCAAAAGCAAGCATGCCCAGTTTGGTTTCCACCTGAAGTTGCAAGAGGCTTCTGCAGGGCATCTGGTACAGCACCCTTGCTTGAAGCAGGGTCAGTTAGTACCTCTTGTCCTGTCACTGGGCCCTGAGGTGGAGAATGCAGGTGCTGATCATGCTGCTTATCGTTTTGGTACTGGTTTACTGCATTCCAAAAGCATACTCCAAAAGTTTTACTGCGTTACAAAAGCATTTCACACAAAGATCCCCTCTGAGTTTCCAGTGGGTGTGAGCAGATGAGCTCAGAAGGACCTGATAGTGCTGCAGTAGCTTTCTTTTGTAACTTGCAGCCAAGTACTTCCTAGTGCCTCTTGCAGTTCAGTGTTGCTGATACGAATGTGCATTGCAGGTGATTAGTGTGAAGGATAATGACAGTCTGGCAGCACGACTGGCTGTGGAAATGAAAACCGATCTCCTGATTGTTCTCTCAGATGTAGAAGGTTTGTGAGTCGTTTCTTTACTTTCTTGCTGGATTGAACTTGTATTTGGCCTTCACTGAACTCCTCAGTTCCTGTCTGGTAAAGGGACAATTACAACGTGCCACACAAGGCATGCGCTTCATGCTGATGCTGTTGTGTAAACCAAAGAGTGTCTGCCCCACTGCTGAATCTGGGTGGGTGAGAATGCCCTTGAGACTTGTTCCAGAAAACCATGCAGAATTCCATGATACAGTCATGAGTAATATGCAGGATAAAGGCTGTGTGTTTGGAATGAGGAGTATAAACCAAACAATATTCTACGATAGCTTGCCAGTGTTGGTGTATCCGAGATTTTGGTGAGGACTATCCTTTGCCGGTTCAGTTGTGGGCTTGCATACATAAGCTCTGATTTTGAACACAGAAAAGCTTTAAACTCTCTCTGTAACCTCAACCAAATGTCAGTACTTCCCAGCTTGCATGCTGCCATTCTGCATGTGGGCTTCTGGTTTCTTACTCATATGCTTTTGGTAAAGCTATAGTTCTTGAGTGTGCCTGCTAAATGTTTCCTGCTTCCACTCACACAAAAGGCAGGGTTGATTGAACGCTTCCAGCCCCGTAAATTGGACTGACAGCTTTCTGGCCTCATGGATGTATTGTTTTTTCCCTTTTTGTCCCATGGGTGAGGAGGATATATATGAGGAGGGTATATAACACTAACGGATTTTCATTATTTCAGGACTCTTTGACAACCCTCCAGGCTCTGATGATGCAAAGCTCATTGACATATTCTACCCAGGAGACCAGCAGTCTGTAACATTTGGAACCAAATCCCGAGTGGGAATGGGAGGCATGGAAGCGAAGGTAGAAGTATGGAACATTTAGGGGTTTTTTACTATGAAGGAAAGTGAGGTGTGAGAAAGGGAGACAGAGAAGATGGTTGTGCTGCAGTTACAGGCTGCAGAAACGGGCAGACAGGAACCTTATGGAGTTCACTTGTGGGAAATGCTGATCCTACCCCTAGGGAGGACCAATTCTGTGTACTGTTATGGGCTGGGGAGTTGACTGGCTGGAAAGCAGGTTTACTGAAAAGGATGTAGGGTCCTGGTAAACACCAAGTGGAATGTGAGCCAGCAGTATGCCCTTTAGGCAAAGCAGGACAACATCATCCTGGGTTGCATTAGAAAGAACATAGTCAGCAGGTTGAGAGAAAACACTATTTCCTTCTATTCCGCTCTCGTGAGACCATGTCTATAGAGTTGTGCCTGGTTCTGGACACTGCAGTACAAGAAGGAAATGGCATACTACAGTGAATCCAACTGAGAGGCATGAATATGATTAAAGAATTGGAGCATCTGTCACTAGGAGTGGTAGAGAGCTAGGGGTGCTTACCCCTGAGAAGAGGAGGTTTGTGTATAAATATCTGAAGGCATGATGTAGAGAATGCAGACCCAGACTCTTCTCAGTGGTGTCCAGGGAACAGACAAGATGCAGTGGGCACAGACTGAAATACAAGAAATTAAACTGGAATGTAAGAATTTCACAGTGAGCTTGTGAAAACACTGGAGCAAGTTGATGAGAGAACTTGCGGAATCTGTTTGGAGGTGTTCAAAACCTGACTTGCTCTAGTTGACCCTGTTTGAGCAGGCAGTTGGACTACATGATCTCCAGAGATCCTTTCCATCTGTAGCTATTGTGTGAATATGCTGGAACAGCGTATGGGTTCCTTTAGCGTCTCTAGGATTCACATGAGTTTAAAAGAACAACTAATTACACCCCAGTAGTTTGATAGCTTCACCAATGGGTTATAATCAATGAGAATACCTGTGTCTTAACCAGACTCACAAGGAGTGCTTAGCCTGATCAAACTCCAATGATTAACTCAGACAGCTAAAGATATTGCATAATGGCTAAGAGCAGTGCTCTACAGCACAAGTGGAATCCTATGGTTGCTTGAAGTTTATTAGTTATCAAGGGCTAATCAATGTCAGAAATGGTCAACAGAATTTTTTAAAGAAACCCCAGACACCCATCTTTAAACCCAGTACAAAAGGAACCTGTAACGTAAGCCAGTGGTGATAAAGAGCATGTGAGCAAGGCATCCTCGCAGATGCCCTGAAAAAAACCTGGCTGTTGGGAAGAGCTGCAGTGCCCTTCCGAAGCAGCAGCCAGCTCAGGGAGGGCAGAGCATGCATACTTGGGCTCATCTGGGGCTACCTCTGGGCATTCCTATGGCCTGCTGAGCATTCGGAGTGGTGGAAAAAGTCTTGTTGGGAGTGGTTCAGAAATGAATTTCCTGGAACCGACTCTGTCCTTTGCTGTAGGTGAAAGCAGCTCTGTGGGCCCTCCAAGGAGGCACGTCTGTAGTCATTGCCAATGGAACCCACCCAAAGATCTCAGGTCATGTCATCACGGATATCGTGGAAGGAAAAAAAGTTGGAACCTTTTTTTCAGAGGTAAAACCTGCAGGTGAGTACAGAGTCAAAATTTGGCTAGATCTGTGTAATAACTGGGAAAGCACACTCCTCTGGAAAAAACAGATTGTGGAAGGTATTTTCTAAAGCAGGAATAGAAAATGTTGAATCTTCGGCTGAGGTTCCCTCCAGATGATAAACTGCTGCATCAGACTTGCATTTGAAGAATGCAATAAAATTTTCCCAATTTTTAGCCTTAGGGATATGAAAATGTGGACACAGAATGTGCAGCTGAACTAAGATAGTGTTTAATTTCTTAGCATAAATTCCTTTGACACCTCAGTCTTCTGGTATAGTGGGCAGAAATATTTTACTGCTGCTGCATCGTGGGCGTAGTGTCACAGCTGCTGGAGAAGATCAGACTAAAGATCTGTCGCTTTAGCAGAATAGAATTTCATTTAGCAGAGCTGACTTTCGTTATATATAAAAACCCATACTAGATTGCTTGTATGAATTTGAACCCACATAAAGACCTAGCATCCCCAGGATTCTGTGTGAGAATAGTCAAGAGCCTTAACTAGATATTGGGTGTAAACTTTGGAGCTGGAACTATGAAGAACCACTTGTTTTAATTTGGATTTGTGGGGTTGGGGAAGGTTTTGAATTTTCTTCCCAATAGCTTCGTTTGATGCCCCTACTGCCTTTATGGATGATCAACCCCTGTTCAGCTCTGAAGATGTGAAACATCTGTCTTTCCCTTTGTTATTTCTCTTCCATGTGAAAGAGATTTGATCTTAGGCAATTTGTACCAAAGCTTACTTGTTCCAAAAACCTACTTATCTCTGTTTCTCTCGTTCGAAACTTTTCGTTCTATTGTGGCCTTCTTAAGATGAGCACAACTCAAAATTGCATGTAGCACTCAAGATAGAAATGAAGGTGTGACCAGCTAGGTAGCTGAGGGGAGAGCAGCGGGTGCTGTCTGCCTCAGCTTCAGCAAGGCTTTTGACACTGTCTGCCATAACAATCTTCATAAGTAAGCTTAGCAAGTGTGGGCTAGATGAGTGGACAGTGAGGTGTATCGAGAAATGGCTGAATGGCAGAGCACAGAGGGTTGTGATCAGTGGTGCAGGGCCTGGTTGGAGGCATGTAGCGAGTTTGTGTCTCGTCTCTTGCCACTGGGCACCACTGAAAAGAGCCTGTTCCCATCTTCTATACACCATCCCTTCAGGTATTTGTACATACTGATGAGATCCCTCCTGAGCTTTCTTTTCCATAATAAACAGTCCAAAGTCTTTCGTCCTTTGCTCCTATAGAATCATAGAATCAGTCAGGGTTGGAAGGGACCGCAAGGATCATCTAGTTCCAGCCCCCCTGCCATGGGCAGGGACAACTCACACTCATATGAGACATGCTGTGGTCCCTTCGCCATCTTTTGTGGCCTTTCGTTGGACTCTCTCCACATTGTCCATGTCTCTCTTGTACTGGGGAGCTCAGTAGTGGGCACAGTACTCTGATGCTGAGTAGAGGAGATGGATCACCTCCATGGACCTGCTGGCAACATCCTTCCTAAGGCAGCCCAGGATACTGTTGGTTGCCTTTGTGGCAAGGGCACGGTGCTTGCTGACTTGTGGTCATCTTGATGTCCACCAGGGCCCCCAGATCCTCTGCTGAAAAGCTACTTTATAGGAAAAGTGTGATAATGATGACTTCTCTGTGAGCCCCAGTGTGATAAGTCTACATCAGCCATAAAGCTTTTCATCTTATGACCCCATTCTGAGTCACTTTCTGCTATGGCAAACAGCAAAAGTCCCTGTTGAATTTTACAGGCAGTCTTCTGCTATTGTGGCAGATACTGTTGTCTGCGGTCTTCCAAAGAACACACTTTGGAAATGCAAGTACCTTTTTAAAATCAGCTGTAGCTGCTTATGTACCTGTCACTTTTCTGGATGAGCACCAAACATACCATACTTTGTATGGTGTGACTTGACTCACAAAAGCTGTTGTAACGATTCTTAAGTAAGGCTGTTTAATCACGTGTCTGCCAGTTCCTTTCTTATGCTTCCCGCTGTGCCTCTTGATATTTACCATAATGTTGGAATCCCTGCTCTGGCAATTTCTCTGTGCACCTTCTCAAACAGAGGAGTTGTATTTATCACTTTCAAGTGACCTGCGTTACAGGCAGTCTTAGTTAAAAATCACAAGTTAGTTTATCCATGACCTGCTTGTGAACTCTTTTGGGAAATGCTACCCAAACCTGGTGAAACAGAAGCATTCCATTCCATATCGTTGCACTTTGAGACATATTCTTTGAGATCCTGCCAAAAACCCCCCAACAAACAAACCGTCTTTCTTCTACAGGAACCCTTCTGAAACACACAAAGGGTGAAGCAGAAGGAAAGCAATTTTTCTGCAAGCTGTTAATCAGATGGGATTTTGGCTTCTCTTGCACATCTCCTTGCTATTCTGTAATCCTTTCTGGTTTTCTCAGAAAAAGTTGGGTATTTCAACTTGACAGTTTGCCTCCTTTCCTGTTTGCCCTGTGAGTCCTTTCGACACATGGTACACTCTTGCCTCTGACATGCTGGCCTTTCAGAATCCCTGTGAGGCCTTTTCACATCTGGGGCCATAGCAGTATTTTGTTTCAGATTTTCAGTTTTGGCCTGCAACAGACTTCTTGAATATATCTGTTTAAGAACTGCTGCTTTCCTGCTTCAGCAGAGCGTTGGAAGATGAGAGAGGGCTGGTGTTCACTTCCATGTGTGCTGTTATTTTGTCTGCTGAGCATATCTTGGGTTTTTTTGCAGGTCCTACAGTGGAGCAGCAGGGCGAAATGGCTCGGACTGGTGGCAGGACCCTGGCAGCTCTACAGCCTGAGCAGGTGACAGAACAATATGGTCCCACTTGTTAAGCTTGTAAATGGTTTGTTTACAACACAGATTTATAACACAAATGGGCCCCCTGGGACAAGAATCTGTTCTTTGTGCGCCCAGTCCATCATTTGGATTGTAGCATGCTTAAGGAGGTGATAAGAGCAGAAAGAAAATGTACTTTGGGGCTACAAAGTAGTACATGCTTTCCTACAGGGTGTATAGAAAAGTGTAATGGCATCAGATATCACCCAGAGATAAGCTGTAATCAGAGGTGCTGAGGAATTACCTGGAATAACTTGCTCCATTCCCTCCTCTCTGTGTGTAGGCTATGCAAAAGAGAAGCTGTAGACTATCAATTGCTGCTCTGATGCTGGGTAGGTAAAATGTGGCATCTGTTGTGAAGAAGACAAGGTAGTCTTAAAGGAAGAACATTGTGCGTTTGCTGAAGAAGACTGATCATGGAAAGCAAGATAATGAAAAGCAAAGTAAAAATCCAAACAGTGTTCAGCCTAATTTTTCAGTGTGATGCAGGCTGGAAGACTCAGCTGGCTCTGAGTATCAGGGGAGTCAGGACAGTGAGAAGATTTGGTCAACATAAATGTATGGCGGGGACCATATGTCAGATGGCAGGGGCTGTGTGTAAGAAATCAGTTCAGAAGCTTTTCTCTTTCAGAGAGCAGAGATCATCTATTGTCTTGCTGACTTACTAACTGACCAGAGAGAAGAAATTCTCTTGGCAAACAAAAAGGACTTGGAAGAGGCTGAAAACAAAGGTAGTGTTTCAAGTCCTTCCATGTCTTGAACGTCTTTAATCTCTCCAGGCCTTGAAGGAAATGAGCAGAACTGGAATTTTCTGTCACCTGGGATCAGCTGTCACAGATCAATGAGCTCAGGACCTTGAGAGCTTGTCAGGGTGAACAGTGCAGTGTCTGTAGTTACACAAAACAGGTGCCTTTCATCAGGGAAGATCCTCAGGCTTTGCAAAACAGCAAGCAGTGTGTTGTAAAAAACCCCAACAGAACAAACAACAAAACAATCCCCCCCCAAACCTGCCCTCCCCCTGCCCCCAACAACAAAAATAGCCAGCCAAACCCAAACCAACACAAATTAGTGCTGCATTTTGCCAGAGGCCACCAGCTTTGTAAACGGGCTGTAACAAACACCATCTCTATCACTGCCATGCATATAGTGAGCATTTTCTGGGCTGTTTAAGATAATTTTGGCTCCTGAGGGGAGGGCTGTCACCTCTCCAAAAAGAACCATGTGCCCTTCTGACTGAGGAAGGTTCTCTTTGGGAGGTTCAGATTAAACCCATTCTCCTGTGCTGGACTGCTGCGGGGAAGCTGGGACTGGGATGTGTCCATACAGACATGTCCAGCATATGAAAACGAGGCATCCTGGACAGTCATACTTTGTGTAAGGTGCCAGGGAACCATTGCATGCTGGCCAGAGTGCGTGAGGGGACCTGGCTGGATGAACTTGCTATCTGAATGTGTTCAGACTGGAAAATTCAGGCAGCTTGCCCATTCTGAACAGAGGGGCTGTGCGTGTGCCCATGCTTTGGGATTTCTGTCTGTGACATCAAAAGGTGGAATTGCTCCCCAAGCCTTCCAGAAATACTGCAAAGGTAGAAATTTGTAAGAGGTTCAGACATACAGCCGTTCTTGAAATAGGACAAGTATTCTTGTGGGTGTTGATGTTGCTTCATGTACAAATCACTTAAACCACATTAAGTGAAAATGTGATAGTGGGTGAAATTATCACCACCTTTGAGTGGTTTTATTGTGGCTACTGCACTGCGTTTTTCATTTGCTGAGGCATGGGAAATAGTTGAGTTTTCCTTTGGCGCACTACTTAAGTAGCTTTTTCTGGAGGCTAGCCAAGGCCAATCTGCAGAAGCTGTCGTTGTGTCTCCTAGGGAGGCTGGCGCTGCCATTGCTGAAGCGCCTGAGCCTGTCCACGTCCAAGCTGAACAGTCTGGCCATCGGCCTGCGGCAGATCGCAGCCTCCTCGCGGGACAGCGTGGGCCGCGTGCTGCGCAGGACGCGTGTGGCCAAGGACCTGGAGCTGGAGCAGGTGACGGTGCCCATTGGCGTCCTCCTCGTCATCTTTGAGTCCCGGCCTGACTGCCTGCCGCAGGTATGTGTGGAGGGCAGATGGTGCTGCTGGCCGCTCTGTAGTGACAAAGGGGAGGATGCTTCTCTTGGTGAGCAGTTGAGGCTGCAAGAGCCATTGTCTGAAGGGACTCTTGCTTGGGCTTTTCCCAGATTGATTCCGTTGGCATCCCTATTTTTCCCGCAAGGAAATTCTCAGGACTTGTTTATGAAGTGTTTTGAGTCATTCAGCCCTGGTGTTTCAGTCTGGTTGGATGATTTGTTGTTTAAACTCAAGGTACAAAAGGGCTTCTCTGAGGTTCAGACGGTGCAGCTCCTGCAACTGTCTTACACATTTGTGTTCAAGGGCCTAGCTCCTGGCTTGGGAGACTCTTACCATAAGCACTTGTTTTATTTGTCCGTGCTGCATGCCAATTGAAGGCTGAAATGAAACAGGAGTTCTTTAATATAGATGCTGGTAATTAATGGGTAACTGTTTGGAATATATTGTGGGGGGAAAGAAAATAATAATAATTAAAAAAAAATTAAAAAGGCTGAGCAGAGAAAGCATGAAACTTCCAGACTTTGAGTGGTCTGTCCCATCCTAATTATCCTTGTATGGAGTGAGACAGAATGGTAGCTTTTACCTGGTTGTAGTTGAATGGGTGTGAGGAGAAGCGATGTTGTAAATTCTTAAGCACTGAAGTTGCTGGAAAAGGCTAGTGAAAAAGGCAGGCATCTTAAAGGCAAATGTCTTCATCTGCAGCACTGTGTGGGGGCATTGCTGTGAGTAAATGTTGTTATAATGCATGAAAACATGGGGACTGAACTAACATTTCAGAGGCAACCTTGATCTTATTTTCTAACTCCTGACTGCTTTACTAAGCAACTGTAGTGGATTTAATAAGAAAACAAAAAACCCTTCATTATCAACAGTGTCTCCCACAATTAACATTAGATGTCTAGGAGCAAGATTGATTGATTGAGGAGTTCTCTAACATATGAGCAGTTGTTTAAGGAGAAAGGGATGGGTACGGGCAATTTAAGATGAAGTGAGACTCAGCTGCTAGACAGATTGGTACTTCATGCCTGAATTTTGTGAGCGGTCCCTCCACATTTCATACTGAAAGGAAGTATGCTCAAGGTGAAGTTCCATTGAAACAAAAAGGCACTGGTCTGCCTTCTCCACCATTATTAGTTCCGTGCTGCTAGCTCTGTTCTTCATAGACAACCAGTGTGTTTCCTTGTTGAATTCTAGTCTGTTTTCCTGAACTTCTGCCTTGGTCTCTTGCCTTCTGTAGCTGATGTCTCCCTCTTTATGTTCCATCTTTATCTTAACTTGAAACTTACACCCAACTGATTCTTATTGGCTTTCCCCCTGGCTTTTGTTCTAAAGACATGGAACAGCTGGTCAGAGTAGTTGCTTTTCTTCCTGCCAGCCTCGTCATCATACTCTTGTCAGGTCCTCTGATGCAGCTTGAGAGGATCATCTCTGATACTTCTGCATTTGAATTGGATGTTTTCTGTCCCATGGTGTAGTTGATAGTAGGATGATATCTGAGTGCAGAGGAGCAGTTGCCTCCTTTTAGTTTATTACTGCATCTCATGCTTGTTTGAGTAAGCAATTACAGGAGAAAATTGACTTTGCCCTTGAAGAGAGCATGTTTAGTGTGCCCTCTGGAGGTAGCTTACCCAGCGTTAGGTCAGTGCTCAGAGTTTGGCCTTGAGCTGCACTAAAGGTGGAAGAGTTCCAGATTACCAGTTCAGATTTAATAAGCTTCCTAAAAGCATATACAAATAACATCTTTGCCTCTGATACGTATAAGGCCAGATTGCAAGTGTCTTTCACAGACTGCTTCCTGTAGATTCCACCAAGTCCAATTGTTGCCATGAAGTGTAGTCATGCATGCTCTTCTATTCTTTGAAGGGTCTCAACTATTCTGAAACCACTTACCTTCTGTTCTTTCAATCACAAATGTTTGTGTCTTAATTCTTGATTAGTGTTTTTCTTTTAATTTTTTCAAATGAGCTCCTAACTGTTCTGTTACGTCTGCAGAGTAGCATTCTGTATTTAAATTAGTTTTCTCCCATGAAACTGACCTTTGGAGAAGCAGATAGGTATAAGGTACTTTGAAAACACAGAAATCAGACTGCTTTTTAGTGTCCAGTTCATAAGTTGGACACATAATATCTCTAAGGCAGACTTTCTAGACTCTTATACCTTAGTGTGTTTTTCTGAAGTATTTTTATTTTTCGATATTCTTTTCAATCCTGGCAGCAGGATGAGGTAGACTATCAAACACTGTTACTTGTTTGATATTAGAAGGGGACAGAAAGTGATCTGAGGAGATATATCTGATGGGTTTAGATGCTGATTCATACAGAAAAACATTAAAGTGTGCTACTAATTAACTGCTTGTTAGGTGTGAGCCTAGGTGATTCTGGAAACCACATCTTGAAAGCATGCAACTGATACATACTAATGAGTGCAGGTTTGGTGCTGATACATACAGATGATGATAATGATACGTGTGAGCTTTCCCAGGGGATAGTAATACAGTGGGAAAACGAAACAAAACAAAACCAAAAACTACTTAAAATGCTTAATTGATTTGTTCTAAGATTCTGGAGGGGAGGCAATTTTGTTTTCTAAGGGAGTATGTGCTATTTTTTTTTTCTCCTTTCAAATAGATAAATTGTGAGGCCATTGTGAATGGGATTGGGGTGAGGAAAGCAGAAATAAGAAAGTAAAGGAGAGCTTTATCACTCCTAGGTGGAAAAGAACAAAACTATCTGTTTTACCCCTGTGTTAAGGAGGTTTTCAGTTTGGTTGGGAAAACATTAATAAGAATTAGTGTGTGAAGACTAAACAAGCTGGATATATGTTTTGCACAGCAAAAGTATTTATCTGACTTGCAGAAAGCTGTGGCTTCTTTAGAGTGTTTCTTTGAAGTATGGTCTGTGTTACTGGACTCTAATGTGTGAAATTTGGCACCTTAATCAGAAAGGCCACAATATCATTTTGTTCCTTCTGCTGATAAACATGGAAGCAAATTGATACAGGTGATGCCGAGCCTGTTGTCTGGAAGTTTTTTTTCCCCCACACTTAAGTGTTGTCTGTTTATGACTTGGGTTTTAAACTGCATGATGAAAATGTTCTTCCTGCTTGTAGGAAGAGCTCGTTAGCCACTTTGTGCTAGAGTGGTTAGGGACAAGAGTTGCTGCACCTAAAGTTATTCTTCTTGGGGTGATTGCTCACACAACTTCCCAGTTCATATTAGAGCCAATGTCCAGGGTTTGCTCTGACTTGTCCACTGCAATTTCCCCTGAACACACGTTTGTTCCTGAAGCTCTAACACATTGCATCTCTGGAGCTCGGTGTGCTGGTGGGTCGTTGTCAGGACGTTTATGGTGCTGTAACATAAAAACTAGTAAATAACACTGAGTACACTGGTAAGATTAAAAATCCTGTTCTTAATCTGTTTGGTGTTGCTCCTCTGACAGATGAGACATATGACTTTTCTCTGCTTTTTTAAAAACTATTTTTAAAAAGAAATCCTTCTGTGACAGGTGTCTGCTTTGGCCATAGCCAGTGGAAATGGCTTGCTGCTTAAAGGAGGGAAAGAGGCAGCACATAGCAATCAAATCCTTCATCATCTGACACAGGAAGCACTCTCCACTCATGGAGTCAAAGATGCGGTGCAACTAGTAGGTGCCTAGAGTGAAATCAGCAATTGCTTTGCTGTGGTTTATATAAAAAGCATGAGCAGAATCTGAGAGCTCAAAACGTAGGCTGTTTGTATTGCAACCCCCACAGGTGAACACAAGAGAGGAAGTAGAAGATCTCTGCCGTTTGGATAAGCTGATAGACCTAATCATTCCACGTGGTTCCTCACAGCTAGTCAGGAATATCCAGAAAGCTGCAAAGGGAATCCCAGTGATGGGACACAGTGAAGGAATCTGTCATGTGTACGTGGACACAGATGCCAGCGTTGAGAAGGTCACACGAATAAGTAAGCTGGGAGAGGGTGTTTGGAATTCCACAGGAATTGGACTTCCATTTCTCATCTTTGGAGTATATGATATGCCTATGGTAATTGATAATTCATATGCTGTTCAGAATCTTTGTCATAAATGTTAAGTAACCAATTACCTACTCTTAAACCTCAGTCAGAGACTCCAAGTGTGAATATCCTGCTGCCTGTAATGCTCTGGAAACTCTCTTAATTCACCGAGACTTGCTGAGGAGCCCGTTGTTTGATCAGATCATTGACATGTTGAGGGTAGAACAGGTTAGTCACTCGTGTTTTGGTTTGAGGGCTTTTTCTTAGCACGTTAGAAGCATTTGGTCTGGGTGGTGCAAGTTTAAGATGGCATAACACTTAACTTATCCATGGTTCTTTGTACATGTAAATGAACTTAGAGAGAACTTTCTCTGCTTTTCCGCACAAGCTCCAAAGAAGTGATCTGAAAGCAGCTTTTTCAGGACAGCTACATGTCATTATTGGGATACAAAAAGTAGTTCCTTTTTCATTGCAGAGATGATCTTCTGCCATAGAGGAGCATTTACACAGCTCCTCTTTCCTTACCCCTTCTTAATTCTGACTTTAATTGCTGTTAACCTCCCAGATACAAAGCTGCTTCTTCTCGAGTCTATTAATTTAACTTCTTACCCAAGTGAATTCCTTTCCTTTTTTTAATCCTTTCTGAATCTACTTCGTCTGTGTTTTTTTTTTTTAAACCTTGCATGGCCTTTATCCCCACCCATTTTCCCTCCTAGTACATGAAAGGAATGGTGGATGGCCAGTGCACTAGTTACTTGCCTTGACATGGGTCATGCTTTGTCAGTAAAGGTAGCAGAGTTGCATCAGGATGTGATTGCATGACATAATTTTGAATGAGTCCTGATCAAGGGGTGCGTTATGGTAGGTAGCCAAGCTAGCATGTCAAGCTATTGTACCCTGTTGCTAGTTCACCGATCTGCAAAGTTTGCCAAAGTGTAGGCTAATTTTTCATACACTGCATAAAATGAACATTAGAGTCACCCTAAGCACCATAAAAGGAGTAAAAAAGCAAGGAACTTTTTGGGTTGAAAGAAAATTAGTTTTAAGTGAAGGACAGAAGAATAAATAAAAAGGGAAGAAGAGGGAGAAAAAACAACATATGAAAAAAACCCCCATGAAACCAAGAAAACAACAACAAAAAAACCAAAACCAACTGAAAAAAAAAAAAGCACCACACCAAAACCAAACTCAACCCCTAAAAGCCTTTGCAAGTGAGCCAAAGCTGATTGCTTACTGTCTGCCACAAGCAGACCATAGCCCAGCCGGTCTCTGAGCAATGCCTGTCTTGTCTCAGGTAGTAGTGTTGCACATTGAACATCCCTTTGGACAGTTTGGGTCTGCTGTCGAGGTTGTGTCCCCTCCCAGCTTCCAGTGCACTGTGAACCTTCTCACTAGGGGAACAGAGCTGGGGAAAAAGAGCCTTGGCATGCTACCAGTTGTGTTCAACAACAGGCAAAACACTACGCTTTTCAAAACCAGTTTAGTCACAAGTCCAAGACACAGCGTCATAGGGACTGCTATGAAGAAAATTAACTTCATCCCACATAGGCTACAGAAAGCTTTACTGTCACCTGGAAGGGTTTGGTATGGTCAGCAGCATAAAATGTTTCTGGTATTACAGGTGAAGATTCATGCTGGCCCAAAGTTTGCATCTTACTTGACATTCAGCCCTTCAGAAGTGAAATCTCTGCGCACAGAATATGGGGACCTGGAGTGCTGCATTGAGGTGGTGGATAGTGTTCAAGAGGCTGTTGAACATATCCATAAGTATGGAAGCTCTCACACAGATGTTATCATCACAGAGAACGGTTAGTGATCAGTCTGCCTCCTTAAGCTACTGCTTTGGTTTCACTGCTGATTCTTCTTGTTAGTGAAACTTCTTACATTGCAGTAGTTGTTCTTCTCTTGGGTCTGTAGTAGGTATATGAGCCAAGGGAGCCTCAGAAAGCATGTTGTGTGCCCCTCATTCCAGGAGATTAAGGAATGGACATGAGAGATTGGCTGAGGGGAAGTGAGCACATGCTCTTGTCAGGCAAATTGCTGTCTGCTCCTGTTCTTCAGACTTACTGCATCAGAGGGTTTTGCGGGAGCATCTCCTGGAGATGTGTTTAGGCCTCTGAAGACTGATGAAGTGAGCTTCTGTAGTACCTCAGTGGAAATAGAACTGAATTTTAATGTTTGTCTTGTCGCTAAGAGTGACTAACCTGCAGCTCACAGCCTTACACTGAATGGAGTCCTCCAGAGCACTAGCACTTGTGTCACTGTTTGAGCATGCTCGGGTCTTGCATGTTCTGTATTACACTGGGTGAGTTAGCTGATGCCATGTGATATTTTTCTGCATGGTATTTCCCAAATATCACCTGCAGTAGCAACTTGGTTCAGAATATTTCATCATCTGGAACAGTTCCATGTT
Organism: Indicator maculatus; assembly: GCA_013399975.1. Lineage (NCBI taxonomy): Eukaryota > Metazoa > Chordata > Aves > Piciformes > Indicatoridae > Indicator > Indicator maculatus. The sequence goes on from VXBD01006990.1 coordinate 19,787, forward strand.
TGAGATTAATGGAGAACTGACTCTGTAGTTTAACTCTCCGATTGCAAAACGTTGCACAGGATAGCTGTCTTTTCTTCCTAACCGTACAACTATCCCTGTTTGTAGGTTAGACTTGATGTATTTAGAATTAGGAGACCTTTTTCCTTTCTGCTAATCTTTGCAAGCTTCTTGTCCCATTTGAAGCTGTGTCTACTTGATAAGCATGCGGGGAAGAAGGTATGAATGAGCAGTAACCTAGACTGTTCACAAGTACTGTCTGATGGGTTTGCAGGTCGAAGTTTTGTTTGCTCACTGTATTATGTTGTGTTTTTTGGAATGCCTGACTGTTCTGTATGTACTAGATTTTATTTTTCTTTGTGCCTCTTCCCCAGAGAAAACAGCAGAGTTGTTCCTCCAGCATGTGGATAGCGCTTGTGTTTTCTGGAATGCCAGTACCCGGTTCTCTGACGGCTATAGATTTGGACTTGGTAAGAGAGAAAATACTGCAGGGATATGACTGCAGGATTTGCTGTTGTGTGGGAAGTGTGGCACTCTGAGAACCCTTGGAAGACAGCACTCGTCTCTGATCTCACTGTTTGAGGTTTTCAGGAAAGGTATTGTGGAAGTTGAAGCCAAGACATGCCATCCACACAAGTCAGCAGACCGCTCAGCATCGCTCTTCTGCAGAGCTAGATAATGCTGCTGCACAGACTGCCTAGATATTAATAGCAGGGAGCAAAGATGGTTTGGATCCTCTGCAAATCTATTCAATCAAAATAAATGTTGCATGCATGTAATGATAGAAAATGCAAATCAGCACCCAAAACTGGTGAACAGTTTTTCTTTTCTGATGATGCTATAAAGAATGCCCTGCTTTACTACAGCTGGGCAGACTGAGCTGATATGTGCCAGCCCTGCAACGTTGAAGAATGAAAGGCAGGAAATAATGGGATGTCACATACTTAAATGAACAGGTACTCCTGCTGTGAACTGCAGAAAATGAGGGAAATGTTCTTTCCTGAAACTCAGAAATCTCTGCAGCAGGTTATTGTTGTATCAGCTGGAACATTCGGTGTGCCATGTAATTAAAAACTGCAGTTAAGGTCTTGTGATAGCTCCTCAATGTGATTTAAAAAAGGAGAAGAAAGAACAAAAAAGGACATAAGGGCACAATCGGCTTGTTCAGCTGCGTTTTTTTAAGGATGAAACTCTCAGGAAACAAGTCTAAGAGATACCCACCTTTCTTTCTCTCTAAAAATAATCGTAGCAGCCACAAGTATAAATATTACAATTTATAGTTAAGGTCCTCTAACTTCGTAAATCAAGTAAATATGACTTCTGGCTTGTGGGAAGCAGCAGAGGAAGGCAGCTCACTGAAAGGCAGGCAGCTGTTTTTACATCAAAGTGCAAAACTTCTTAGTATGAAGTGAATGTCTTCTGAGGATTAACTACCATTATCTTGTGTTTTCTGCAGGTGCTGAAGTGGGAATTAGTACTTCTCGTATCCATGCCCGTGGACCAGTGGGAATTGAAGGACTCCTGACTACGAAGTGGTTGCTGAGAGGGGACAATCATATAGTTTCTGACTTCTCAGAGCACGGGAGCATGAAGTATCTTCATGAGAACCTCCCCCTCCCTCAGAGAAATACCAATTAAGAACACTGGGGTATAAGTATTTTCTGAAGATGTTCAGGCTTTAGGGCACTCTTTGGGGTGGGAGTTTGGTTTTCGTCTTCTGGAAACTCAGTCACTGTGCAGTACAAGGAGTACAAAATTAACCCATTTCCAAGATATTTTTTCCCCCCCTACTTGTTTTCCTTAGTATCTGTAAACTGATGTCACTTCTTCCAGAGGGTCCCAGGCCTCTTCGAAACATAAAGGTGAAAAAGAAAAGACTTAAATATCTGCTGCATTTTAATTTTTTTTCCAAAATGCTTCCTATAGCAAATACGCTCTGTGATGGAGTGTTTTTTTTTTCTCTTGTTAAGTCTGTGTTTTATTCAAATACCTGTTTTGGGGAACAAACTTGATAGTTGCTTTTTTTTTTTTTTCCCAGTCATGTAAATGGCAACTTCTAAAAACAGGAAAGGTTTATGCTTTCTATGATCATTTTTGATAAGAGAATAGATGTTCAAAACGCATAGTAAGGTTTTTACTAAGAAACCTTTTATATCTTAATGTGTTTGTACTGTTGCCTGTTGTAGATAAATAACAGAACTGTATACTGCATAAATTTTGTCACTTGTACCAAAGGTTTATTTTTCTTTGATTTTATATAAAACATAATTTTTCATAATCCCTCCTCTTAAGGTAGTATTGCTTTGGCTTTTCCTGATTAAATCTGTGAAGAGAGCTTTCCTCGGTGCATGGCAGCAAGGGTGTTCAGGCCTGTGCCGTTGACGCCACGCTCGCAGCTCTGCCTCCAGCGAGGCGCAGCAGGCGGCCTGGTGCTCCATGAACACCCTGTAGACCTGTGGGTCCAGGCAGGGTCTAGCACCACAATGTTCATCTGATACTTTGTCACCGTTCCCTGAGCTGTATAGAAGCCTGTTCTGTCTCTTACTGGGTATTGAACCCCGGTCCACAAAACAGTACATCTGTGGAGGGAGTCAGGACTGGTTTAGAGATCAGTAGTCCCAAGTGAACACACACCAATCCATAGGCCCAGGCGAGGTGCATGAAAAAGTGCTGAGAGAGCTGGCACATGTTGCTGAGCCTCTCTCCATCATCTATGGAAAGTCACGGAGAATGGGAGAGGATGACTGGAAGAAAGGAAATGTCACTCTGCTCTTCAAAAAAGGCAAGAAGGAGAACCCAGGTAACTACAGACCAGTCAGCCTCACCTCCATCCCTGGGAAGATGATGGAGCAGCTCATCCTGGAGATTGTCTGTAACCACATGGAAGACAAGGTTAGCAGGAGCAGCCAACATGGATTTACCAAGGGGAGATCCTGCCTGAGTGATCTGATAGCCTTTTATGAAACGATGACCAAATGGGTAGATGAGGGCAGAGCAGTGGATGTCATATACCTTGACTTCAGTAAAGCTTTTGATGCCGTCTCCCATAACATCCTTCTAGAAAAGCTCAGGAGCTGTGGCACAGGTGGCTGTCAGTGAGGTGGATTGAGAACTGGCTCCACCACAAAGTTCAGAGGGTCGTCGTCAGTGGCACAGAGTCAACTTGGAGGCCTGTGGCAAGTGGTGTTCCCCAGGGATTGGTACTGGGTCCAGTTTTGTTCAATATCAACGACCTGGGTGAGGGCATTGAGAGTACCCTCAGGAAGTTCGCTGATGATACAAAACTGGGGGGTGGCTGACTCCCCTCAGGCTGTGCTGCCATCAAATGTGACCTGGACAGGCTGAGAGCTGGGTGCAGGCAAACCTCATGAAGTTTAGTAAGGACAAGTGCAGGATCCTGCATCTGGGAAGGAATAACAACAGGCACCAGGACAGGTTAGAGGCTGTCCTGCTGGAAAGCAGCTCCACAGAGAAAGACCTTGGAGTGCTGGTGACATCAAGTTCTACATGGAACAACAATGTGCTCTTGTGGCCAAGAGAGCTAATGGGAGCCTGGGGTGCATCAAGAAAAGTGTCCAGCAGGTCTAGGGAAGTTCTTCTACCTCTCTGCCCTGGTGAGATCACACCTGCAATAATATGTCCAGTTCTGGGCTCCCCAGTTCAAGAGGGACAGAGAGCTGCTGGAGAGAGGCCAAGGGAGAGCCATGAGGATGATTAGGGGACTTGAGCATCTCCCCTGTGAAGAGAGACTGAGACCCTGCGGCTGTTCAGTCTTGAGAAGAGAAGGCTGAGAGGGGATCTGATCAATGTCTATCAATATCTGAGGGGTGGGTGTCAAGTGAAGGAGGCCAATCTCTTTTCAGTGGGGCACAGTAATAAGGAACAATGGATACAAACTTGAACATAGAAGGTTTCACCTCAACATGAAGAGAAGCTTCTTCACAGTGAGGGTGAGAGAGCCCTGGAGCAGGCTGGCCAGAGAGGTTGTGGAGTCTCCTTCGCTGGAGACTTTCAAGCTGGAGATGCAAATATTACCAAGAAAGGGGTCCCTGGCTTGGGTGGAGAAAAAGGAGGACAGCCCCTCAGCTGTCTCTGTCTTTCCTTCCATAATGCCACGTGGGGCAACGATGCGGCAGAGGAGCAGTGGGTGAGGGATGAGGGCAGGCTCCCAAAAAGGCTGCTCGCAGCCCTGAATGTTTGAAATGCCTGAACGTTCCTGGAGGGGATGAAAACCCTGGAAAAGTGTGAGTGTGAGGTGTTCCAGCACAGAAAAAGCTGTGCTGTCTATCCAGAGATTACAGAACGGTGGTAATTTGTATGAAAAAGGGCTTTGAAATGACCCCGACTGTACCCTCTATTATATAGAAAGGCTTCTAGAATATAAAAGCAAATCCTAAGTACAGCCACAGGGGGGTTTGAAATATAAATTGTGTATATATAAATTAAAAATAGTGGATTTTCTTTTGTGTGTTGTGTATTTGTTTCAAATTTAAACGGTAAAAAACGAACTGGGCCCAACTGAGCTGCGCCCCATGCACAGGGGCAAGAGATGCCCGGTCAGTGCTCCGTGCTGCCACCGTGTGTTCGATTGTCGACACTGCAGGTGTGCAGCAGCGTGTGCCGCCCTACCGGTGCACCGTGCTGCTGCCTCGTCTCTAAATGCCCTGAATGCTTGAAATGGCTGAAAATTCTTGCTAGGTTGGTGGGGGAGGAGGGAGGGAGAGATTAAAAATTATTTAAACTTGTAGCTATCAGTGTGAGGAGTTAAATAAACAGAAATCTCTTATTTTTAAATAGCTATTAAAATTTGCATTCATTTATAGTTAAAAAAGGATTTTAAAGTAAAAAGCCTTTTATCTATCCTATTCTAAAGAGGATTTTGGAAGATGGAAACCAGTGATGCCTTACGGCCGGAGAGTCCCTGACGAGTTGGCGCCTGCGCCACGGAGACTTTCGTTGCTGTGGGACTGCTGCGGCGAATCGGTACAGATCCCGCGCGCTGCTATGGACCCCGCGTGCTGCTATGGACCTTCTCCAAACCTTCTTAAAACCTTCTCC
>VXBD01007006.1:0-17768 GCA_013399975.1 Indicator maculatus
GGACAATGGGAATCACACCTCCAGTGAGGAGCTGTGCTCAGATCAGTTGACTGTACAGCTACAGCTGAATTATAGCATTTTGTCTTGAAAAAGAAAAGGAAAAAGGGAAGATGTGATGATCAGCTGTTAACTGACCTTGAAGCTATCTCATATTTTCACGAAACACGTGAAAATGGTACAATGAATTCAACTTCATACTGGCCTGGGTAGAACTGTGGCACACTATCTGTTCTGTTTCTGGTATGACAGCAACTGAATCGGTTTGTGTCAGATGTTTTTCCCTTTTGCCCAAATGTGTGAAGTTTAATAAATGCCTTCTGTTAAGTAAAGGAGATAGAACAATAATGTATCAGAGTAGCAGGATTACAATGACAGAAATGCTCATATTCAGAAAAAAGCAGAAAGCAGTTCTAATATTGAAGTATGTATATAAAGAGACAGAAAATGGAACCAGAATGGCATATCTATAAATAACTTTGAAGTGCAGTATATGGATCAGATGAAAACATTTTTCTTCATTCAGAGCTTCTAACTTATTCTCTAAGCATAACAAGTACTCAGCTAACAGTTTTTCAGTTTTTCAGGTCAGGATTTCTAGTAAGCTGCAGGTGATGGAGTTCTTATAATCTGTGAATCCCTCTGTGAATTTTTTAAGTGCACAAAAAAATCATCAAAAGGAATACAGAAGACAGACGAGGTGGTGGAAAAAGAACAAGAGAGAAAGAAGTAATACAATCAAGCATGGGCAAAAGAGCACTGAAGTAATCACATGGGGAATAGTCTCAAAGTAATTCCATAATATGTATTATTATGGGTTAATCTCTCATAAATTACTACTTTTAAGTTATAGGGTATAATGCTACCTACACTAAAAGCTAAAAGAACAAATAGAGCACATTAGAAATATTACTGAGGCAGCCACTGAAACAAAGATACTAACATTTGTCAATGTTTTTTTTTTTAAACTAAGGATTTAATACATTCTGCAAGGATCTACATTTTTAAATACACCAGATGATTGTTTCATCTGTTTCTGTTATTCAGTAACTTTTTCAAAAAGCCTTATAAATATCAGAGCATTTAAAAAATGCTAGAGTAAATGATGTTTTTAAACTAAATAACTCATAAATATGATTGGTTTGTAATACAGGTGTGTTAATATAAGTAATTGATTTCACATGCACTGCATATATCCCACATGATTTGCAGAAATGGTGAGCCTTTTGGTAACATTTGTCTTTTGTAAGGTACAGGCATTTGTAAAGACAGTCTATGTGACTTGGAAGAGCACTCCAGTAGAGATGAGCAAAAGTGAGACACCAATAAGCCTCTTGGGTTTGTTCCTTTTTTTAGCCAACTGCTAACTCTGGTGCTCTTCTTCACACTGTGATCCAATATGCCTTTGCAGAGCTCCTGCTGTCGGCCCTTCCCCACATTACAGATAAATACTAGGGTGACATTTCTTAACCCCTCTGCAAATGGAAACAACATCCACAAGACTGGTAAATGACTGAATAACAACAACAAAAAGAGAGTAATGCTATTAATATTTAGAAAAGTTATAAATCTTGTCCCTGGAACACAGGTTTCCAGCTTTCCCATTATTTAAACACTCAATAGACTCAAACACTTAAACACAAAATCTGAAGCAGTAGCAGAACTGTGTTATTTACAAGAGACTATTTGCTGCTTGTGCAGAGCTTACGTCCATTAACTCTACAATTTCAGTTCGACTTCCTTAAAAGCTTGAGTCCATCTTTTGTGATGATACTGCAGCAGCCAGAGCAGGGCAGAAGCATGCTCTGAATTTGAAGATGAGTGAAATAAGCATTTTTTCAATAAATACTATATCAAAACCTAAAGGACTAGATAAAAAAGAAAAGTTGAAAACATGCTGTGTGGAGATTAAAATACCACAAGTTCATACTTGGAACACAATTATTATAATTTTTTTTAGGATTCTATGATGAGAGGTTTTAGAGACTGCAGCCATTCACTGAAGCATGAATCCTCACTTGCTAAGTAGTCCAACATGAAATTACTTCCTCCTTTTTAAAGGAAGAGTAAATTCTAAGAGGTAGCTTGTTTTCATATCAAAATAATTTCAAGGCACTAGTCACAGCAGTGTGCTGTAATGGTTTGATTCAAACTAGATTTAAGCTACTATATAAAAACAGAAAATGTCTGGGCAGACAGAAATAAGTATATCTGCTGGCATCATTATGATTGTGTCAAAGCTTCCTGCTATACTGTGAATGAGCTGCTTTTCTTCTCGGCTAAACTGTTGCAGAAAATGTCACATTTTGAGGAGGTAGCTGAGAATACAGTTCAGTGCTGCATTGTCTTGGCAAAGCCATGACACAGCATTTTGAAGACATAAATTTTCTCAACTCCTTTACAGTTTGCAGCACTGCTAAGTAAATAAGAGTACCATAACATCAGGACTATGGTGAGGTTTCTTGCTATGGTAAAGTTTCCTAGGATGTATAAGTCCAGTGGTGAAACAAGAGTCCCTCTCCCAGTTCAGTTCTTGAAATAAGCGTCAAAAGTGTACACAACTCTTACACAATTAATAGCTTATTCTGCAATTATGCAAATACTCTTAATTTATATAATCATGATAAAGGTCTTACTACTTATAGTATAAAACTGAAAAAAAATCATAAAAGGAGAACTGTCAAATAGTAACTTAAACCCAATACATATTTGCATGTGATTCAAAAGCCTTCATTTTTTGTAAAGATTATTAATTAGGGGGAAAAAAAAATCTTGTTGCAATTTTTGTTTCCTGGAGGCATCAGGAAGAAATCATCTTCTATTAGATGACAACCTGATGTGAGCAGTCATAAAGGCAACCTGGTTAAAAGTCATGGCATTGCCTGACTGTCATCTCTTCTACAATGCAACTCCAAAAAATATTTCTGAAGTTTTTTTGGCACAGTTACTTGCACAGCCTGAATGCTGAATTCAAAACACAGATTTCACTTCACTACAGAAGCAAAATGTTCGCTCATATTTCTTTAAGAGCATTCTATAACATCTCCCATGACCATTTGCAGAATATAAAAATTACTGTATTTTGTCTTTTTAAAAAACCCCCAAATCTATGGCAATTATGAGCTGAATGTCTGTTCAAACTTAAAAACATGAATGCTTTGCCTCTCTTCTCACTGAATTTTTTGTTTTAAGAAGGCACTAGTCTGATGCTGTTTATACACTGAATGCACTGAATGCATCACATTCTACCAGCAGGCCTAATCTCTGAGCTGGAGGAACCAGTTCTGATGCAAATGAGGGTAGCTCCATTTCCCTGAATACTGAAGTCCTTGTTGAATCTGCTGAGGCTGGCAATATGGTTGCTATCTGTCCAGGTAAGAATGTGGCAAAGATGAGCAACAGAGTCAGAAACTCCAACTTATTAGCTGCCTAGATGTTCTTCTCAATACACTCAGAGTCTATTTATCAGGAGGTGAAATACTCAGCATTTTAGCCAGCGCTCATCTTTAGACACATGTAATGCTACCTGCATTTCATTTCATCTATTGGAATGAATATGAGGAATATTTTTAGGTGAGGTTCCCAAAACGTTCAACATCAGGCATGGTATCACTGCCCATGGTTGGGGGTTTGGAACTAGAGGTCCCTTCTGACCCAAACCATTCTACGTTCTGATGACCCCATGTAGTAATGATATTAAGCCAATAGCGCATGTGAAACTACCCCAAATGTACAGTTGATGCATAATCCCTATTTGGGGATTTTGTGACCTTAGAAAAAAAGTTTTAAAAATTCCCAACTTTCTTCAGTGCATTGAATTTCAACACTGGCTCTTGTAACAATTAGTATCTTATTAGCGTTCCTCACATCTTGGATGCTGGCATTCAACCATATCATAGAATAGAATCATAGAATCAAGAAGGTTGGAAGAGACCTCAAAGATCATCGAGTCCAACCTGTCACCCTACACCTCATGACTATCTAAACCATGGCACCAAGTGCCACGTCCAATCCCCTCTTGAACACCTCCAGGGATGGTGACTCCACCACCTCCCTGGGCAGCCCATTCCAATGGCCAACCACTCTCTCTGTGAAGAACTTTCTCCTCACCTCCAGCCTAAACCTCCCCTGGTGCAGCTTGAGACTGTGTCCTCTTGTTCTGGTGCTGGTTGCCTGGGANGAACCAGAAGCGCTGTGAATCTGCCATGTCACAAGCAGAAGAAGGGCTACTGTCATTGCCCTTTTAGCAGGGCAATGTTTGGAGGAGGGTCTGTGGTTGCAAAGCTGCACAGGCCTTTTTCAGCCTGGAAACTGAGGTGGTTGACAGATGATAGACAGAATTGCTGACAGACATGGGGATGCTGGTGCAGGACTCAAGCTCTGTCACAAATATGTGGTAGTTGTGATATGGGAATGAAAAGGGAGAGACACGTGCTCCATCTATGACATTTCATATAAAAGTCTCAAGAAAAGAACAGCAGCTGCTGTTTTCCTATAGTTCATTTACCTTATTCTTTTTCTGCTTTTAAATTTTTGCACTTTTTTTTGCCCTTCAACCTTGGAATTTCTTTTCCATAAGATTTATCTACTTCTTTTCTATTTAATTTGCCCACAAGTTTTGAAAACAGTAAGATGATGAGTCAAAATAGAAGGATGAAATTAACATCTAGTCATTCTCCTTGCTGTCCAATAAAACTAGTATACCACACAGCTGGAACTCAGAACAATAAAAGGCCCCTTAGCTAAAATATCACTATTTGGAATTTAGATTCTTTAGTATGAGTTTTCTCCTAACAGAAAAACGCACTGGGATGCAAGAAACCTTGGAAAAATAGTGCTCTGCTAAGGCCCATGAAAATGGATTCAATGCATTATAGAAAGCTATGTTTCTTTCCAGGAAACAGCTGATTTTCTTTGCTGAGTTTAAAAGATAATGCCTTTAACTTTCACCAGAAGGAAGATATTTTAGTGAAATCTGTGGCCCATTTCAGTTTGGCAATGTCTGAAGTCAGTATTCCAACAGGCAGCCCTTAAAGCATTAAAAAATCTTGGGTAGGGTCAACTGGAGACTAACACATACTCAATGTAGCAGAGGAGCAAACAGGAAAGGGGAGTACACAAGAAGAATGTCAAATGCGTTTGCCCATCAAAAGCATGAAGAAAGACACCTTGTATCTAAGAAGACTAAACAGAGTTACCTTGCCAAAAATGTATTCTGAACAAAAGACAATTATTATTCTCACTATTGCAGGTAAAAAGACAAAAGGAAAAAAATGTGAAAAAAAGCAGACAAGATAGTAACATCAAATAGTTAAGACCGAAGAGTAAGCAAGTAAGTGTCAGGATAACAAGATAATAATGACCTGTTCATAACCTTTAACTCTCAAATATGATTTGCTATAAAGTTACATTTCGCAGTTCCAATTTGATCTCTAGTTGCAAGCATTCTTGTCCATTTAAGAATACAGGGTAAAATAAAAAAGAAGACCACAAAGCATACCCTTGATTTCATCCGATACTGGATCAAGCTCCTAAGGTTTCTTCCCTACACTTATCGGCGTAAGGTGGGGAATAAAAATACTGTCAACATGTATTCTGTGGGATTTAAGCTACCAAATGTGTGTGTGGAAGGTCATTCTCTTCCTTGATACATTGTTTATTAGTTTTGTGATCTTGCGGACACCTCTGATAGCATCCTCTACTGAGTACTCCCAAGAGAGAATAAGAGAATACTGAGATAAGGCTTTTAAAGGGTATTTTAAATTGCTACCACAGGAAGCAGGAAAGCCAGAATGAGGTAACTTAGATACCTGAAACGACTACCGTAGACTCAAATTCTTGGCCACTTTCATAGCAAACACTCTGCAGAAAATGTCAGTTCTTAGTTTGTGTCTTTCATACAGATTCACAGAATCACAGAATCAACCAGGCTGGAAAAGACCTCAGAGATCATCAAGTCCAACCTATTACCTAATACCTAACACCTCCTGACAACTAAACCATGGCTCCAAGTGCCACATCCAATCTTTTTTTTTTAACACCTCCAAGGATGGTGATTCAACCATAGACACAGACAACATTGCATTCAATCCTTTTTAAACCTTGTTTTCGGTTTATATTACCAAAATCCTAATGTACAATCAATGTATCATCTCTAGTATGCCCAAGACACCTGAATTAGAATTCCTAATGTTTGATATGTATTTGTCAAATGTTTTTTCCCAAATGTTTCTCCCAGAATATTTTGTAGGGCAAACTACATGGAATTTTAAGTTATAATTGTGATACTAGTGTACAGTTCAAGTACATGCTGTGTTATAATTGCACAGCTAGGTATCAGGGCTGTGTTTGTGTGCCTACTCTGCACACAATCATCAAATCCCAGCACTGGTCCAGGAGCTTCCCAGATTGGCTCTGTAGAGACAAGCCCAGCAAAAGACAAGGGGATTGACTAAGTATCTGACTGTCTTCACAGCAAAACATTTGACTAATTGTTGCAAGAAGTCTACAGGTGGGAATTTCAGACTGTCCTGACGAATCCCAAAAGCAGCTTCTGTTGTGCATAAGGCACTCAACAGATGCTGTATTAATCCCTAAGTTTGTTGATTAACACCCTGGATAGATAATTTGTCAGCCCAAGGGAGTCTCCGAAACAACTTCTGCAACATTGTCCTGCAGAAGCTGGAATGTTAGTGCAAGACGGTCTTGTATGCAACTAATATATTAGGAGAGTGACAGAAATGTGATACATAGACTAGAATGGTCACCTAGGACTCTATTCAAAAGACCGATAAACTAGTTTTTCTGTTAATACTCAGTGTCTGTGCAACACTAGTGTATGTGCTGAGATGGACAACTTTTAGCCAGATTTGTTATTTTGGAGAGGCACTTTCATTTCTCTGACTATAGCATGAAGAATGATCTGCTTAGCAACTGCTTCTAATGGTAGGATTCACAGTCAAGTGAAAAAGTGAAAAAAATCCTAAGTCTAGAACTTATAGGTCTAACAATAGGATTCACAGTCAAGTGGAAAAGCTGAAGAAATCCTAAGTCTAGAACTTATAACTGTAAAGCATAAATTTTTGTACAGTTTATATCAGGAAAACAATTTTTTTGTGCTTGTGTTTTTTACAAATAAATTTAAAAATAGTGTCCCTCAAAGCAATTAATTGTCAAGTTTGGGAAAGGAGAAGAAGGGAGTTGCTGGAAATACCAAGAAATACTTTTCTACCAATGTTTGTGTGGAGACTTTGCAGCTGCACTTTTGCATTTGATTTTATTTTTTGTTGTACATTAATGGAAATGTCCTAATCTTCTTGTGGGATCATGATAGAAGGATAGCTTCTCCTAATTAGTCTTCCTTTACATTTAATATAATTTTGTTAGATTGTAAGCAAATATACAATCTGAAAAACTTTCCACGACTTCTCTCTGCATTCTGAAGTGATGTCTTTCCTATTGCTTGATTTTGTGAAAACAGTTGCAGCATTTGATACTACAAAAAACTTCATTACTGGTTAAAACTGAATCTTTGTTTCCAGTGTATCATAGAAACATAATGAATGGTTGAGATAAAGATATACTGCCTCAAATGTTAAGGTAGTGAGAAATGTATGTGATTTACAAAAGCGTGTTTCAAGTCTTTTTGCCTTTGCTGGCATCATTGTAGAATTGATTTTATCACTGGCCAGCACTAAAGAAGAGATTTTGTGTTCCCCTATTCCCATCTATATATTTACATAGACAGTATAATTTTGATTAACTGAGTTTAGAGAGACCTGGAACTTTTTAACATCCCCAGGAATCAACATTGTTTTTTTAGTACTTGCCTATATGAGAATAATTGTATAAATCTCTTAGGCATCAAGGGTCTTTTCCAACTGAAACAGTTCTATGATTCTCTGATTCCAGAATTGTCTCTTATTTCTAATGTTAGAAAATACCACAGGAATCAGCTACAGCTATTACGCAAAGAAGAAATAGCCTTTGGCAGGATGACTTATAGATCAAACTCAGTATTCTGGGACTTGAACATAAAATTGAATTTTAAAAACAGAAGGTCTGCAGTTTCTATTGTTTATGCAGCTGTTAATGGCACTGAGTCATGAGTTCATTAGAACTTTATGATGAATTGTCTGATATATGGTAGATTGAAAAAACAGAAAAACAGTGGAAGACTATAAATAAAACAATAACATTCTTATATAGGGACAAAGCACCAGCTCTGGATGTACTCTAATTCTGTTTTCTTCTAGACTTTGAAGAAGTAGTCTGGTTTTATTAGCTTCAATGGAAGTATTCGTGTTTTGGTTACCTTATTGATGCAGACTGCTGATGTGATCAAAGTGTATCCTACAAGTTAGCACTTCACTCTTTCTTACCAGATGGACACCATAGATTAGTGCTTTGTAAAAAAAAGGGGGAAGTATCTGGCTGCTAGAGTAAAGCAAGCTGCCAACACAACCATTCTCTATCTCTTGGCATAAAACTATATTGACATAGATGGAAACGCCCTTGTGGACCACAATGCACTGTGGGTTCAGGGAACAGAGAGACAGGCACAGGGCAGAGGGGTCAACAGGAATGACATACAGCATGTTCCCACTGAAATAAATGCTGTGCTCTAAGCATTGCAAGCTAGTGCTCTGTAACTTTTTTCACTGGCTTTTTCCCAAGCCATAGAAGCCTTGCAGACATAGAGGTGGAATAAAAAGAAATGTAGCACAGGTATGCAGCACATAAGACAGTTTAGAATCTCTACCAGAACACCCAGATGTCTTTCTGACTCTCCAAAATCTTCAACCCCTGTGTTCAGCAGCAAAAGACTATCATCAATTACCCACGTGGTTAATGGATACAAATGAAATGTCAAAAACAACTCTTTCCTTTGCAAAATCTTCCCTTGATAGAGAAACAAATGGACTGGTTCCTTGTTTTGATCTATATTTCTCCAAGTGATTATGTTTATAGTGGTTTAGGATTCTGAATTACCTGAAAGTGTCCTCTAAATGTTAATTTCCTTTCACTGATATGCTAGGATATATTTTGGAACAATATGATCAAAGACAGGATTTTTAAGACAAGCTGAAATAGCTTTGAAAATCATAAACAGACTTCTGGGAGGTAAAACCTACATGGAAATTACTCAGTCAGATTAAGATGCAGAATCTGAGATGGCTCTCACTATTTCTGGTAGCAGGATGACAAATACATGAACAAAGATAAGAAAGAATTCAGGGATCTATATTCTGTGTGGCTTTTGAACTGCAGTGGAATAAAGCTGAAATTTTAAGGAGCAGCAGCTACTTCAGATACCTTATTTTTTCCATTCAAATGACTTCAGGGAACTTAAGTCTGATGTTTAGGTATATGAAGCACTCCATCACTTCATCTTGGGAAAATCAGGTACACATTGTTAAAGAATCTGTAACCTAGCTCTAAAGGTTTTTTGGTTTATTTGGGGTGATTTGATTTTTGTTTTAATGTCACAGGATTTTGCTTGTGTTTGTCACGTAAATGTGTTTTATAAATATTTAAAGGATAATTTGGAGGTGACATAACTAAGATAATGACTGTTGAAATTAGACTGATTTTTAGATACATGCTGAAAAAAGCATCAGGAAGCCTTTTAGTTCAGGTGAACTGATAGTAAATTCAGGCAGATACAGCATCACAGACATTTTAGGCATACTCTAGTTCAGTGTTTTGTGCAAGGCAAACGTTGTCCTCATTAAAGAAATCCTTTTGCAATGTCTTTCATCTGCATGCTGTCAACATAAAGAAGCTTTTCATGGAAATGTCTTAACTCCCTGCTATTAATTCCCCACTATTCAACAGTGAACAGTAGTTCCTCCCTCTTGTCAGGGGGTTCTTAGATGGCAATAAATAGTACTACTATATAAAAGAGGTATGCGCTAACTCAAGCTGATGAAATGTGTTATTAAGAAATGAAAATTTCAAAACTGCAGAAATATGTGTTCTCATATAAAATTTCCTGTGAATATTCTACATTTAAGTAAAGTTCATTTCACGTCATGAAAAAACAATTATGGCTTTGCAGTTAATGGCTTAAAACATTTTAATTTCATTGATGCTTAGGAGGCAGGAAAACATGCAGAGAGGAGAAATAGTTTTGGGAAAACAGCTGTAACTGAGAATCTGAGACATGATGACTACCATTTTTTCAAACGTCATCTCTTTGTGCTTTGTAAGCTAAAGACAGGGGCCTGGCCTTCTTCCCTGCCAATGCTTTGCAACACAGTCCTTGATGCACATAGTTCTTATGCAGTTGACACATGACTGTTGTCACCATCCACCCTGCAGCACTGAAAGCATTTTGCTGCTAGTCTACAATTTGCTAAAGTCTCCATATACACCTAAGTGTTATCATTAAACCTCCTAGACAGTTACTAGGTGCACACATTAAATGAGTCACTGAAATAGAAATATTCTGGATCTGTCTATGAAACAATTTTAAACCTACAATTTGGACAGATTTTTTTCAGTACAGATTTGGAACAGTCAAAAAGTTTGGGCTATTTTAGCTTCCCAGACAACCAAGTTGTTTTATCATAGCAATTACAAGGTTGTGGAAATGTTAGCTCACATCAAAACCTATTAATACTCTACTCCAAATCACATCACATTTTGGAAAGTGGAAAGCACCTTTACTGTACCATAGTTTAAAAAGACCTACGCACCCTCTGCCAGCAAATAAGAAACAGCCTTACATCTAAACAGGAGCATCATATAAACTAGGAAAACCAAATTTCTTCTTTAATATCCAAAAACTCACTTGGTTTCCTCTAGCAGCAATGCATCATGGACTACTACCCAAGTGATGGCTGTCCCGATTAATACAGGGAGGTATTCACACTGTTAAAGAAATAATGCTTTAAGCCATTGAAGAAACACCAATCATTTGTAGCTCCCTCTGCACTAGTAAAAGGAAAGAAACTGGAGGCAGGCTAGGAGAATTCTAACTCGGTGCTGCAATACGCAGTGTTACCTCCTCCAGTTTGCAAGAGAATTCTAAATAACAAAATATGTTGGAAAAGAGGCTGCTAGAGACAATGGATTTGCTGCACTGTGCAGGCTGCAGCCTTTTTTGTTTTAATTGCAGTCACATAAATCTTGTGGTTTCCCTATATTGCCAAAATTTGTTTTGGTCATTCCACAGCACTCTATCGTAAAACCTCAGATGGTTGTTTGGCAGTGCACCAGCGCCAAGATTTGATAACTTATTTTAAAACTCTGGCATATTTGGCTGTGTACTAGCAGCAGGATTTGAGAACTCATTTCAAAGTAGCATAAGATAGTGCCATCTGTCCATTAGCATTTCCAAGGCAAGTATTGTGCGTTAAGCCCGGGAAAGGCTTCAGGTCACCAGTGTGCTCTACAGTTGACAAATCTTCATGGTCTGTTTTTCTGAGATTGAGTTCGTACTTTTATTTCCTCCTGTGGAAACCTGCTTATTTTTCATCGATTTCCATTAAAGTAAGAAGAGCACTGATCCAGAAATAGTTCATGAATTGCATTATCCAGTTTAATTAGAGTGAACAGAAAGTTTCTCCACAGAGGGAAGAGTCAGCATTCAGCCTGAAGTGCAACTTCGGACAGTAACGGCTGAGGATAGCAATGAGCTGAAGTTAGAGCCAGTGCCAATTACTCCTTTCACTCATTATGCAATACATTAAGAATGATGCTACAGTGTATTCTCTGTTTTAATATTGAGTAAGATGTGGTAATACTGTAATATTAATAACTACATAGTAAAATAATATAAATAATTAAAATAATAGCAAGTTTTAATTTCTTTTTCATTCTAGACTATGTCAGAATCAGTGCAATAATGAGTTTGTTTGCTTTAAGTCAAATTATTGGCTTTGTTTTTCCTATTTGTCTTTTTAAAAAATTGTTTTAATATCAGGCCAATTACAGATTTGTAGTAACAAAGCTGCTAAGCTGTATACACCATTGTTGCCTTGCTGCTGCAATAATTTTTGGACAGCATGTGAGATCTTAAAGTTCACTAGTATGCCTGCACTAGGG
The DNA here is from genome assembly GCA_013399975.1 of Indicator maculatus. NCBI lineage: Eukaryota > Metazoa > Chordata > Aves > Piciformes > Indicatoridae > Indicator > Indicator maculatus. The sequence goes on from VXBD01007006.1 coordinate 12,049, forward strand.
AGAATATAAATGACATGCACAGCTGAGTGCCAGGGAAGCTGAAGGAAAAAAAGACCATGCAGAAACTTTCCCAGGCCATGTAAGATAAAAAATGTTCATGATTGTGGTATGATGATGACAACCAAATACTTGAAAGAGATTAAATGGTGTCAGCTGGAGGCAAATGTCACACAAGCAGGGTAAGGTTTGATAGATAGGGTCATTCTGGGAATAGGGTCATTGCTCACTTTCACCATGTTGGTGTTATATTTTCTTAAAAAGAAAATATCAAGAGATTGAAAATACCTTTTGAGAACTTGTCTTCAGCTTGAAATGGTGGGAAGACTTCGGTATGATTAGAGAGTCTGAAGGTATGGCAAAGCCAACAGTTAGGTCTCAGAGCTATCCCAAATGTGATTTTTTTTTTTTTTTTACTTTGGCTTGAAGGACAACTTAGCTTCAACAGATCACACCTAGAGTATCGGGCCACTAACTGATCAATTACAGCAACTAGCAACCTTCAGTTTTTACATATAATGCCTACAGAACACATAAGGCATACCCTGGATTCACTGCTAAAGTCTGTATCTTACCTTTGTAAAATAGAATTTTTGTTTCATAGAAAGGAACGAAATATTAAAAAGTGAACATGTACTTTCCAATGGATCTGATCAATAGAAGCCTGGCAGTAGGACACAAAACCAAGATGCTTCTCAAAAAGAGACAATTTCTGGCAGTTTGTGCCTCAACAAGGAGAAATGAGCCAAACATAGCTGCAACTTCAGTACACCATATTAGCTAGCTAAAAATACCTAACTTTTGCCAATAGAGATTTATACTGTAGCCACCTCCAGCTTTAGAGTATGCTTGTTTGGGTTCTCATTTCCACCTGAGAATTGGGCTGGAAACTTTTCTAGTCATTAATGACATATAATAAACACTTCAGAAGTACTGAGTGCTACTTTACACATTATAAGTAAAAACAAAAAAAACCAACAACAACAACACAACAACAACAAACAAACCAACCATCATCCAGGATTCTGTGACTAGGTACTGACCTGAAATGCAGTTTCTTCCAATAGGCATTACCACAACAGTTCAGTGCTGAAAGCTACTAGTGAATGCACTTTTTCATCCTTATAAGATAACGTTACAGTAGCAGAGACATTACCATTCAGATTTTAAAACTTCGAGCTGTTTCACTATGAAAGATTCAATATTGAAGCCACATCTGCAAGGTGGTTACAAGTAGTCTTGCAGCACATAAACATATCCAAGCAAAGCATCAGTTCACCAAGGCACAGGCAATAGTTTAGGCAATGCCATACAGTTCAATGTGAGCTGACCATCTGCATTATAGACTCCCACACAAATTGTGCATCCCATATGAAGTTCTTTATGCAGCGGCTGCACGGCGTCTGAGTTGTCAAACACAAAGTTACTCCAGCTGCAATCAGAGTACACAGGACAAGAGTGAACATGGGCAGAATGAAAGTTGAGTAGCTAGTGAATAGATTGCTTTGCATTATTTTCATTGTTAAATAGTAAGCATGGAATTTTAAAATAATGTTGGCACAGCTGAAAAGCCTAGACGCATCTCCAGCATGGCAAAGTCCTTTGCTTTTGTAAATCTGACCAGTGTCGTTGGTGACAGCAGGGGAGTAACATTACCCTGAATGGAGAGAATCCATGGAGGAAAAGGAGGTAGCACAAATGATCTCCACAGCTAGCAACGTTTTTGTCACTGGAATGCAACATTGGTACATTTGTCCTGTTCTAGGGCAGTATACTGCAGGCAAAACTAGTTGCCACATCTGCTGATCTGCTACCTCCAGCATGTGTGGTCTGGGATCAGGAGTGGAGCTGCCCAGCAAATCCATGATGTGCTACTGCTGTGGCCAAGGAGCATGAAACTGAGTGGGAGGTGGAAGAGTGGCTGAGTTTGTACGAACTGAATGAAATAGAGCAGGCATGTGAAGTAAAATCAAAATAAAATGAAACAGAATGGGTGGATTTTTTTAAAAAAAGCTTTTCTTCTTATATAATTGATGCAGAAATAAAAAAATAACAGGATGATAAGTTATTTATCTATTATGTCACATTAGGAACCTTTGTTGCCTCTTCGAGAATTTACAGCAGCTCCTCACAATTTCTTTGTAAAAAAAAAAAAAAGAACCCCACAACCTTTTTACCTTTCTAAATCCAAGTTAGTTACATACATAATATACAATATGGGCTAGGGATTTTGCTGGTAAGATGTTTTTCTTTTACTTTGATATCACTTTCTTTTCAAAGAGAAAAGCACACTTCATTTAAATGATTGTTCTCCCTATGAATCATATTATGAGAATCTGCTGTGGGGGAAAACTATGCTCTCTTTTCCTTTGTGCACTATAATATATCTGTTTCTGCAGCAATAATTTAAAACTCCTAAACACTGCTAATGAAATCCTCCATTATTACAGTTCTGGGAAAGAAATCTTTAAATACATATCTTCTGAAATGTATGGCCTTGGGAAATGATAAAAAGGTGACACCGAATTCATTGAATTAGGTATTATGAAATAAAAATACTACACATTGAGTTCTGCATGTGGGATTTATTATTTTTCTTACTAAATGCTCCCCAGATATAATTATCTTCTTAACTGTAGTAGTATTCATATGATCCAAAAGCTCTCTAAAATTAGCCAGTCTTTGCCATCACAAATATATCTTTGTCTTAGTTATTCAGTTGATATTTCTACTTTTTCTAGCACTGCACATGTAGAAGCAGTGTAAATAAAGCAGATATTTTGGCACAGGTACGTCTGATAGGCCTATGAGCATGGCTAAGATACAATTCTGCTGCAGACAGGAAGCTGAGCACAGTGCAGTGATGTTTTGAGTTGTTAAGAGGCATCTGATGCTCTGGATGAGCATCATGGTTACATGCTCCAGGTGAATCAATAATCAGAGTTCTTACCACAGAATCGGACAGGCAGGAGCTCTTATTTATTTTCTTTTTATAGCATGTGGTACAGTCTCTTTCTCACTCACTTGAGAACATTTACTAGGTAATATTCCTTCTAAATGCAGGACACATTGATGTTGTGCAATACCTTTTGCTCTTTTCCTATACTACATAACAGTTTTCCAGGATTTATGTATTTTGAGTAAGTATTTAAGTGTGTGAGTAGCTATATTTCTCTAGAAAAATAAATATTTTTGTTTAATATCATAGAGGAATATGGACTAAAGTGAGTATTCCTGTGGATTAGTCTTATCATTATGTAATTGTCTTCAGCTCTTGGAAAATTATTTTCTTTACCCTGATGGTCCCACAAATGACGAAATGTAGTGCAGTTCAGCACATAGCTGAATTGATGTCAGTCGAAGGCAGCCTGGGCTGCAGTGATCATGCGCTAGTGCAGTTCACTGTCTTAGGGAGTATGAAGCCCATAAGCAGCACAGTTAGGACTAAATTTTAGAAAAGCAAAATTCCAGCTTTTCAAAGAGTTAGGAAATAGGACTCCATGTTTAACAGCCCTCAGGGACAAGGGAGAGGAACAGAGCTGGCAGATCTTTAAGGATGCTCTCTATAGAGCACAAAAGATCTCAATCCCCACATGTAAGAAATTGGGCAAGGAGGGCAAGAGACATGACCTACTGGTCAAACTAAAGGGCAAGTTGGGCTTCACAGGAAATGGAAGGAGGGACAGGCATCCTGGAAAGAATATAGGGACATTGCCCAGCTCTGTAGAAACGAGGTCAGGAAGGCCAAGGCACAGCTGGAACTGAGCTTGGCAAGGGATGTAAAGAAAAACAAGAAAGGCATCTACAGGTACATTAACCAGAAAAAACTTCTAGTACACACATATTATTTGTTTTGGGTCAAGGTTACTGATTCTTTCAAATGGCAACTGAATTTCAAGGTAACCATGTTACCTAGATGTAAAGAATATAGCATGCATACCTTGCATAGTAGTGCCAGTCAGTACTCTAACCTACACATCTCTGGAAACAGATTTCCAGGTGACGAAGAAACTGATCTGTTTTGTTTAATCAGACAGTGGTCTAAAAGCTAAAGGAGCTAAAATAGATGGAGTGACACCACTATGTGATCATTCTTGAGCAATGGGAAAGGTGTAGTTCAGGCATGGGCAAGAAATTCAGCTCATTATCATTTTAACCAAGCCATTTTTATGTAAAGTTTTAAAACAGAATCAAGTCACCATGGAAACTAATAGAAGCAGAGATTTACTGTATATTCTTTTCTAGACAAGCATAACAGGACTGACAGGTGGGCTGTAAAAGCAAAATGAGTGTAATATAGAGTTAGGCACAATGGTCTGTGTTTTCCTAAAAATGTGTCCTTTGTAGCTCTGCTTTATCTCTGCTATTTTTTACAGTGATATATTGAATGTATTTTAAAAGATGCTCCCACCCCAAATGAACCTTTTATTTTGTCAGAATCCTATTTGCAAAGGGATGTACATGCTCTAGAGAAAAGAGCCAAAGGGCAGGGCACTCCACTTATTTTCCCAAATTATTATGTCTTGCCAGAATTATCAGGGAAGAAGAGCTATCACTCAGGAGATACATTTGCATAAAGTGCCCTTTACTGCCAACATTTATATTTTTCTCCTGAAATATGCTCTAGGTATGTTCACACTATAGTGCAGTGCTCTCCTGATACAATGTGAAAGAAAGTAACAAGGGAATAAAGCAGGTTTAGTGAGAAATAGCCCTTATCCCTTTCTCACAATGTTTGAAAATTCTATTCAGAACCAAAATTATTTGGCTCCGTAAACGACAGTAAGAATAAGAGAGAGATCAAAGAACACAGCCCATAAAACACAGTGCCAGAGGAAGGAAAACTGGCACAGAATGAACAGCAGCAGAGTGACCAGTTCCTCTTCCTCTTGGAATAGTTAGCTATTGGCACTGGAAAACATTTCAGCATATGAGTATGCAATATCTTTAAAAATCTGTGATGGATGTTCCTACCTGCTGTGGTTAATTTCAGAATCTTGTGTTATCAATAGAGAAAAATAATTCTCTTTTCCAATATAATTTTGTATCAAAAGGAAGGCGTGAGAAAGTGGAAATCCTTACTTGAACTCATATCCAGCTAGAGCTCTATGTTTGTACACACTCTCCTGACATAAGCCATAAAGCAATTTTCCTCAGGGCTTTAAGAGGTTTGCTGTTCTCCACAGTCATAGTCGGCCCCAGTGCACTAGAATCACAATAGGTAGTCACCTTTTCCAGCATGTTTGCCCTGCAGCCAAAAGTAATAGCAACAGCTGGTTTTGTTGTAAAATGTAAATACACTCCTCACCTTCTGCCTTCCTCAGCACTGATAGGGTGGGGATGACACAGATGGTTCCTACTCACTAATCACAGAAAATATGGTATTTGATGAATGGCATAAATTTCCAGGCAAATAAGAATGTTTTTCATTTAATGTGTCCCTGTGAAAAGCTGGACACCTTAATAAAATGTGACATGCTCTAAGGAAACACATATTACTTGTTGAAGTATACAAGGATGTGGTTAATTGCCAAAGTCTGTGATAAATGATCCACAAGCTAACCATTACATCTCTTAAGTGAATTTCAAAGACTGTGTTTATGATATGTAAAGGTTTTTGGTAGTAAGATAAAGGGAAACATGGAACCAAATTCTGCTTTTTTTTATATTAAGTTCATCTTTGATTTAGGGCTCTGTCCACCATACTATATTTGCGTGTGTCT
>VXBD01007011.1:0-24938 GCA_013399975.1 Indicator maculatus
CTGCACATTTCTAAGGCAATGAAAGCTGCACATTTCTAAGGTGAGTAAAAGTGTCCTCTTTCCAAGGCAATTGAAAGCTGCTGGTTTCCGAGGCACACGAAGTTCCCCCCACCCCCCAAAACCTTCTGGTCCCTGTGGAAGCAGCAGAGACATGTATGCCATGCCCCACCTTGGGGATCACTGAAGAGGGAGAACTCAGCATCAATGGCACTTCTGGGAAAGGAAGGCAGGCGGAGCAGGTCCTCCTGAAGCATAGACACGTGGGACTGCTTGTGGGCAGCTGGGATCTTCTGGGTCAGGGAGATGAGGAACAGCACCCGGCCCACCTCCTCCAGCTTGCGGGTGAACACCTGAGAGGGAAGAGCAGGGTCAGGAGGGTTTGGGGCTGGCAGCTTCATTATGAACAAGGACAGCAAAAGAGCCAGAGAGGCTTTGAGTAGAAAAAAAAAAAAAAAGAGTAAAAGGTGAATAAAATCAGCCATTGGATGCAAAAGAATCACAACTGAGTTGTCTGACTAGGTTTGCTGACTAGGATGAAGTTTGCTGCACAAACTATCCTGGGTCTCCTTTTGACTTCTTCTCTTTGCAGCTTGCATGGCTTGCTCCCTCATCACTTTCCTGGCCTTCTGCCAGTGCATATTTTGCAGAGGAGGGCAAGGAAGCTGGGAAGGGCCTGGAGAAGAAGTGTGATGGAGAGCAAGTGAAGGAGCTGGGGATGGTTAGTGTGAAGCAGAGGAGGCTGAGGGGAGACCTCCTGGCTCTCTGCAGCTCCCTGAAAGGAGGTTGTGCAGAGGTTGGTGCTGCTCTCTTCTCACAGCTCATGAGCCAGAGAAGAAGAGGGAACAGCCTCAAGCTGCAGCAGGGCAGGGTCAGACTGGACAGGAGGAAGAATTTTTTCCCCTCAAGAGTGGTCAGGGATTGGGATGTTCTGGGCAGGGAGGTGGTGGAGTCCCCAAGCCTGGCTGTGTTTGAAGGTGGTTTGGCTGTGGCGCTTGGGGCTGTGGTTTAGGGGTGAGCCTTGTAGAGTAGGGTTGTGGGTTGGACTTGGTGATCCTGAGGGACTTTTCCAACATGAATGTGTCTGTGAGGTACTGGGAAAAGAGAAGGAGGGGGAAGAAGGAAAGGAGAGGTTGCAAGCAGCCCCCTCGACTGTCCAGAGCAGATCTGGGAACAATTCCAGGGGGTCCTTGTGTGGTTTCTTAACTGTAAATTCATGTATATATTTTTTGTACATATTCATTGCATTTTATCTTTCTAGATTTCATCTTGCTTTGTAAATACAGCTTCATTCTGTTTCCAAACCAGGTGAGCTAGTCTGGTGATTTATTTTGGTGGTAATTCTCCAGTCTGCTGGGGGGAGATAATTTCAACCCATCACAGCTGATCAAAAAGTTCTTTCCAAGGTATATGCACTTTGGGAGGTTAGCTTCCAAGGCTTTCTCTGAAGGGAGGGATGCTGCAGTCATGGCCCAGAGGCTCCTTCTGGAATTCACAGGGCTGGTGTGAACAATTCCTGCTACAATTCATGTGGCCACTGCTCTCCAGCCCAGCTCTGCAGAGAGAGATCAGGGTTGTAAAGGAGAGTTTAACAACACTTCCCTGTTTCAGCCTTGTGCAGGGCTTTGAGTGCTTGTCCAACATTTGCAACTGTGCCACGAGGGCTTTTGCAGATCAATATGAAGGTTTGCCAGTGTGAGACCCTCCCCAAGATGGTCAGAGGCAGGCCAACCCCAAACTGACACTCGTTCAATTGCAGCTGCTCTCTTCAGGCTCTTAGACTACAGTCAAGAAGAGTGGAGACAGGCTGCCCAAGGAAATCCATCCATGGGTGTATTCAAAAGCTGTCTAGAAATGGTGTTCAAGGAGATGGTGTAATAGCAACCCTGGTAGAGTTTGATAATGGTTGGAGGTGATGATCCATCCAGAGGGACCTGGACAGGCTGGAGAGGTGAGCCCATGACAACCTCAGGAGGTTCAACCAGACCAAGTGCAAGGTCCTGCAGCTGGGTCAGGGCAATCCCAAGCACTGATAGAGGCTGGGCAGGGACTGGCTGGAGAGCAGCCCTGAGGAGAGGGACTTGGGGGTGCTGGGGGAGGAGAAGCTCAACAGGAGCCAGCATTGAGCACTTGCAGCCCAGAGAGCCAAGCAGAGCCTGGGCTGCAGCAAGAGAAGTGTGGCCAGCAGGGCCAGGGAGGGGATTCTCCCCCTCTGCTCCACTCTGCTCAGACCACACCTGGAGCTCTGGGTCCAGTTCTGGAGCCCTATTACAAGAGGGATAAGGACATGCTGTAAGGTGGCCAGAGAAGGGCCACTAGGATGATCAGAGAGCTGCAGCTCCTATGGAGACAGCCTGAGAGAGTTGGGGTTGTGTAGTCTGGAGAGGAGAAGGCTCCAAGGAGACCTTCTTGTGGCCTTGCAGGATCTGAAGTGTGTTATAAGAATGCTGGGGAGGGAGTTTTGTGGGGGTCACGGAGTGATAGGACTGGAGGGGATGGATCCAAACTAGAGGAGACTGAGATTAGACATCAGGAAGAAGTTGTTCCCCATCAGGGTGGTGAGAGACTGGCAGAGGTTGCCCAGGGAGGTGGTGGAAGCCTCATGCCTGGAGGTTTTTGCAGCCAGGCTGGATGTGGCTGTGAGCAACCTGCTGTAGTGTGAGGTGTCCCTGCCCATGGCAGGGGGTTGGAACTGGCTGAGCCTTGAGCTCCCTTCCAATCCTGACAATTCCATGGTTCTATGACTTGGGTGCTCAAGCAACCGTAGGTCAGAGTGCTGATCAGCAGCAGAAGCAACTGTCTTTGGAAGCAGTTTTGAGACAGCTCTTAGCTCCTGGGATGAAGGCAAGACTTGAAGCATGTGGTCTAACATGGGATAAAGCTCAGCTTCCCACATCCTGCAGTTGCTATGACCTTGCCCTGGAGTGCACTCAGCTTAGAACTGCGTTCTCCACCCATCCACAGTAACTAAAGAACTTTTCCATGGATTGCTGCTCTGGGAATAGACTCTCCAGTGCTGTTTTCTTTGCTGAAGCTGGGTGCTGCCCACCAACTTCTTCTCAGTGTGACCACTGAAGTAGATGCTTTGTTTAAGTTTTCCCTCAGAGGCCTTTAAGAAATCTAAACAGAAAAATGTGGGATGCAAACCAGTGCCCTGACAAAACTGGACAAACCACTTTGAATCTTTTGGGGTTATGCAGGGTATGTCAGAGTCATTTCTTTGATGTGTTGGACACATCTTCTGGATGCAGTGAGAGAACAATTTCTGCCAGAGAAGCAATCAAAATGGTCCCAAGTGCTGGCAGATATTTATACAATTTATACTGACAGAGGTAGCACATGAAACATGTCCCTGTCCTGTACCATACACACAGGAGATGGCTTTAACTCTGTCCTCCACTATTTTAGTTGCTGGTAACTCTTAAGCATCTCTTTATGGCCATTCCTGATGATGTTCTCCTTCCCCTGCACTCACTTTGAGAGGGACACAACTTTAACAGCTGAGTTTTGGCTAAAATAATACACCTATGAATACCAAACTCAGACTGGGAAACAACATTCTTCTCTCCCCTTCCCACTTTTTCTTTCCTGCGAAGTATCATCCTTCACAGATCCAGCTAGAGGAAATTTTTCCATAAACACACAATTCTGTGCTGGAGACCACTTCTGTGGAGAACAGAGCATGAGGCTTCTGCAGGTGGAGTGAGCTCCACACCATTGTCTTACTGCCTAAAGAAATGATACCTCGAGGGTTTGGCAGCCCTTTGAAGGCACTGCCCTGCCACTTCAGTCAGAGTTTAGTTCCTAAGGGAGAGCTCCTGGGAGCTGCAGAACATTAGCAGGGTCAGACACATTATCAGGTTATCACAGGATCAGAGGATGTTAGGGATTGGAAGAGACCTCCAGAGATCTTTGAGTCCAACCCCCCTGCCAGAGCAGGACCAGAGAATCCAGCACAGGTCACACAGGAACACATCCAGACAGGGCTGCAAAGGCTCCAGAGAAGGAGACTCCACAACCTCTCTGGGCAGCCTGTTCCAGGGCTCTGGGACCCTCACAGTCAAGAAGCTCCTCCTCATGTTGAGGTGGAACCTCCTGTGCTGCAGTTTCCATCCATTGCCCCTTGGCCTATCCCAGGGTGCAACTGAGCAGAGCCTGTCCCTGTCCCTTCCTTCCTGACCCCCAGCCCTCAGCTATTGATAGACATTGATCAGATCCCTCTCAGTCTTCTCCACTCCAGACTAAACAGCCCCACTTCCTCCTAATGTTGAGGTGGAAGCTCCTGTGCCGGAGTTTATATCCATTCCCCTTCTCCTATCCTATGAGGATGGGCATTAGGGTGCCAGCACTCTTGAGAGGGTAGACAGTCCCCTGACAACAGAGTTGCTACTGCTGTGCCTCTGGGAGTAGCTATGGTGAGGGACTAGCATCTGAGAGCAGGACAAGGGAGAGGGGCAGGTCACATTCTCTCCAGTGAGAGGACAGAGGGCAAGGTAGAACAGGAGCATGCCTGCTCCACAGCCAGAGGTGATGTTAATGAAAGGAATAAGCAACTTCTGAAGCTGAGGCAACTGCAGCTCTTCTGGTCAAGTGTAGGAGAATGCAAAATGATCCAGCTAAAAGAGAGCAAGAGGGAACTCAGATTATTGCATTCTCTGATTTCCCTGTCCAGTGGCACCAGGGCAGATCTCAAGGCAGTCCCTAACGCTCCAGCAAAGCTCTCTGCATCCATGCAGCCCACATGAAGGGAAAAAATACAGCTTTATGGATGGGGTTTGCTTCTGGGCAGAAGGATTTGGTGACAGTCAGAGATACCTGCTTCTGGATGAGCTCTTGACCCTTTTCTGGATGCATCTGCACCAGGTTGAGCTGAGGAGAAACCGACCTCCGGAAAGGATAAATGTCGCGGACGTAGGTCTGCCGGGAAAGGAAAAGAGCTGGGTTGTAACCAAAGGTGACTGCAACTTCCCACCCCTCCACACAGCTGGACACTTCATAACCACTTCATCCCTTCCTGAAGCTTTTGGGTAGGGCTTTCCAGACTGTCTCAGCCATCATGGAAGAGCATAAACAGGTACAGGTCTGGGAGCCTCAACACGGGAAGGACATGGACCTGATGGAGAGGGTCCAGAGGAGGGACAGGAAAATGCTCAGGGGGTTGGAGCAGCTCTGCTGTGAGGCCAGGCTGAGGGAGCTGGGGGTGTTCAGCCTGCAGAAGAGAAGGCTCCAGGGAGACCTAAGAGCAAGCTGCCAGGACCTGAAGGGGGCTGCAAGAAGGCTGCAGAGAGACTGTTTGCAAAGGGCTGCAGGGACAGGACAAGAGGCAATGCAGATTTGAAACTAGAGCAGAGCAGATTGAGATTGGATGTGAGGAACAAGTTCTGCACTATGAGGGTGGTGGAACACTGGAACAGGTTGCCCAGGGAGGTGGTTGAGGCTCCATCCCTGGAAATCTTCAGGGTAAGGCTCAATGAGGCCCTGGGCAATCTGTTCTAGTTGGGGATGTCCCTGCTGACTGAGGGCAGGTCAGACTGGATGAGCTTTGAAGGTCCCTTCTGGCCCAGACCATTCTATGAAACAGAAGAGGGATTTGCTCTTTCCTAAGAAAGCTGTACTTTAACAACTTCAGATTCTGCTTCTGCTTCTTCCCTCTTCTGCCAAGCTCCAAATTTTCACTGCACACAACTAAAGACCAGGCTGCAGTGTCCACAGGAGGGAATTCTGTTTCTGGACTGCTTGATCACCATTGCATGACCCTGATGTTTGAAAAGGGGCACAATGGAAAGAACAAAGTCATCTTTGCCTTACCTTGTTGTAATGAATAAGATTCCATCTCTTATCCATCAAAAAGTAATGAGAAGACTGTGTTTCAGGTATGTTAAAAAACTCCAAGCACTCCTGAAAAGGAAGAAAGAAAAACATCCTGGCACTTATTGGCAGTCTTGTACAAAGAGCCCAAGATGTAAAGGAAGAGTAGACAGATAATTGTGTCTCAAGGCACAGTCCTGCATCTCTCAGTCAGGCTGGTGCACTGCTCTGGCATTAATCACACAAGCACAGAATCAACCAGGCTGGAAAGGACCTCAGAGCTCATCCAGTCCAACCTCTCACCCAGCACCATCCAATCAACTCACCCATGGCACTGAGTGCCTCATCCAGGCTGCTTTGAAACACCTCCAGGGATGGTGACTCCACCACCTCCCTGGGCAGCACATCCCCATGGCCAATCTCTCTGTCTGGGAAGAATTTCTTCCTCACCTCCAGCCCAAACCTCCACTGGTGCAGCTTGAGACTGTGTCCTCTCCTTCTGGCACTGCTTGCCTGGCAGAAGAGACCAACCCCCACCTGGCTACAACCTCCCTTCAGGCAGTTGTAGAGAGCAAGAAGGTCTCCCCTGAGCCTCCTCTTCTGCAGGCTAAACACCCCCAGCTCCCTCAGCCTCTCCTCACAGGGCTGTGCTCCAGACCCCTCGCCAGTCTTCTGCTCCAGACCCCTCCCCAGCCTCGTTGCCCTTCTCTGGACAGGTTCAAGTATCTCAATGTCCTTCTTAAATTCTCTTTTTACAGAGTCACAGTTTGCATCAGGTTGGAAGGGACCCTCAAATGTCATCTTGTTCAAACCCCCTGCAGTCAGCAGGGACATCTCCAACTACAGCAGGCAGCCCAGGGACACATCAAGTTTGATCTTGAATGTCTCCAGGGACAGGGCTTCAGCCACATCCCTGGGCAGCCTGTTCCAGTATTTTACCACTCTCACTGGGCATGAGTTCCTCCTGATGGCCAACCTAAACCTGCCCTGCTGCAGTTTCATAGAACCACAGAATTGTCAGGGTTGGAAGGGACCTCAAGGATCAGCCAGTTCCAAGCCCCTGCCATGGGCAGGGACACCTCACACTACAGCAGGTTGCTCACAGCCACATCCAGCCTGGCTGCAAAAACCTCCAGGCATGAGGCTTCCACCACCTCCCTGGGCAACCTCTGCCAGTCTCTCACCACCCTCATGGGGAACAACTTCTTCCTAACATCCAATCTCAATCTACTCATTTCTAGTTTTGCTCCATTCCCCCCAGTCTTGTGACTATCTGACACTCTCAAAAGTCCCTCCCCAGCTTTTCTGTAGCCCCCTTGAGATCCTGGAAGGCCACAAGAAGGTCTCCTTGGAGCCTTCTCCTCTCCTGACTAAACCACCCCAACTCCCTCAGTCTGTCCTCACAGCAGAGCAGCTCCATAGCCCTCTGCTCATCCTCTTGGTCCCAACGGTTTCAAACCATTTGCCCTCATGTGTTTGTGATAACCAAGGCATGCTGATATCCCAGTCCTGAAGGCTGATGTTACTTCTTTCAGGGTCTCCTATCACATATTTGTCTGGCTGCATGATCCACATGGGCATTGCAGCTTCCACTTCCATACCAGGGACCCCCCCAGGCCTTAGCTGGAGGTGATGTACAGAGACACTACAGTTCCAATCCTTCCAAGCACTGAGAGGTGTGGTTCTTGCTAAAATTTAACACAGTTGGACACACTGAACGCTTTAACAAATCTGTTTCATCTGTGGGCTAAGTTAAGGCCATCCAGGAAATCTTGGGCAGAAGGGAGAGCAGACCTTGCACCTCCTAGACCCCAATATCCCATTGTGGCTACTGAGCCATCATTTCCTCTCTGATCCTGATCTTTATCTTTAGTCACTGACAAACCCAAACATTTCAATGATTTCTACATTTATCCAAAGGGTTCCATGCAGCAAATACCTAACAAGCTGCAGAGTCTTCAGATGCAGCCTGTGAGGCATTTCTATTACCTTTTAATATCCTGTTTCTTGCAGCCAAGCTCTGTGCCCAGGGAGACAGAAATTGCCTGGCAGTAAGACTTTCCTCCCTGCCACTGAACAGGGCTGCTCAGGCAGAATGCATTGCAGCTGTGGCAGGAATCTAGGAAGCAGTTTCTCTGCTTCAAAAACTCCCTCTTACCTTCAGAAGAGCCTCAAACTGTGTGTCCTCATGGACTGGTAACTGAGTTGGGATGTCACATTCGTTCTGTCCATGCACCACAAGGGTCTTTGTGCCTACAAGAAGAAAAGCAGCTGCATTCTCCCTGACCTGCTTAAACAACCCTTTCAAAAGGCTATCCATGGAGGAAAAGTGAGAGTTAAAACTCATCCTGGGCAGACAGACAATGCCAGCCCCCTCTGGAATCCAAGAGGAAGTGTTAGCATAGGCTCACACTTCCACAGTCACTGAGAAATCATTCTGTTCCTAAAGGAAGAGTTGGCTTTTGCTGCAGCTGGCACTTGGAGGAAGGAACAAACATAAAAGGTCAACTCTGTCTGCAGCAAGATATCCCTTGCCTGACTCATGGTGTCCTAGGCTCACAGCATGCTCTTCTTGGGCTCTCCCAAGACTTAAAAGAGAGGTTGCATCAAGTCATAGAATCATGGAATTGTCAGGGTTGGAAGGGACCTCAAGGATCATTCACTTCCAACCCCCCTGCCATGGGCAGGGACACCTCACACTACAGCAGGTTGCTCACAGCCACATCCAGCCTGGCTGCAAAAACCTCCAGGCATGAGGCTTCCACCACCTCTCTGGGCAACCTCTTCCAGTCTCTCACCACCTTCATGGGGAAGAATTTCTTGCTGACATCCAATCTGAATCTCTCCATTTCTAGTTTTGCTCCATCCCCCAGTCTTATCACTCCCTGACACCTTCAAAAGTCCCTCCCCAACTTTCCTGTAGCCCTCTTCAGACACTGGAAGGCCACAAGAAGGTCTCCTCAGAGCCTTCTCCTTTCCAGACTGCACAACCCCAACTCTCTCAGGCTGTCTCCATAGGAGCTCCAGCCCTCTGCTCACCCTTGTGGCCCTTCTCTGGACCCCTTCCAGCCCCTCCAGATCCTTCCTGGAACAGGGGCTTCAGAACTGGACACAGAGCTCCAGGTCTGAATGGTACAACCTCCCAGGGACTGTCCTGCCAGCCTCTCATGGCCCAGCTGTCACAAAGCTTAGGGTTGAACAGACTGTTCTGAGTCACTTTCTGGTTACTTCTCTTTATAGCTCTTCAAGGCGCCTTCTGAATCCCAGGCAAACCGGAGTTAGAGCTGTACTGACTGAACCCTCAATTCAAGAAAAACTGACTTAGAACATGCAGCTTTTTTTTTTTTTGCAGGCCATTTTTCTGACCCAGTTCTGCTTTCATTTTTTGCTAGAGCAGGTCGTGAGCACGGCAGTGAAGGTGATATGAAGACTCATTTCATATACCTGGCATGGAGGCAGTCACCAGCAGCTTCACTTCACATTGCTCCTTCTTCATAGTCTGTTTGAGATCCTTGAAGAAGAGTCCTTCTACATAACCCACCACTTCCCAGAGGAAGGTGAGGGTGGCAGAAATGGCATCCATGCCCCACTCACAGGGGGTGCGGACGAAATACATGATGAGTCCTACCTGCAGGCAAGGAGCAAGAGCAGCATCAGGCCAGGCTCAGCTCTGGGACTGTGCAGAGCACGGCATCACAGAATCACAGAACTGGCAGGGTTAGAAGGGACCTCAGGGATCATCCACTTCCAACCCCCCTGCCATGGGCAGGGACACCTCACACTACAGCAGGTTGCTCACAGCCACATCCAGCCTGGCTGCAAAAACCTCCAGGCATGAGGCTTCCACCACCTCCCTGGGCAACCTCTGCCAGTCTCTCACCACCCTCATGGGGAACAACTTCTTCCTAACATCCAATCTCAATCTACCCGTTTACCCCCAGTCCTATCACTCCCTGACACCCTCAAAAGTCCCTCCCCAGCTTTCCTGTAGCCCCCTTCAGATCCTGGAAGGCCACAAGNGCAGGGACAGAGTTCCTGAGCCTTCTGCTCTGCTGTTCTGCAGGGACAGAGTTCCTGTGCCTTCTCACCAACAACAGAGGGCTCCTAGATTAGCACAACATTTTGTCCTAACTGGAGTAAATGTGTTTTCCACAATCTTGAAAGAAGCTGTTAGATTTGCTCTAGTAAAACTCTCCAAGAGCAAAGCACTGTCTGAATCAAAATTAAGTCAAATAATTGAGGGTTTGTGGCACTGAGCTCCTTCTGTTTTTCAGCAACACATTTGTCTGTGGTCCAGTTCAGAAATCTATGACAGATTGCTTAGGGGTTTGCTAAAAAGTTAAAGATTGCTTTTCCTCTCCATGGAAGGACTCAAGGGTTAATGTAAGCCTGTTGACTTGCACCCACAGCCAGGAGGAGACATGAGCCATGTAGGAAAAGTTAGCATTTATTCCCTTGCAGATTGTGGCATTCATTTCTCAGGACACATGCAGGCAGAGGGGAGACTCTGGGCTGCAGAGCAGACCCACAAGCTACTCACCAAGTAGTTAAAGAGAATATGAGAGGTCTGGGCAGGGAAGTCTCCAATGTTCAGCAAAAGCTTCCTTAACATATACATCAGCTCATCCTGGAAGGAAAACAGATGGGTTTTATTTCCATCACTAAATGGAGAATGCATCTGGGGACTATGGTTGAGAAGCCTCAGGAACAGTGAGGCCACTCAGTGAACCAAAAGGCAGCCTTTCCTGGCCTGTCCCAAGGTTTAATATTCTTTTTTGGAGTCAGTTCTTAGGTGGTGGCTTGGAGGAACATGAGGACAGTGACACTGTTGATATTGTAGCCAAAAAGCACAGTTGGAGAAAGTGGGATGAAGAATCTCCCTGCCTTTCACCCACTCAGAACTGCTGTGTCTGGCTTCCATAAAGCTTAACCATGACAGTGGGAAGGGATCTGATAAGCCAAGGGGAGACAAGGCCACCACCACCTTTTAAAGCTGATCAGAGGGCATGAGTGGAGGCAATATTGCCTGTGTTAGGTAGAAAGGGCTGTGCTTCACTGTTCAAAGCCTGGCTCAGAGCAAGTCAGATCCTTACTGCTGGTAAATCAGCTTTGTCCCACTTACATCGGTGGAGAAAGATTGAAGACAACTGATGGTATGGCCTTAAAGGATTTTGAGCTACATCTGAATAGCAAACCCTCCTCTGCAGTGATGCTCACAGAGTGATTCTGCTAACAGCTGTGCTCCTAAAGTCATTCATGGAACAGCCTGGCTGCAGTTAGGTCATAATAATAAGGTCCTAATGAAGTCAGGCCAGGAATAAGCAGGCTTGGCTTTGGCTTTTGCTAGATGAATGAACAGGTCAGAGGAATGTGAACATGCAGCACAAGAAGGACATGGACTTGATGGGTCCAGAGGAGGGCCATGAAAGCGACCAGGGGGTTGGAGCAGCTCTGCTAGGAGGCCAGGCTGAGGGAGCTGGGGGTGTTCAGCCTGGAGAAGAGAAGGCTCCAGGGAGACCTAAGAGCAACCTGCCAGTTCCTGGAGGGGGCCTAGAAGAAGGTTGCAGAGAGACTGTTTCCAAAAGCCTGTAGTGATAGGACGAGGGACAGTGGTTTGAAATGAGGGAAGAGGAGATTTAGGTTGGATATTAGGAAGCAATTATGTACCATGAGGGTGGTGGAACACTGGAACAGGTTTGCCCAGGGAGATGGTTGAGTCCCTATCCATGGAAATATCCAAGGTCAGGCTCAACAGGGCTCTGGGCAACTGCTCTGATGGAGACTGTCCCTGGTGCTGCAGGGAGGTTGGAGTGCTGGAGGTGCCTTCACCCCAGCCCAGGCTGTGTTTCCATGACTCACCTGCCGGTTGCTGATGGTGAGCTTCTCAAGGAAATGGCGCAGGACTGTGGAGGGGTCTTCAATCAGGCAGTTCCACAGGACCTGCTGAGCCACAGCACTCACTGCAAAAGACAAGGACAGCAAAGTCAGAACTGCCTCCCTCCCAAAGCCTTGGCCTGCTACACTTAGACACAAAGGTTCCTAACGTCCTGCCATGATTCCATGCTTTGTACTGAAACACAGTGGTGGTGTAGCATCATAGAATGGGCTGGGCTGGAAGGGACCTCCAAAGCTCAGCCAGTCCAACCCTCTGCACTCAGCAGGGACATCCCCAATTACATCAGGCTGCCCAGAGCCCTCTCCAGCCTCACCTTGAGGTTGGCCTCAACCACCTTCCTGGGGAACCTGTTCCACCAACCTCATAGTGCAGAACTTCTTCCTCACATCCAATCTAAATCTGCCCTTCTTGAGTTTGAAGCCATCACCCCTGGTCCTGCCACTGCAGCCCTCTGCAAACAGTCTCTCTGCAGCCTTACTGGAAGGTTGCCCTTAGGTCTCCTTGGAGCCTTCTCTTCTCCAGGCTGAACACCCCCAGCTTCTTCAGCCTGCCCTCGTAGCAGAGCTGCTCCAACCCCCTGAGCATTTTCATGACCCTCCTCTGCATCTGCTCCATCAGGTCCAAAGTCTCTTTGATGAACTAGGATTCCTGGTCACCAGTGCAGTGATCACAGGATCAGAGGATGTTAGGGGTTGGAAGGGACCTCTGGAGATCTTCCAGTCCAACCTCCCCTGCCAGAGCAGGACCAGAGAATCCAGCACAGGTCACACAGGAACACATCCAGACAGGGCTGCAAAGGCTCCAGAGAAGGAGACTCCACAACCTCTCTTTAGGAGTCTGTTCCAGTGCTCTGTCACCCTCACAGGGAAGAAGTTCCTCCTCATGTTGAGGTGGAACCTCCTGTGCTGCAGTTTCCAACCATTGCCCCTTGGCCTATCCCAGGGCACAACTGAGCAGAGCCTGTCCCTGTCCCTTCCTTCCTGACCCCCAGCCCTCAGCTATTGATAGATATTGATCAGATCCCTCTCAGTCTTCTCCTCTCCACACTAAACACCCCCAGGGCTCTCAGCCTCTCCTCCCCAGGCAGTGCTCCAGGCCCTTCAGCATCCTTGCAGCCCTCCCTTGGACTCTCTCCAGCAGATCCCTGTCCCTCCTGAACTGGGGAGCCCAGAACTGGATGCAATATTCCAGGTGTGGCCTCACTAGGGCAGAGTAGAGGGGGAGGAGACCCTCCCCAGATCTGCTGAAGCCATAATGAGAGGTCTGATATTTGGACCTTCCCTAACTGCTGGTGATATGACAGGAAGCACTTCCCCACCAGAGGCAGAGGAATAGTAAAGAAATAACTACTTAGATTCCCAACTCCAGAGGGACAAATCTGGCAATTAAAACCCATCATTTCCTGGTTTTGGTTTTCTCCTGGTTTTTTTCTGTACTTCAAGTTCTTAGTGATTCATGGAGTAATTGTAGGCAGTGTTTGGGAGTGGCGTTAGATGGTCAGAAGGGAATTGTGTTGCTAATCACTTGCCCAGAGTGTCATTAATTGCAATCCTGTGAAGATTAACAGCAAAGGAGAATTATTCATTGGTTTGTTTTCAGTTCCTGGTCACAAACGTGACAGACAAGCAGGAAGGAACTCGGAAGGAAGGGAGGAACTCAGAAGGAAGGAAGGAAGGAAGGGAGAAACTCGGAAGGAAGGAACTCAGAAGGGAGGAACTCGGAAGGAAGGAAGGGAGGAGCTCAGAAGGAAGGAAGGGAGGAGCTCGGAAGGAAGGAAGGGAGGAGCTCGGAAGGAAGGGAGGAACTCGGAAGGAAGGAAGGGAGGAACTCGGAAGGAAGGAAGGGAAGAACTCAGAAGGAAGGGAGGAACTCGGAAGGAAGGAAGGGAGGAACTCGGAAGGAAGGAAGGGAAGAACTCGGAAGGAACTCGGAAGGAAGGAACTCGGAAGGAAGGGAGGGAGGAAGGGAGACTGAGAGCCCTGGGGCTGTTTAGTCTGGAGAAGAGAAGGCTGAGAGGGATCTGATCAATGTCTCTCAAGAGCTGAGGGCTGGGGGTCAAGTGGAGGGGGCCAAGCTCTGCTGGGTGCTGCACAGCAAGAAGCCAAGGAACAATGGAGACAAACTGGACCAGAAAAGGTTTCAGCTCAACAGGAGGAGAAACTTTTTGGTGTGAGGGTGCCAGAGCCCTGGAGCAGTCTGCCCAAGGGGGTTGTGGAGTCTCCTTCTGTGGAGCCTTTCCAAGCCCAGCTGGATGCATTCCTGTGCAGACTCCCCTGGGTGCTGCTGCTCTGGCAGGGGGGTTGGACTGGAGGATCTCTGGAGGTCACTTCCAAGCTCTAATGTACTGTGGTACTGTGATATCTCACAACCAAAATGCTCAAGTTGGGGTAGGTGGCTTTACATTTGTCACAGGATCAAGGCAATGTTGGTGGCAATAGGACTCTTGAGCAATCCAGGCATGGAGCAAGACTGTTGCCTGTACCAGACCATGTCAGTGATGGCTGTCAATAGCCAGGGCTTGACAAGCACTGCTGGAAGTGGTGGGAGCCTCATGCCTGGAGGTTTTTGCAGCCAGGTTGGATGTGGCTGTGAGCAACCTGCTGTAGTGTGAGGTGTCCCTGCCCAAGGCAGGGGTTTGGAACTGGATGATCCTTGAGGTCCCTTCCCATCCTGGGTGTTGTGTGATCCTGTGAACCCCCTGAAGCTTAACCCAGGTCAGTACCAGCGACTCCATCCTCCCGGACTTCTCCGTCTTCCATCAAATGCACAATGGGGAGCACTGCTGCACAGATGCATGCTGGGAACACAGCTTGAGGTGGTTGTGGCACGTGGTGGTTTGGAGTATGCTCTGTAGTGTGTTCTTCATCTGAAGCAGTAAGAAGAGCAGAAGGTGAGTGTTAGGCTGTGGTATTATCCAGGCAGGTTGGATCAACATTTGTGTTAGGGTCTGTACAACCAAAACAAAACCATACACAGTGTCTGATCCTTGTGCAAGCTCAGCAGGTTTACTGCTACCTCCAGCAAGAAACTGAGCCTCCAGCCAACTTATTCATTGTTAAATATATAGTTTTTTCAATCTACCTTTTTGTTCTTCTAGGGGACTGTGCCAGGTTACACCCAACCCCAGAGGAGGTGTGGGCTGAAAAGAACCTAGCCCCAGGTGAACAAAGAAACCAGACCCAGGTGGGCAGAGAGACTTGGTTCCCCTTCCCAGGGAGAGGGCTCCTGGGTCGAAGTCTGTTCCACTGCCCCTGCCCACAGCCTATTTAATGGGAGCCCTTTCCTGTGCTCTCTCTCTTGCTCCTGCCCCTTGCCTGCCCCAGAGGCTGCTCCTGCTGCTCCCTGCTGTTGCTGTAACCATGTGGTGAGGCCTGCTCCATGCTGCTCCAAACTCCTAAGGACTGCATCCAAAGAGAATCCACATTTGCACCCAGGGAATCCTTTGCCAGCTGGGCCTGGTTTGGTATTTATTTTTATTTACCCTTTTTTCCCCCCTTATACCTTTGTAACCTTCCTTTTACCCAAATGCCTTTTATATTTTGTTAAACTTACCTTTTGACTCCCAAATCCATTCCAGGCTGTTTCTTTCATGATTTTACCTCTCTTTTCTCCTGCCTAATTTGGTTTCCCCTACCTAATTTGGTTTCCCTGTGAAAAAGGGAGAGGGGAGGCAACCTAAATTTGTTCCATTTGGGCTTTTGGACTCTGGGGAAGCTGAAACCACAACAGGAACTCATTTTCTTTTTGATGGAATCCCACTGGATTACCATTTCCCAGATAGTCACTCAATGAAGTATGAGAGGTGAAGGGAAGACCTTGCGGCAGCAGGGACGAACCAAACAACTCAGGGCAGAAATGGATCAGGAAGGGGCTCAAACTTGGGAATATATTCAGCAAAGGGAAATGCCACTAGGAAGGACATCCAGGGAATGAAATCCTGGAACAGGGCAGCACAAAGTGAAGTCAACCTACCTTCTGCACTGACTGCTGAGCGCACAGACCAGACGGAGCCGCGGCGGAAGGAGTAGTTCCTGTGAGAGGTACTGGAGGTGCAGGAAGGACTCACAGACAGACGGCGGGAGGCCAGGTTGGCAGCTTCTTCTACTGACAAAGAGAATGGGAATGTCAGTCCAGAGCCAGCTGACAGGGAGCTCTCTGGAGGACAGCACTGACAACTGAGTGGGGACACTGAAAACTCAAGTCAGGTAGCACTCAGCACTGTCCCGCACCACATCCTGCTCTCCAGGCTGCTGCAGTCTGGGTTCCTGGTTGGATCCAAGTGGAGGCCAGGGACAGGGATCAGTGCTGGGATCAGGCTCGTTTAACATCTTCCTTGGTGACATGGACAGTGGCACTGAGGCAGCCTCAGCACCAAGCTGTGAGGTGCTGCTGACAGCTGGAGGGAAGGGATCCATCCAGAGGGACCTGGACAGGCTGCAGAGCTGGGCCCATGGCAACCTCATCAGGTTCAACCAGACCAAGTGCAAGGTCCTGCAGCTGGCTCAGGGCAATCCCAGGCACTGATAGAGGCTGGGCAGGGACTGGCTGGAGAGCAGCCCTGAAGAAAAGGCCTTGGGGGTGCTGTGCGAGGAGAAGCTCAGCAGGAGCCAGCAGTGAGCACTTGCAGCCCAGAGAGCCAAGCAGAGCCTGGGCTGCAGCAAGAGAAGTGTGGCCAGCAGGGCCAGGGAGGGGATTCTCCCCCTCTGCTCCACTCTGCTCAGACCACACCTGGAGCTCTGGGTCCAGTTCTGGAGCCTCTGTTCCAGGAAGGCTCTGGAGGTGCTGGAAGGTGTCCAGAGAAGGGCCCTGAGGATNCTGCTGTAGTGTGAGGTGTCCCTGCCCATGGCAGGGGGTTGGAACTGGCTGAGCCTTGAGGTCCCTTCCAACCCTGACAATTCTGTGATTTCCTGATTCAAAAGGCACAATGTAAAATCCAGAAGGCTCAGTCAGATGTGCCATCTGCAGTTGCTTTGGGAAGGGGCAGAGCATTGTTCCCTAGGTGTTCAGTGCTTTGGTGAGTCACACTGAAGCTGAGCTGATTCAATGCTTCTTTTCATCTACCTCCTGCTAACTACCATGGTGGTTGGTGCTTAGTTTCTCCCAAGAACTGCTCACAGGCTTCCCATTGTCCATTCAGAGCTGACCATCTCTCTACTCACCTAATGGAACATACCTCAGAATGCCTTTGTTAGCCTGAACCAAAGAAAATCTTCACCCCAAGTCTAAGCTTTCTATGACACCTCCTCTGACTTTGGCTGTCTGAAAGTTTGGTAGCCAGGTTGAGCTGACCATCTGAGGCTCCCTCACCGGTCACCATAAAGGTAGAAAACTCCAGAGGCCATTCAGTCTATCTTAAGGTAGATCCTCAAGACAGAGACTGCCAAAGTGTGATTCCTCCCTCACTTTAATTATTAAAGGGTGAAAATCAGGCAAGACAAATTTCACTCCTACTGGCACATGTTCACATTGTATTAAAGCCTGCAGGAGGCTGGGAGCTTTGAGGTGTCAAACGCTGTCAAGTTTCACTAAAGCTGGAAGTGGGGAGATTCAGGCTGGATGTGAGGAAGAAGTTCTTCCCCATGAGAGTGGTGAGAGCCTGGAATGGGTTGTCCAGGGAGGTGGTTGAGGTCCCATCCCTGGAGGTGTTTAAGGCCAGGCTGGATGAGGCTCTGGCCAGCCTGATCTAGTGTGAGGTGTCCCTGCCCATGGCAGGGGGGTTGGAACTGGATGATCCTTGTGGTCCCTTCCAACCCTACCTGATTCTATGATTCTATAAGTTAAGGGGAGAAGGCAGGGGCCTCCAGGTCACACAGTGAGCACTCAGCACATCTAAGGTTTTGTGCTTTTCTTGCCCTGATTTTTAATTACACTTTTTCTCACAGCATCACAGGATCAGAGGATGTTAGGGGTTGGAAGGGACCTCTGGAGAGCTTCCAGTCCAACCCCCCGGCCAGAGCAGGAGCAGAGAATCCAGCACAGGGCACACAGGAACACATCCAGACAGGGCTGCAAAGGCTCCAGAGAAGGAGACTCCACAACCTCTCTGGGCAGCCTGTTCCAGTGCTCTGTCACCCTCACAGTGAAGAAGTTCCTCCTCCCGTTGGGGTGGAACCTCCTGTGGTGGTTTGGCTTTCCTAACACTAACTACAAACGTTCCTGGACACCATGCCCCTAAGGAGCGCTCCGCAGTGGGGACAGGAACTCTCAGGTTCCTGGAAGACAGTTCCTGAGCTGGAGCACACCTTCTTCTTCCTGCTCTGAGCTGGGTGTGCAGGTTGGCTCGTAGCAGGCCTCCATGGTGATGGGGATGGCAGTGATGAGGCTGGCTTCCCGGCCCAGGCGCTTCTTCTCCTCCTCCTGCTGCAGGTTCTTCAGGATGTGCTCCGCTCGCTGATGGGAACGGGACACAGCCCTGGCTGAGAACGACTTCTGTAAGGGAGAAAGGTGAAGAAACACAGCCTGAAGCTGTTTGTTAAGAACCACACATCCTGCATGTTCTGCCAGAGTGCTCAGTGACAGCAAACAACTCAGTTTCTAAATACAAATCGGGGTAGCGCTAGCTGAGCGGAGATTCACCAGGAGACTCCTCTTGGAGCTCTGTCTGCAATAACCCTTGGTGCACAACTTGTCCCAAGAGACACCACATGAACCAGTGCAGAGAAGATGGCCTCTCAGGCAGCTCAGCTGAACTAATCCTTGTTGGAGAGAGCACAGCTCTGTGCTCCTAGGAGCTGAGTTACTGTCTCTCACAGGAGATACGTAGCACAGCACCTCAGGGATCAAACAGCAATGTCCATGTAGAAAACTCCACCTGTCCTACACACACTGTGTGCTGGACTGTTTTTCCCAGCTGAGGAAGACAAGGAAACTCAGAATTTAGGCCAAGCCTGGCTTAAGTTGCCCCATGCCACTAAAGAGAAAAAGCAGAGCCTGCTCTGCTGATGTCTGCTCACCGACTGATCCTCGTTGATGGGATCCTGCACGCTCCCACTGCACTGAGGGACCCAGGGGGGGTCAAACATTGGCACAGATGGCATTCCCAGCACAGGAGAAGGCAGAGTGAAGTTTATACTCGGAGGAGGGATCTAAACAAAGCCATGAAAGACATTTTGTTAATGTCAGGACTGCTGATTAAACAGCAGCATGAGTACCCAAGACATGAACTACTCCTGCAAAGTCTTCCCAACTCCATCTCTCACTCCACTGTGACATCATCCACAACACACATTCCTTTCTTTCCTGACCTGTGTCCCCACTACAACCTCAGCTAGGTGTTCAAGGCCAGGCTGGATGAGGCTCTGGCCAGCATGATCTAGTGTGGGGTGTCCCTGCCCATGGCAGTGGGGTTGGAACTGGATGATCCTTGTGGTCCCTTCCAACCCTGACAATTCTGTGATTCATTCATGTTGATAAAGATGTGCAAGGCAGTGTCAGGAGCCAGGCCCTGCTCAGTTATGTCCAATGACAGCACAAGGGGCAGTGGTGCAAGCTGGAGCATATAAAGTTCTATGTGAACATAAGAAAAAACTTTTTCACAGTGAGGGTGACAGAGCACTGGAAGAGGCTGCCCAGAGGGGCTGTGG
This sequence comes from Indicator maculatus, assembly GCA_013399975.1. Taxonomy (NCBI): domain Eukaryota; kingdom Metazoa; phylum Chordata; class Aves; order Piciformes; family Indicatoridae; genus Indicator; species Indicator maculatus. The sequence goes on from VXBD01007011.1 coordinate 19,285, forward strand.
AGTCTCCCTCTCTGGAGATATTCAAAACCCAGCTGGATGTGTTCCTGTGTGACCTGCTCTAGATGATGCTGCTCTGGCAGGGGGGTTGGACTGGATGAGCTTTCAAGGTCCCTCATGTTCTGTGATTCTGTGGTTATACTCTCTCCATGGTATCCAGCAGTTCCACACACCACCTCCCCCACTAGTGTGATTGACACAACCTTTTTTCCTCTCTCTAACCTGATTTTCATGCAGTTTCATGGCAGCCTTCTGTTCCACATACATTCCCCAAGGCAAGCTGTAAATGGCAACACTGTGGTTCCTGTGTCCAACCTACCTTAAAGATTTGCTGTGCTCCCTCTTCCATCCTTGGCCAGACTTGATATCTAAACCTCCAGAGTGTGTGGAATTTGAGGATGGCATTCAGCCTTTGCACTGTCTCTGGGTGATGAAACTCAGACATCAGCATGTCAGAAACAGCCTCTGGCACCTTCACAGCACACAGCAGGAACATGGCAGCTGTGGGGAGAGAGAACATCTGATCATCTGCTTTCCTTAATAGTGGGTTTATACGGCAGAGGAAAACTGCAGCATAGAATCATAGAAGTGTTAGGGTTGGAAGGGACCTCAAGGCTCAGCCAGTTCCAACCCCCCTGCCACGGCCAGGGACATCTCACACTACAGCAGGTTGCTCACAGCCACATCCAGCCTGGCTGCAAAAACCTCCAGGGATGAGGCTTCCACCACCTCCCTGGGCAACCTCTGCCAGTCTCTCACCACCCTCATGGGGAACAACTTCTTCCTCACATCCAATCTGAATCTCCCCATTTCTACTTTTGCTCCATCCCCCCCAGTCCTATCACTCCCTGACACCCTCAAAAGTCCCTCCCCAGCTTTCCCATAGCCCCCTTCAGATCCTGAAAGGCACAGAGCAGGAAACAGAAGCAGAGGGAACAGTGCTGCTCTGGGAGTTCTGTGGCTGTCATGGCTTCTTTGGCCAGTAGCTCACCACAGGGAGCTGGCACCAGCTGCTCAACATCTGGTGGCTGTTCTAGCACAGTAGAAAGAGGACATTTAGCATTGTGTTTGCCTAAACACTCCTCCAGAAGGTGCCCAGGCAAAAGAGCTGTGCTGCCAGGAAGCAGTCTGAACACTGCAGAAGAAGGAGGGTGCTCCTTGACTACCTAGGTCCTGCCTTGCACTGCAAAGGCTTCCACCAGTCCTGTTCCAAAGTCCTGATCCACATCTGTCAGAACTTTCAACAGCTCAGAGAACTTCCTACTCTTTGGGCTTTTCAAGGTAAGTATGCCAAGTTTTAGTAGAACTGATTTAAAAACTCATCCTGAAGGAGAGGGGATCTGATCAATGTCTATCAATAGCTGAGGGCTGGGGGTCAGGAAGGAAGGGACAGGGACAGGCTCTGCTCAGTTGTGCCCTGGGATAGGCCAAGGGGCAATGGATGGAAACTGCAGCACAGGAGGTTCCACCTCAACATGAGGAGGAACTTCTTCCCTGTGAGGGTGACAGAGCACTGGAACAGGCTGCCCAGAGAGGTTGTGGAGTCTCCTTCTCTGGAGCCTTTGCAGCCCTGTCTGGATGTGTTCCTGTGTGACCTGTGCTGGATTCTCTGCTCCTGCTCTGGCAGGGGGGTTGGACTGGAAGATCTCCAGAGGTCTCTTCCAACCTCTAATATCCTCTGATCCTAGGAACCAAAATGAGAAACCCAGCCCTGGAAGAGGTCAGTAGATGGTGCTGCAGTACATTAAGCACAAGTTCTTGTTCTCCAGCCTGTGGATAGCACCATTAGGAGTTTTCAGGTTTTGACCTTGATGAATGTAATTTATGCTCGAGCTGAGAGGACTTGCTGCTAAAGAAGCAACTACAGATCCTCAAATAGATTTCAATCCTCCCTTCAGGAAGGGCAGAAGGAGGAAGATTTGTCTCAGAGGCTGCTCTGGGGGCCCCTCCAGCTAGCAGTGCTCAGGAAAAGCAGCAAAGCTTTGCTCCCTTCCATGTGAGCCAGGGTAGGTTTTTGATGAGAGAAAGAGTATCCAAAATTATTCCCCAGACAGGAGCTTAAGAGCAAGGAAAAAAGACAGTTCCAGGCAGCTTCTTGCTCCTCTCTGTTTCACTCCTTTCAGTCTGCACATTTGCCCTGGGAAAGGCAGAGGTGAAGGGGAGAGCACAGCAAAGCACAGCAGAGCTGAAGAGGTGAGCTGTGCACCAGTGGAGGAGACACAAATGAGAGCAGCATGAAGAACATGATATGTGGAGTCACACAGTGGACTTCAGGGCAGAATTCCTTGCCAGCTGTGGCAAATAGACTGGTGAGCCAGTCTGAAGTGTGATGAAAAGGGGAGCAGTGTCTGAGGAGCACTTCAGAACTCCTGTATTCGTAGCAGCTCTATAAAAAAGTGGCTGCAATGTAGCGTTCAGTGTAAGAGCAGCTCTGACAGCTCCCTTGGGTGCAGAAATCTGGGGGGAAAAAGCAGGGGAGGGGTTGAAAGGCAATCTTTAAGCCATTTCCTCAGGAGGTGCTGGCAGAGGGGAAAAGTAGAATTTGAAAGTTGGCAGAAGTGAGCTTACAATTTGATTTGGAATCATTGAATAGTCAGGGCTGGAAGGGACCTCAAGGATCAGCCAGTTCCAACCCCCCTGCCATGGGCAGGGATACCTCACACCACAGCAGGTTGCTCACAGCCACATCCAGCCTGGCTGCAAAAACCTCCAGGCATGAGGCTTCCACCACCTCCCTGGGCAACCTCTTCCACCACGCTCATGGGGAAGAACTTCTTCCTAACATCCAATTTGAATCTACTCAGCTCTAGTTTTGCTCCATTCCCCCCCAGTCCTATCACTCCCTGACACCCTCAAAAGTCCCTCCTCAGCTTTCCTGGAGCCCTCTTCAGATCCTGGAAGGCCACAAGAAGGTCTCCTCAGAGCCTTCTCCTCTCCAGACTGCACAACCCCAACTCTCTCAGGCTGTCTCCAGAGCAGAGCAGCTCCAGCCCTCTGCTCATCCTCATGGCCCTTCTCTGGACACCTTCCAGCACCTCCAGAGCCTTCCTGGAACAGAGGCTCCAGAACTGGACCCAGAGCTCCAGGTGTGGTCTGAGCAGAGTGGAGCAGAGGGGGAGAATCCCCTCCCTGGCCCTGCTGGCCACACTTCTCTTGCTGCAGCCCAGGCTCTGCTTGGCTCTCTGGGCTGCAAGTGCTCACTGCTGGCTCCTGCTGAGCTTCTCCTCGCACAGCACCCCCAAGGCCTTTTCCTCAGGGCTGAGGATATTACATTCTCATCACACAGGCATTCCATTCTTCCTCCTGCCCTAACAATCTTTCATTGTACCTGTCCCATGTGAATGTTTCTCTCTTCAGAGACCAGAATTGTGCAGTGAAGTGCTGTGCCCTAGGTAATTGCACAACGTGCTTTAAAGCATCATGGCAGCTTCCAATCTCTAATGAAAAACCTCTTCTGACACATCCTGAATGGGTTTATTGCTTCCACAGCTGAATTTTGCTCCTTTAAAGTCAGTTATCCTCTGGCCTGCTGAAATACTCTGAACCTGTATCTGTTGCATGGGAGAAGATCCAAGTTTATAACATAAAAATTCTTCTTATCAGTTTGCCAGGACATAATCCTACATATTGCTGAGATAAACTTTATCCCATGCCTAGAACTGGTTTTTCAAGGAAATACTCTCACAGGTATTTGATGTTCTAATTTTCTTCTGTCTAGAAGATGCTTCTCAACTCTGTCTCATCAGCAGAGATCATCAGCTCAATTTCACAGCAAGTGGAAATGAGCAGTTCTGATGAACACCACACCAACACTTATGGAGAAATGCTGCTGTCTCCATGCAAGATGAGAACATCTCTTTAAGCACAGGAGCTGTCACCCTTCCAGCCTCATCCCCTTTCTCAGTTTTTCTTTCAGCCCTCACTCAACTGGTAGTAACAATTTCCAGGAGCCAACACACAAAACATTTTAGTAAGCCCTGCAGAGATGAAATACTTTGTTTCCTCAGATTTTGATGCTCCCTAATCAGGGCCTTCCTGATCCTTCCTACCACCTCTTTTGCACAGAGCACAAAAAACAAAAGAAAGGTCTATGAATACTGAAAGGCCCTCAAAGAAAGCCTTGGTGGCTTTCAGACTCCTCTGCTACAAAGCTTCCTGGCAAAGTTCTGGGATCTGTGAGCTGTGCAGCCAGAGTTGCCATATCAAGTGGTTTTCACAGGATCACACAGGACCAGAAGATGTTAGAGGTTGGAAGGGACCTCTAGAGGTCATGGGGTCCAACCCCCCTGCCTGAGCAGGAGCAGAGAATCCAGCACAGGTCACACAGGAACACATCCAGACAGGGCTGCAAAGGCTCCAGAGAAGGAGACTCCACAACCTCTCTGGGCAGCCTGTTCCAGTGCTCTGTCACCCTCACAGTCAAGAAGTTCCTCCTCATGTTGAGGTGGAACCTCCTGTGCTGCAGTTTCCATCCATTGCCCCTTGGCCTATCCCAGGGCACAACTGAGCAGAGCCTGTCCCTGTCCCTTCCTTCCTGACCCCCAGCCCTCAGATATTGATAGACATTGATCAGATCCCTCTCAGTCTTCTCCTCTCCACACTAAACACCCCCAGGGCTCTCAGCCTCTCCTCATAAGGCTGTGGTCCAGTCCCTCAATCATCCTCATCAAAGGCTCACCAAACACACAGCCAATGTCCTCTATCATCCTGCAAAGGGTCACCAAACACATGAAGGCACATCAACATCCATGCATTCAGCTTCCATCCTCACTAGAGCTCTGGTGTAAGGGATGCTGTCACTCTCACTTCATTTCTTTACATGTCTGTAGTTGATCTCAATGGATACAGAAATTATACGCCCCCCCAGGCCCCCCTTGCCTCCAGGGCTCTCAGCCTCTCCTCCCCAGGCACTGCTCCAGTCCCTTCAGCATCCTTGGAGCCCTCCCTTGGACTCTCTCCAGCAGATCCCTGTCCCTCCAGAACTTTTCCTGCCTTACCTGCTGCTCCAGCCATGTGCTCATCCACACTGAGCAGGAGTTCCCATGCTGCTGGCTGGATGTCTCCATACATCTCTTCTGTGAGGATAGGAGCTGCCTTGATTAGCAGTGACAAAGGTGCAGGGGAGAGGCTCATCACCTGCAAGAAAAACCCAAAAAACTTAGAGCTGAGCTCTCCAAACTATCCACTCAGGAATTCTACCTTAGTTTTGGTCTGCAGATCACCCACTGATAACCCTCTGGTTTCAGCCCCTTCAGATAATGCTCCACAGAAGGACTCGGCTTTCAGCCTGCACTGAAGGAGCAGTGTTTGCAAGCTTGGTCCTTGAATCCCTTGCCAGGGAAAATTATGGAGCAGATCATCTTGGGGGCAATCACTGGGGCCAAGGGATCAGTTCCAGCCAACATGGATTCAGCAGGGGCAGGTCCTGCCTCACGAACCTGATCTCCTTCTGTGCTCAGGTGACTGCCTGGTGAATGTGGGGCAGGCTGGATGTAGTCTACCTGGACTTCAGCAAGGACACCGTCCCCCACAGCAAACTCCTGGCCAGGCTGGCAGCCCATGGCCTGGCCAGGTTCACTCTGTGCTGGGTCAGGAACTGGCTGATGGCTGTGCCCAGAGAGTGGTGGTGAATGGTGCCACTGCCAGCTGGCAGCCAG
>VXBD01007011.1:26457-63920 GCA_013399975.1 Indicator maculatus
GTGCTTGGAGATCCATACAGCATCTTCTTTTTGTTGCCCAACCTCCTGACATCTATTAGCCTCCCCAACCAGCATCCTTCTTCTTGCAGTCCAACCTCACATCCATCTCTCAGCCTCCCCAACCAGCATCCTTCTTCTGCAGTCCAACCTCACATCCATCTCTCAGCCTCCCCAACCAGCACAAGGCCTATCAGTACCTGGTGCCTGATGTATTTTAGCATTCCAGAGTCCTTCTTCCCTTCCAAGTTGGTGTCAGTCACTCTCTTTTTTAGAGAAGGAGTTCTCAGGCATGATTTATCTGAGCACTGCAAGGAGATGAAAGGAAAAACAAGGAAAAAAAAAAAAAAGAAGAAAGTGAATTTCACATTCAGATTTCCCAAAATGTACAAAGGGGGGAGCTCCTGTACCAGAGGAATTTCCACCTGCTAGAAGCCATTAATGCCAGAGGCATAGTATGAAGTCTTCTTCTGTGCTGGCAACAGGTCTAGTAGCACTGAGATGACTTTCCTCATCTGATTTTCTTCTCTGTTTAAAAACGCTGTCCCAAATAAAACCTTAGGCCAGCAGAACAAATGAGGGTTTATGTTTGGACCATTTAGTGGATACAGAACTGGCTTGATGGCTGCAGCCAGAGAGTGGCTGTCAATGGTCCATGGCCAAGTGGAGGCCAGGGACAAGTGGAGTCCCTCAGGGATCAGTACTGGGACCAGACTTGTTCCATATCTTTGTTGGTGACATGAACAGAGGCATTGAGTGCACCCTCAGCACCAAGCTGTGTGCTGACAGCTGGAGGGAAGGGATCCATCCAGAGGGACCTGGACAGGCTGCAGAGCTGGGCCCAAGCCAACCTCATGAGGTTCAACCAGACCAAGTGCAAGGTCCTGCAGCTGGGTCAGGACAATCCCAGGCACTGATAGAGGCTGGGCAGGGACTGGCTGGAGAGCAGCCCTGAAGAAAAGGCCTTGGGGGTGTTGGGGCAGGAGAAGCTCAGCAGGAGCCAGCAGTGAGCACTTGCAGCCCAGAGAGCCAAGCAGAGCCTGGGCTGCAGCAAGAGAAGTGTGGCCAGCAGGGCCAGGGAGGGGATTCTCCCCCTCTGCTCCACTCTGCTCAGACCACACCTGGAGCTCTGGGCCCAGTTCTGGAGCCTCTGTTCCAGGAAGGATCTGGAGGTGCTGGAAGGTGTCCAGAGTAGGGCCATGAGGATGAGCAGAGGGCTGGAGCTCCTCTCCTATGAGGACAGGCACCCCCAAGGCCTTTTCTTCAGGGCTGCTCTCCAGCCAGTCCCTGCCCAGCCTATATCAGTGCCTGGGATTGCCCTGACCCAGCTGCAGGACCTTGCACTTGGTCTTGTTGAACCTCATGAGGTTGTCATGGGCCCAGCTCTGCAGCCTGTCCCGGTCCCTCTGGATGGATCCCTTCCCTCCAGCTGTCAGCCACAGCACACAGCTTGGTGCTGAGAGTGCCTCAGTGCTACTCTCCATGCTGCCAATGAAGATGTTGAACAAGGCTGTTCCCAGTAAGTCTGGTGCCAGTAATAACTGTAGTCAGAAAGAAAAAAGTGTTAACCAACTGTTGATGCTTGACAGCTGAGTGGCCCTTGACCCAGAAATGTATTTCCACTGAAGGAAATACATTAAAGGCAGCACTTCCATGGCTAAAAAGCCAGAGTCTTGTCTGAATGCCCTGCTCAGTTGGCCACTAGCTGTGTGTCACTGAAGAGTCTGCTACGTTAAGGACTCATTTATACAACCCTTGCAACATCTCTGAAAGAAAGAAATCCTGCAAGACCTTTCAAGAAGTTCAACAGACAAGAAGAAACATTAACAAAGGGACTGAGTTACCAGAGGCCAGAAAAGAACATTTCAGGCACTGGAATGTGCTGCCCATGGAGATTGTTGAGTCAGCAACCCTTGATGTGTTTAAAGGTGGTTTGGATGTGGTGCTTGGGGATATGGTTCAGGGGTGAACTTTGTAGAGCAGGGTTATTGGTGGGACTTTGTGATCCTGAAGGTCTTTTCCAAGCTGAATGTTTCTGTGATTCTGTGATTAAAATCCCTGCCAGGTTGTAAGCCTTTAAAACAACTTTATCAGCAACTAAGATCTTCCCCACTCTGCATTGCTTCCATGTACTGCTTGAGTACATAATGCAGTCCTCCAAGGTAATGAGGACCTGCCTGGATATCTCCCCAGACATTCTGCTTTTTCCATCTGCTCACCTCCTTTTGCTTTTTGCCTCTTGCCACGCTGTTCAATGTGTTGTTTTCCCTCAAGGAGTCCACTGTGTCTCCATAGAGGAGTTTGATGGCCCGGACGAGGCGAGCGCAGGAGCGGCTGTGATGGAGGTAGCAGTGTGGGTGACAGTAGTCAATGTGGGGACAAATGAAACTTTGCTGGTTGCATAATAGGATCATAACCTTGAGAAGGGAATAAACAGACAACAAACCAAGAGAACAGTTACCTATAGCAAAGGGAAGTCACAAGGGAGAACAGCACAGGGCAGCCAGTGATGAGGACACTCAAGCGAACCTTGCCACAGCCTAGCTGGGGAGGCAGGAAGCTCAACACAGCCTTTTAGAAAGGGTCTGTGCAGAGCTCCATACTTGCAAGAGGCCTGGGCAACCTGATCTAGTTGGGGATGTCCCTGCTGACTGTGGGGTTGGACTGGATGACCCTTTGGAGGTCCCTTTCAGCCTGGACCATTCTGTGATTCTGTGATTCTCTGATTCTGTGACTCTATGATTCTGTGACTCTATGTCTCTATGATTCTATGAACCTATGAATACGACTATCATATTCTGTGATTTTGTGATTCTGATTCTGTGATTCTATGATTCTGTGACTCTGATTCTGTGACTCTATCATTCTGTAACTCTATCATTCTGTGACTCTACCATTCTGATTCTATGATTCTATCATTCTATGTCTCTATGATTCTATGAACCTATGAATACGACTATCATATTCTGTGATTTTGTGATTCTGATTCTGTGATTCTATGATTCTGTGACTCTGATTCTGTGACTCTATCATTCTGTAACTCTATCATTCTGTGACTCTACCATTCTGATTCTATGATTCTATCATTCTATGTCTCTATGATTCTATGAACCTATGACTCTATGATTCTATGTCTCTATGATTCTATGAACCTATGAATATGACTATCATGTTCTGTGATTCTATGATTCTGATTCTATGATTCTGATTCTGTGACTGATTCTGTGACTCTATGATTCTGTGACTCTATGATTCTGATTCTATGATTCTATCATTCTGTGATTCTATGTCTCTATGATTCTATGATTCCGTGATTCTGTGACTCTATGATTCTGTGACTCTATGATTCTGTGACTCTATGATTCTGTGATTCTGACTCTATGATTCTATGTACCTATGAATCTATGACTCTGTGATTCTATGATTCTGTGATTTTATGATTTTGTGATTCTATGTCTCTATGATCCTATGATTCCATGATTCTGTGATTCTTTGATTTCATGATTCTGTGATTCTATGATTCTGTGATACTGTGACTCTATGATTCTGTGATTCCATGATTCTATGATTAATTCTAAGTGGTTTGCAAACTAGCTAGGCATGGCTAGAGAAACCTGAGTGTTAACAGAGCAGACAAAGAGGCAGGGCTGCCACAGGGGTGTGTGTGTTTGGCTGCTGGCAAGATAAAAGGCTGAGGAAAGCAACATTCTCTCAGTCTGCGGGAAACCTGTTGTGTCCTCACCCTAAGACAAGGGCTGAGGCTGGAAGCTGTCACTCAGTCATCCAAGCTGCAAACCCACGAGGGTCAGGGGTTAGTTTCCCTCAAGAAACATGAAGGGAAATGCCTCAGTATGGTAGGAATAAGGTAGGAATAAGCTGTGCCAGCTGTTCCGCCTGTGCTTCCCTCACTGTGCCCATCCAGCCTAGCTTTATGTTAGTTGGCTCAGTTAACTATTTCTAGTGTTGTTGCCATATGGCAGCAAGGAGCTCTAAAATCTAAGAAAGAGGGTAAATATTTGGGAATTTAGCTGTTCTGAGCACTGCTTTGCTGCAGCAACACTGCTCTTAGTACCTAAACTAATTCATCAAAGACAGCCTTGGATAACACTGGCAGAGGTTGCCCAAGGAGGTGGTGGAAGCCTCATCCCTGGAGGTTTTTGCAGCCAGGCTGGATGTGGCTGTGAGCAACCTGCTGTAGTGTGAGGTGTCCCTGCCCATGGCAGGGGGGTTGGGACTGGCTGAGCCTTCAGGTCCCTTCCAACCCTGACACTCCTGTGATTCCAAGGCCTTTCAATATCTGAAGAGGGCTACAAGAAAGCTGGGGAGGGACTTTTTAGGCTATCAGGTAGTGATAGGATTAGGGGGAATGGAATAAAGCTGGCATTGGGGAGATTCAGGCTGGAAGTGAGGAAGAAGTTGTTCCCCATGAGAGTGGTGAGAGCCTGGAATGGGTTGTCCAGGGAGGTGGTTGGGGCCCCATCCCTGGAGGTTTTTGCAGCCAGGCTGGATGTGGCTGTGAGCAACCTGCTGTAGCGTGAGGTGTCCCTGGCCATGGCAGGAGGGTTGGAACTGGCTGAGCCTTGTGGTCCCTTCCAACCCTGACTGATTCTATGATTCTATGATTCAGTGACTGCTCTCTGGTGTAACTCAGAGGGTTTCTTCCCAGGGGAGCAAAGCTGAGTACAGCAGCTCTTTGTCCACTGGTCTTCATAAACCAAGTAGCTGAGTAGCACTCTGAGTAAAAAACACCCAGGCTATCCCCAAGCCATTCATGCTGCAGGTCATAACTGGCCTTTATGAACCTTTCTCCTCAACCCACAAACCACTGCAGAAACAGCCAGAAATACCAGAAAGAAGCCACTCCACCTGTTCTATCCATCCATGGTCTGTGCAGCTGCAGTCTGCTGGCTCTCTCAAGTAAGCCAGCCACAGAACTCTCAACCCTCAAACATTTAGGCTTCTAAAGAGTCAGGAGCTTCCCTGAAAATAAACCTGTGCTGCAGGTGTGGGATTCCTGTCTTTGCCTGCCTGTTCTGGCCTCATGGTATTTTGGGGCCAAGCAGAAATAACTGAAGGTGCTAAGTGTTGTATCAACATGCAAAATGGTATCCATCTGACCAGCTCTGCACAGCCTCTCCCCAGCCTCTGCTCTGCTGTTACACTTTGTGGTCATGGTCAACTGAGTTAAGCACTAAAGTTTAGTGCACTGGGTTTACTGAACTAAATTAAGTACTGAATTAAATACTAAACTTACATTTAGTACAGTGGGTGTACTAAACTAAATTAAGCACTAAATTAAGTACTAAACTTACATTTGGTACACTGGTTGTACTAAACTAAAGTACTAAATTAAATACTTAACTTACATTTAGTACTCTGGGTGTACTAAACTAAAATACTAAAATAAATACTAAACTTACATTTAGTACTCTGGGTGTACTAAACTAAATTAAGCACTAAATTAAGTACTAAACTTACGTTTGGTACACTGGTTATACTAAACTAAAGTACTAAATTAAATACTTAACTTACATTTAGTACTCTGGGTGTACTAAACTAAAATACTAAAATAAATACTAAACTTACATTTAGTCCTCTGGGTGAACTAAACTAAACTAAACTAAGTAAACTAAACTAAAATAACCTAACTAACCTAACCTAACTAACCTAACCTAACTAAACCTAACTAAACTAACCTAACCTAACTAAACTAAACTAACCTAACTTAACTAAACTAAACCAACCTAAGTAACCTAACCTAACCTAACTAACCTAACCTAACTAAACTAAACCTAACTAAACTAACCTAACTAAACTAAACTAACCTAACTAAACTAAACTAAACCAACCTAACTAAACTAACCTAACCTAACTAAACTAACCTAACCTAACTAAACTAAACTAAATTAAACTAAACTAAACCAACCTAACTAAACTAACCTAACTAATCTAACCTAACTAAACTAAACTAATAAACTAAACTAAACTAATAAACTAAACTTAACTAAACTAAGTAAATGAAACTAATCTAATCTAAACTAAACTCAGGTGTAATCCTTACCAAGAGCATTAGAACTCTGAGAGGGACTGAGGTACTGACTTGCAAGGTATTACATTCAAGCTCCCTGACCTGCCTACCCCCTTCAACCCCCTATGACAACTATCAACAAGTGCTTCAGGATTGCACTAAGCCTGCTCTTGCCCATAGGACTGGGGCAGCTGAGAGCAGACTGTCTGAAATAACCCGGGGGGAAGAGGAGGGTATCAGCTCATTGTTGGCAGTCAAAAGGTTATCTGTTCTCATCCACATGTGCAGGACACAATCGAACTGCACAGGGAGCCAAGCCAAGTTTTCTTCAAAGGATGTGCACAAGGACACACTGCCCAATACTGCACCATCACAGCTTGTCAGGTGGCAACAGAGGTAGAGCTGAACAGTTCTGGGGTGCTAGTGGGTTGAACCTTGCCCAGCTGACTTGGTATATCTAAATCTTGGGTACAGAGGTCACCAAGATGGATGTCTTCTTTGCCCATGCATGACCAAACCACATTTGCACTGTGGCACTGCCCATTTGTGGGATATCTGAAAGCACAGGAGGCCCTGTTTGGCCACACACTGTGCTAGAAGGCATCTAATGGAAGCAAAGAAAAGGTTCCAAAAGTAGTTTTTCCCTACAAGGTGTATAATTAAGCTCATTGTCAGAGAGATGAAAAGATATAAATTGGCTCAAAAAGGAAAAATCTGGTAGTTTGTAAGTACAGTGGTCACAACAGAACTTCCAGCTCAAGTAGCTTCTAAAATGTCATTTCATGGAAGCTGGGAGCTCATCTCACACTGGAGCCCATTCTGTTCCTCTGGGAGCTCATCTCACACTGGAGCTATTCTGTTCCTCTGGGAGCTCATCTCACACTGGAGCTATTCTGTTCCTCTGGGAGCTCATCTCACACTGGAGCTATTCTGTTCCTCTGGGAGCTCATCTCACACTGGAGCTATTCTGTTCCTCTGGGAGCTCATCTCACACTGGAGCTATTCTGTTCCTCTGGGAGCTCATCTCACACTGGAGCTATTCTGTTCCTCTGGGAGCTCATCTCACACTGGAGCTATTCTGTTCCTCTGGGAGCTCATCTCACACTGGAGCTATTCTGTTCCTCTGGGAGCTCATCTCACACTGGAGCTATTCTGTTCCTCTGGGAGCTCATCTCACACTGGAGCTATTCTGTTCCTCTGGGAGCTCATCTCACACTGGAGCTATTCTGTTCCTCTGGGAGCTCATCTCACACTGGAGCTATTCTGTTCCTCTGGGAGCTCATCTCACACTGGAGCTATTCTGTTCCTCTGGGAGCTCATCTCACACTGGAGCTATTCTGTTCCTCTGGGAGCTCATCTCACACTGGAGCTATTCTGTTCCTCTGGGAGCTCATCTCACACTGGAGCTATTCTGTTCCTCTGGGAGCTCATCTCACACTGGAGCTATTCTGTTCCTCTGGGAGCTCATCTCACACTGGAGCTATTCTGTTCCTCTGGGAGCTCATCTCACACTGGAGCTATTCTGTTCCTCTGGGAGCTCATCTCACACTGGAGCTATTCTGTTCCTCTGGGAGCTCATCTCACACTGGAGCTATTCTGTTCCTCTGGGAGCTCATCTCACACTGGAGCTATTCTGTTCCTCTGGGAGCTCATCTCACACTGGAGCTATTCTGTTCCTCTGGGAGCTCATCTCACACTGGAGCTATTCTGTTCCTCTGGGAGCTCATCTCACACTGGAGCTATTCTGTTCCTCTGGGAGCTCATCTCACACTGGAGCTATTCTGTTCCTCTGGGAGCTCATCTCACACTGGAGCTATTCTGTTCCTCTGGGAGCTCATCTCACACTGGAGCTATTCTGTTCCTCTGGGAGCTCATCTCACACTGGAGCTATTCTGTTCCTCTGGGAGCTCATCTCACACTGGAGCTATTCTGTTCCTCTGGGAGCTCATCTCACACTGGAGCTATTCTGTTCCTCTGGGAGCTCATCTCACACTGGAGCTATTCTGTTCCTCTGGGAGCTCATCTCACACTGGAGCTATTCTGTTCCTCTGGGAGCTCATCTCACACTGGAGCTATTCTGTTCCTCTGGGAGCTCATCTCACACTGAAGCCCATTCTGTTCCTCTGGGAGCTCATCTCACACTGGAGCCCATTCTGTTCCTCTGGGAGCTCATCTCACACTGGAGCCCATTCTGTTCCTCTGGGAGCTCATCTCACACTGAAGCCCATTCTGTTCCTCTGGGAGCTCATCTCACACTGAAGCCCATTCTGTTCCTCTGGGAGCCCATCTTACACTGGAGCCATTCCGTTACTCTTCCTGAACTACCTACTACTCACCATGCTGAGCTAACAGATGTTCAGCTAAGGTGGCATGGCTGCCCCTGGATGCTTAGGGAGAAACAGTTCCTCTTCCCTTAGGAAAGAAGGAAAGGAAATAAACAGAGGAAGCAAGACAAAAACTTTCTGGGTTTGGTCTATCTGAGAAGTGACAGAGAGTTCCAGAGGTTGTATCTTACACTGGAGATCCTTGATGCTACATGGAGAAAGCACAGCTTTTGATCTGGTTACTGCCAGCAGAATGGATTTCCCCCCTAAAAGTGCCATCCCTGGGAGCACTGCCATCACCTTGTACTTACATGCAGCCAGGACATGTTCCGGTGGTAGTTCTCCTCCGCGCCTGTGTTGCTCAGCACCTCGGGCTCGATGCTAGGCTCGCTCGCGCTCCAAGGGCTCCCTTCTTCAAGAGAAAAATACCCAAAAGGTGGTTGTTTATATTGCTCCCTGTGTGCTTTAGGACTAGGGACAGCACTTGTAAGCCAGGCCAGCCTTGTGGGAACAGACCAGAAGACACAGAATATGCCACAGCGGCAAGACTATGTTTTGGAGACCCCCTCCCCAGTGCTGGCTTGACGGTTACAAGGACCATGCAGACTTGGCTCACAGACCATGTTGACAGCAGCAAATTTCTGCTCCCTCCCCACTTCTTTTTTGTCTTTAACAGAAGGGGAGAAGGTAAATAAAAACATCAGAAAGAAATTCTTTGCCCTGTTCAGATGCTGCGAATGGTTGGTTTAGTGATCTGCATTGACTGGGCTCTGTGGTTAAAAAAAAAACAAAAAAAACAAAAATAAATAAAAGTCACCCAAAAAATCCAAGCAGAAGTGGCATCCAACTGGAAATGCCAAAGGGCAAAGTCACTCCTGATTGCCCATGGAAACTGCTAATGTCACGGGGATGAAAGGGGAAAAAAATCCTGGTTCTAGCACACTCCTTCTAAAGCACTCAGGCAAGGGAGAAGTTTCTCTGGGAACTTTACTGATCCCTGTGTTTCTTCTAGAAACTCTGTCCCTGGAGGTTTGTAAGCCAGGCTGGATGTGGCTATGAGGGACTTGATCTAGTGTGAGGTGTCCCTGCCCATGGCAGGGGGGTTGGAACTGGCTGATCCTTGAGGTCCCTTCCAACCCTGACAGTTCTGTGATTCTATGACCACCTGTGGGCCTCCAACGAAACCATCATTAACTCTGCTACAGAGACTGCTGGGGATCGATTCTGACCCATCCTTTCTTTCTCCTCTTCCAGCCAACCATGACTTGCCAAAATCTACAGAAGGGACAATCCCACTCTCCACCTTCACCTCCTGCAGCACCTCTTCAGGACCACAAAAAATAACCATTAAGCTTGGGAGGTTCTTTCAGCTCCAGCTGTAGTTAGTATTTGGTTAACAGCCCTAGCAGAGGGAGCGCCTTCAGCTCCTCCGCGGTGGCGACTTCTCGTGGCAGGATGCACACTTGGTCTCCATGAGATAAATGATGGTGATCCTGCTTTTGAAGGCTAAGGAAGGCATCTGTAAACTGCAAAAACATGTGCATGTGCCAATATGTGGAAATGTGCAGCATGTGTAGCATGTACATGGTATGTTCCACACATGGGAATATATATACAACATGCCTGTGACATCATATCCTGCGTGGAATATGAAGGGCATGTCTGTACACATGTGTGTGCATGTATAGAGAGAGATTTATGTCTCCTACCTGTGCCTACGGGCAGCAGACTACCAGATGTGCATATGCCCTCAAGTATCCATTCTGGCAGAGGATTCAGGGGGCTGTGTGTATGTGCACATACACAGGTGCAGGTGCTCCCCTCAGCGGGGCATGCCTTTGGCTGGCAGGCACCAGCATTCCAAGAGTTCATGCTCTAACACGGAGCTCTGGACACTGACCACCCGTGCACAGCGCCAACGCTGCACCCAGGGGCCGAGCCATGCTCCCACAGGCACTCCCTGAAGCCAGTCAGGCACTCCCTGAAGCCAGGCTCTCCCTGCAGTCAGGACTCTAGGTTGTCCCTAGCTGGCCGGGGCGGGCGTCTCTTGGCATGGCTAACCCAGCGAGAGTTTCGGGCCTGCCTGTTGTCCCCTCCCTTTTCCACCCACTGGTCTAAGTTACCTATATCAGTGACAGTGTCCCTGCTGTGGGACAGCTGCAGCTCCTCATTCTCAGACTCTGAGTCCTGCCGTGATAACTTGGTGCTCTTTAGGCTGCCGGCCCGGCGAATGCTGGAAAGGGAACCCCCCTTCTTCACCCGGAAACTGCGGGTTCCTTTAATCTGCAGCAAGCGGGAGCCTCCTATCCTGATCTTCCTGCTGGGAACTGTATTGAAAGAATAAGAGAGGACTTTTTTCCCCTTAATTTTTCCCCATCTAAAAAAAAAAAAAAACCCAAAAGCAAAAGAAAGCTATCCTGGCCCTCCCCTCCCTCCCAACCCTTTGCTGCCAGCCTGTACTGCAGCGTCTTTTCCTCTACCAAGAAACGTGGGGCCAGAGGCTCCCTCCAAAGCCACCGCCAATGCAGCTCTCTCGATCGGGCAGTAAAGATGCTTTATGCAAATATGTCCAGCACCTCATTTCCTGGAGATCTGGTAGGTCACCCTCAGGCCTTGTTTTGTGTTTGGAATTAGCCCTCATTCGGCCACCAGCAAGCAGAGTCAGCTGCTCTAACAGAAACCCAATAGATGGACAAGGAAAACCTACGATCCACACCACTTTGGAGTCAGTTCCTGCCAGGAAACAGGACCTGCCCAATGGGTGTCAATTGCAGCTTTCTTTGCCAGCCCCCAGGGTTTGCATTAGTGCAGAATCACCTCTTGCTAGGGGTACATGGCTGAATCCCAAGTGTGAACAAGGCAGCACGGACAAAGCTATCTTTGCTGTGGGCCTGGGTTCTGTAAAACTGGCTGAGCTCTGCAGTGGGAGCCCTGATTTTATTCCTAGAGCAGGTGGGACTGCAGAAGGGTGGTCTGCTTCCTGGGGTCAGCACACCAGGCTTGTTTGAAGCCAGATTTGCACAAATCCGTGTCTCTGCATGTTACTCTTCGTCATGAGAATGCTTTAGAGGAAACAGGAGCACGTAGATCCTCTCCTTCAGACAGATCAGCAGCTCTCAGGCATGAACAACAATCCATCGACACTCTGCACTTTTGTGATGAGCACAGACATGAAATGGGTTCAATGTTCAAAGCACTGACCGTTTGCACGCTCATTCTCCTCTCAGTTCAAAGGCAGGACATGGCAGCATGGCAGTCCAAATGTTGCAACACTCAAGTCATTTCACTGCAGCTCTGATCAGGCAAGGCCAGCTCTGATCGATGACCTTTTGGGGTGTGGTTGAGAGTGAACAGGATACAGCTTTTTGGATATCGTGGGTAAGAAAAACACCTTAAGAAAATCCTATTTTGGCTTCAGGAAAAAAAAAAACCAAACACACCTTTACCCCTGAGAATGTCCCTAATTCCTTCAGAACCTGGGATCCATTCCCATTTCCAGTGGCTTATGTGGTGGAACCTGTCCAGAGAAGGACCATGAGGAAGATCAGAGAGCTGGAGCACCTGTCTTATGAGGATAGGCTGAGAGAGTTGGGGTTGTTCAGTCTGGAGAAGAGAAGGCTCCCAGGAGACCTTCTTGTGGCCTTCCAGGATCTGAAGGGGGCTCCAAGAAATCTGGGGAGGGACTTTTGAGGGTGTCAGGGAGTGATAGGACTGGGGGGGATGGAGCAAAACTAGGAATGGGGAGATTCAGATTGCATGTGAGGAAGAAGTTGTTCCCCATGAGGGTGTTGAGACGCTGGCAGAGGTTGCCCAGGGAGGTGGTGGAAGCCTCATGCCTGGAGGTTTTTGCAGCCAGGCTGGATGTGGCTGTGAGCAACCTGCTGTAGTGTGAGGTGTCCCTGCCCATGGCAGGGGGGTTGGACCTGGCTGAGCCTTGAGCTCCCTTCTAACCCTGACAATTCTGTGATCGTGGCTGTGAGTAACCTGCTCTAGTGTGAGGTGTCCCTGCCCATGGCAGGGGGGCTGGAACTGGATGATCCTTGTGGTCCCTTCCAACCCTGACTGATTCTATGATTCTATGAAGAAAGCTGGATAGATTTGAGAGCTATTCCTCAGTCCTGATGAAGGAGCTGGACTGCTGAATGACCAGAGCATCTCCCTCCACCTGGCCACGCTGAACTCCTTGCAATCACTACTGCTTGAATTCTGTTCAGATCAGCCTCAATCCAGTTGCTCAGTTCCCCCCAAAGCTAAACCACTTAAGCACTTGTAACTGCCTTTCATGAAGTCTGCAGAGCCCCATTTCAGCATCCAAAGAGCACAAATGATCCTCTGAGAGCCTGCACCTCCCTAACCTTAGTGTCTGTACTTCAGACCTACCTGGAGCAGATTCTATACAGTAAACTTGGTAGCTTTTGGATAGCTGTTAAGCCACGCCTGGGGTGAACAAGGAGAGCAAAGTTTTTAACACTCCAGAAAAAAAGAACATGACAGGAAACAGATTAGTACTCATCAAAGTAGTTGAGATAAGGAAACCTGTCACTGCAGGCAACAAAAACTTAGTTACATTCATAGAACAACATTTTTCTTAGCTAGGAAAGTGTAGGTTAGGAAAGATTCCTCTGCATCCTGTTGGGTTTGACCCAGGTGGATCCCCAGATGAATTATCTCTGGCCAGAGAAAACAGCATTATTGTCATTTCAAAATACAACATTCCCTTGCATTTATTTAGCTTCAAAAAGACTGCCAATGCCTTTTTGCTAGAGGATGTTGGGATATTAGGATCTAGCTAAGAGGTAGTTAAGAGGCTGCTTTAGTAAAGGAATACATGAAAGGAAAGGGAAAGGGAGAAGAGGAAAGAAAAAATCCACAACTGAAACTGCAGGGAAAACGTGGTTTAAGAGAGTCAAGGATGCAGAAAGCTAACACTGCCTTTGCAAAATGGCCTCAGCTCTGCATTATGCCCCTAGCACAAGTAACATAGGAAGGAAAAACTTAAGTCAGCACTGCCTCTAAGGAAAATAGGATAGAGACCAGCCAGCAGCACTTCCCAGCAGGACTGAGTGCTTGTAGGCATTCTCCCACTCAGGTAACATCCCAGTGGGTGCCTGAGAGGCTGAAAAGTGGTTTCAAGTAATTGCCATAACTATCTTTAAAAAAAAACAAACAAAAACCCAACCAACCCCAAAGCTAAGCTTTTCCTCATCTAAATCGTTGGACACATCTTAGCCCACTGACCTTAGACTATCAGGCCCTGAGGCTGTGTGCTCCTCTGGGCTGCCAATATTCCCAGGGTACCAAAAATGAGGTTGAGCATGGATTTATGCAGCTCACCTTTCTTAGATGGACACCTATCTGTCTTCACAGGAGCAACTGTCCCAACTGACAGCTTTGGAGACACTTTTACACCATGTAAGTCTTGGAAGAAGTTCTAATATTTTCTCCAATAACTGTGTCAGGCTCACAGCTGAAGAGAGCACAAACTGAATGTCTCTGAAACATTAATTCACATTACAGTTCCTAGAAGATCACCAGGCACAGACTCCATCCTTTCCAAGCAGCCATCCAACCTTTATCCTTTCCAAACAATCATCAAACATTTATCCTTTCCAACCATCAAACCTTTATCCTTTCCAAACAGTCATCAGACATTTATCCTTTCCAACCACCATTTATCCTTTCCAAACAATCATCAAACATTTATCCTTTCCAACCATCAAACCTTTATCCTTTCCAAACAATCATCAGACATTTATCCTTTCCAACCATCCATCAAACCTTTCTCCTTCCCTAACAACCATCAAACCTTTATCCTTTCCAAACAACCATCAAACCTTTTTCCTTCCCTAACAACCATCAAACCTTTATCCTTTCCAAACAGCCACCAAACCTTTATCCTTTCCAAACAGCCATCAAACCTTTATCCCTTCCAAACAGCCACCAAACCCTTATCCTTTCCAAACAACCACCAAACCTTTCTCCTTTCCAAACAGCCACCAAACCTTTATCCTTTCCAAACAGCCATCAAACCTTTCTCCTTCCCTAACAACCATCAAACCTTTCTCCTTCCCTAACAACCATCAAACCTTTCTCCTTTCCAAACAACCATCAAAACTTCATCCTTTCCAAACAACCATCCAAACTTCATCCTCTCCAAACAACCATCCAAACAACCATCAAACCTTTATCCTTTCCAACCATCAAACATTTATCCTTTCCAAACAACCAGCAAAATTTCATCCTCTCCAGCCATCAAACCTTTATCCTTTCCAACCATCAAACATTTATCCTTTTCAAACAACCATCAAAACTTCCTCCATTCCAAACAATCATCAAACCTTTATCCCTTCAAACAACCAACAATCCTTTATCCTTCCTAACCAATCAACAAACCTTTAACCCTTCAAACAACCAACAATCCTTTATCCTTCCTAACCAATCATCAAACCTTTATCCCTTCAAACAACCAACAATCCTTTATCCTTCCTAACCAATCATCAAACCTTTATCCCTTCAAACAACCAACAATCCTTTATCCTTCCCAACCAACCATCAGACATTTAACCTTCCCAAACAGCCATGACACATTTATCCTTTCCAAACAATCATCAATATCCTCAGTCAAACATCTTCACCTTTATGTAGCTATTAGAAGACAGAATGGAAACAGTTCCAGAGCACTTTTTAGAGGGAGAATCATTGACAGGTAACTGCCTGGCAGATTAGCCTCTAATTGCAAACAGGCAATTAGGGTTGTGTAGGGTATTGCAACACTTGTCCCATCAGGTAGTGTGTGAGTTTTGCATGAGATGGCTCCGAGATGGCAACGCTCTGCTGTACTCAGCACACACAGTAAGCTTGGCCTTTGCTTGTCCAGTCTGTTGGGCACATTGATCTGCTAGCCACCAAAAGCCACACAGCTCTGTGTTGGGTTCGGGTTTTTTTTCATGTGGTAGCAAAGAATTCCAGAGGTCAAGCAATCAATGACTAACGATTCTGTGAGATGGCAGGACTTCCAAAGCAGATTTGCACAGAAAGATCTCAACCTTCCCTCCTATCTGTGGCTCCCCCCACATGGCAAGCTGTGATCAGAGTGAAAACCAAACAGGGTAGGCTTTTGGTCTCTATTTTTCGAGTCAATCAAATGGTGATGCTCCTCCCAGCACCCACTGGAAGGCAGATTCAGGGGAAGCATCCTCCTTTTGTTTAGAAACCTGGGGATGCTCTCCCTGGCTTTCAGTCACAGCAGAGTTTGGTACAACTGAACATCTTTGCTTCTCACATTTGTTGTATGGAACCCTGAAGGCCAGAAAGTGTCTCAGAAAGGATTCAAAGCCACCGTGGCCCCAGGGCCGCCTGCTTTTTCACACAGTCTATGCAAACGGAGACATCAACTCAAGCAGCCACTTCACAAGCCCTCAGAACACAAAAGCCTTGTTATGGTGCTGACAAACCTTTTTTCTCCTCGAAGCCAGCCTCAGATTTGAGGGTGTGGCTGCTGCTGTGCAGGGAATCCTTTGAATCCTCGTTTTCATCCAGGACCCCAGCAAAGCTGATCTTTCTTTCATACCTGTGCCGGTCCATCTCAGGGTCCAGGCGCAGCCTGCAGCTCTCCAGGTCCTGCAGCAGAAGGTGGACCACACAGATGTGCAAAGAGTATAAGCCTCCCCCCTCCCTCCATGCTTTTCACCACAACCACACACAGAAGTCGCAGGAGGAACTGCTTCAGGTGGGGATTTGTTGCTGTCAGTTCTCCTTCTAGCCTGACCCTTTCTAACCCAGCTACTCTCTGGGCTTGCAGCACACTGAGCTATGCTGTCAGGGTGGGAGAGCTGAGTTAGGAGATGTTGCACACAATCCTGGGTAACTGCTGAGCAAAGGAGCAGCCTGACTGCTGGCTCATGAAGAGGAAAACACACAAATCATAGAATCACACCACTGTCAGGGTTGGGTGGGACCTCAAGGATCATCCAGTTCTACCCCCCTGCCAGAGCAGCAGCACCCAGGGGAGTCTGCATAGGAATGCATCCAGCTGGGCTTGGAAAGGCTCCACAGAAGGAGACTCCACAACCTCTCTGGGCAGCCTGCTCCAGGGCTCTGGCACCCTCACACCAAAGAGTTTTCTCCTCCTGTTGAGCTGAAACCTTCTCTGGTCCAGTTTGTCTCCATTGTTCCTTGGCTTCTTGCTGTGCAGCACCCAGCAGAGCTTGGCCCCCTCCACTTGACCCCCAGCCCTCAGCTCTTGAGAGACATTGATCAGATCCCTCTCAGCCTTCTCTTCTCCACACTAAACAGCCCCAGGGCTCTCAGGCTCTCTTCCCAGGGCAGATGCTCAAGTCCCCTAAGCATCCTCCTGCCTCTCCTTTGGCCTCTCTCCAGCAGCTCTCTGTCTCTCTTGACCTGGGGAGCCCCAAACTGGACACAGGATTGCAGCTGTGGTCTCAGCAGGGCAGAGCAGAGGGGGAGCAGAACCTCCCTGGCCCTGCTGGCCACACTTCATGTTCACTTGGAATCTTGACTTCTCATTCTCTCTTTATAACTTTCATCCCAATATCCTGGGGACATTAGGCTTAAGAGATGAACCTGCATGTCTGCCATTCCTTTGTCATCTCCTTCCATGCTTCCCATCTCTGGAGCTGATGTCTACCTTCAACCCAATTTGACAAAAGATAACTGAGTGCCTGTGTGCAACAGCAGGGTGAAGGCCATGTTAAACCATAGTATTAGACACAAGAGAATCCACACAAGAATGAAACAGCTCCTTGGTTTCTGCTGTTCCCAAATCAGCTGTACCAAATCAGCCATTTTGTTTGCTGTTCATGCCAGGCTTTGCCTCTGCCTCTCTTAGGCTCAGGGAGGTTTATTTCTTTCTTTGCTTCTTTGTCTCTGTTTCTTTCCTTCCTTCCCCTTGTCCCTTCAATTCTGCTGCCTAAGCCAAACCAAAAATCTGCACCTTCTAAGCTCCAGCTCTCTGTAAACTGTCCTTTTTACTTTCTCTGAACTGCCCTGCTAATCCTAGTCCTGCTAATCCTGACCCTCCTAATCAGCTGTCAGATCCTGCACTCCATTTCCCTCAGCTCTCAGGTCTCCCACACAGTTTCTCCACTTGTCTGCCGCCCTCTTTATTTTGACATTTGAACTTCCAGTACACGTTGTGCTTCCACAGTCTTGTGTTCTTAACCCTGCCCATCTTCTATCCACCAGAAAGCACCTTTGATGAGGGAGGCTCTCCTCCCCCTCTCCTCTGCCCTGCTGAGGCCACATCTGGAAGATTGTGTCCAGTTCTGGGCCCCTCAGGTCAGGAAGGACCTCAGGGAACTGCTTGAGAGAGTCCAGCACAGAGCCACAAAGATGATTAAAGGAGTGGAAGATCTTCCTGATGAGGAGAACCTGAGGGAGCTGAGGGCTCTGGAGCTTGGAGAGGAGGAGGCTGAGAGGTGACCTCATTGCTGGTGCTCAAGATGTGCAGGGGGAGTGCCCAGAGGCTGGAGCCAGGCTCTGCTGGGGGATGCCCAATGCCAGCACAAGGGGCAGGGGTGGAAGTTGAGGCAGAGGAAGTTCCATGGAAACAGGAGGAAGAATTTTTTCCCTGTGAGGGTGACAGAGGCCTGGAAGAGGCTGCCCAGGGGAGTTGTGGAGTCTCCCTCTCCGGAGATAATCAAAGCCCACCTGGATGTGTTCCTGTGTGACCTGCTCTAGGTGACCCTGCTCTAGCAGGGGGGTTGGACTGGATGAGCTTTGGAGGTCCCTTCCAGCCCCTAACATTCTGTGATTCCATGAAACCAGCATCCATGAGCTGAGCCATGACAGCAGCTCAGGTATACATTCACATGGCATGGTCAGAGCTCCCCTCTGTGTCCAAACACAGGATTCCTGCCAGCTGGCTGTCTTCCTGCACACACTGGGAATTGCTGCCCCCACAGAAAAACTGTCAGAATGAAATATTCCAACCCCACCTGGACGTGCTCCTCTGTGACCTGCTCTAGGTGCTGCTGCTCTGGCAGGGGGGTTGGACTGGATGAGCTTTGGAGGTCCCTTCCAGCCCCTGACATTCTGTGATTCCTCCCTCCACCAGAGATCCACTTGAGGGTTTTTCCCCACCCTACCTCTCCTCAGACAGGCCCAGAGCCAAACACCATCTGTGGGCATGGCTCTTTCTCCAGTGTGTGTTGTCCACTTACCACCAGAGGCTCAGTCCGTGGCCTGGGCATGTAGGGAAAGGTCTCTCTCAGAAAAGTGGTTATCTCCAGCAGGAGCTGGCAGGCTGCCATTTTCAGTGCAAAAGGGCAACAACATTTGGTAGGATTCACAGTGCCTAGGAAAAAATAGCAGTAAGCAAGGAGATTACATGGAACCTGGAAACAAGAGCTGATGGATGTTTCCACATATGGTGCACAGTGCAAGCTGCCCTGAAAACCCAGACTCCTGTCTGTGCTGCTTTGGCTGTACTGAAAGGAACAGAGTCAAGTATCAATCCCTACATTTGCAGGAGTACTAACACAATGCAGTGTGCTGTATCTGATTATATTGTGTATTATTAAGGTGAAGCATTATGTTGTTTATATTATATCTATATTATCTCTGTCTATGTTATATCTATATTATCTATATCATCTCCATATCCATCCATATTATCTATATCTATATTATCTCCATATTGCATTCATATTATCTGTATCTACATCATCTCTATCTTGCATACATATTCTCTATATCTATATTATCTATACCTCCATCATCTCTATTTGCATCCATATTATCTATATCTATATTATCTATATCATCTCTATATTGCATCCATATTATCTATATTATCTATACCTCCATCATCTCTATTTGCATCCATATTATCTATATCTATATTATCTATATCATCTCTATATTGCATCCATATTATCTATATTATCTATACCTCCATCATCTCTATCTTGCATCCATATTATCTATATCTATATTATCTATATCATCTCTATATTGCATCCATATTATCAATATTGCCTATACCTCCATCATCTCTATCTTGCATCCAATTATCTATATCTATATTATCTATATCATCTCTATATTGCATCCATATTATCAATATTGCCTATACCTCCATCATCTCTATCTTGCATCCAATTACTCTATATCTATATTATCTATACCTCCATCATCTCTATTTGCATCCTATATTATCTATACCATCTCTATATTGCATCCCTATTCTCTATATGATCTATATCTACATCATCTCTATATTGCATCCATATTATCTATAGAGATATACCTAATATAGCTATAGAGAATAGGGATGTAAGATAGAGATGACATCAGTGTGATCTATATCTGCATCATCTCTATACTGCATCCATGCTCTCTGTATCTATATTACCTATATCGTCTCTATTTTGCAGCCACAATCTCTATATATTATCTATATTCAAATCATCTCTCAATTGTATCCATATAATCTATATTTGTATCATATCTTTATTATTCAGCAGAATATTTCAGGGGAAATGGTCTTAGATTGAGAGATTCACAGAATGGGTTGGGTTGGAAGAGACTTCAAGGCTAAGTCAGTTCCAACCCCCCTGCCATGGGCAGGGACACCTCACACTACAGCAGGTTGCTCACAGCCACATCCAGCCTGGCTGCAAAAACCTCCAGGCATGAGGCTTCCACCACCTCCCTGGGCAACCTCTGCCAGTCTCTCACCACCCTCATGGGGAACAACTCCTAGCTAGGAGGCCAGGCTGAGGGAGCTGGGGGTGTTCAGCCTGCAGAAGAGAAGGCTCCAGGGAGACCTAAGAGCAACCTGCCAGGACCTGAAGGGGGCTGCAAGAAGGCTGCAGAGAGACTGTTTGCAAAGGGCTGCAGGGACAGGAGCAGGGACAATGGCTTCAAAGTAGAGCAGAGCAGATTGAGATTGGATGTGAGGAAGAAGTTGTGCAGCATGAGGGTGGTGGAACACTGGAAGAGGTTGCCCAAGGAGGTGGTTGAGTCTCCATCCCTGGAGATCTTGAAGGTGAGGCTGGAGAGGGCTGTGGGCAACCTGATCTGGTTGGGGATATCCCTACTGAGTGCAGAGGGGCTTGGACTGGCTGAGCTTTGGAGGTTCCTTCCAGCCTGGACCATTCTGTGATTCTATGAATTCACATCAGGCAAGGAGGTGACTCCTCACTGTAAAGAAACAGAAAATCAGCTGATTTTACACCAACATTTTGGCAGAAATCACTGTGAAGAATGGAGTTTGAACCACTTTTATCATTCGGGTGACAGCAAGACTGAAAAAATAAATTATTACCCTGTTTACAACTGCATTTGCCAGTACACAGGAATTGCAACCCACTGCCTGGTTTCCCATCTCCTTCTCCTTCAAAATCTTATCAGTGCTGCTGCTACCCATCTGCCATGCTGGACATCCAGGCATAGAGTTGGGACTTTTTAGCTTGGAGAGGAGGAGCCTGAGAGGTGACCTCTTTCATGTTGATACAGATGTAAAGGGTGAAAGCTCCTTCCTCAAGAGAGGTTCTCCTCCCCCTTTACTATGCCCTGCTGAGGCCACATCTGGAAGATTGTGTCCAGTTCTGGGCCCCTCAGGTCAGGAAGGACCTCAGGGAACTGATTGAGAGAGTCCAGCACAGCGCCACAGAGATGATTAGAGGAGTGGAACATCTTCCTCATGAGGAGAGCCTGAGGGAGCTGAGGGAAAGGAGGAGCCTGAGAGGCATCCTCATTCATGTTGATAAAGATGTAAAGGCTGAAAGCTCCTTCCTCAAGAGAGGTTCTCCTCCCCATCTTCTCTGCCCTGCTGAGGCCACATCTGGAATATTTTGTCCAGTTCTGGGCCCTCAGTTCAGGAAGGACCTCAGGGAAATGAGGGAGTCCAGCACAGAGCCACAAAGACGATTAGGGGAGCAGAAGATCTTCCTGATGAGGAGAGCCTGAGGGAGCTGAGGGAGAGGAGGAGCCTGAGAGGTGACCTCATTGGTGGTGCTCAAGATGTGCAGGGGGAGTGCCCAGAGGCTGGAGCCAGGCTCTGCTGGGTGATGCCCAATGCCAGCACAAGGGGCAGTGGTGGGATTTGAGGCAGAGGAAGTTCCATGGAAACAGGAGGAAGAATTATTTCCCTGTGAAACAGGGAACAGGCTGCCCAGGGGGGTTGTGGAGTCTCCCTCTCTGGAGATAATCAAAGCCCACCTGGATGTGTTCCTGTGTGACCTGCTCTAGGTGCTGCTGCTCTGGCAGGGGGGTTGGACTGGGTGAGCTTTGGAGGTCCCTTCCAGCCCCTAACACTCTGTGAGAGAAGAGGGGAGGGGAAGCTGGGGTGACAGCGAGGGACTGGGAAAGGCAGCTGGGTGGCAAGAGGATGGAACGAGGATAAAAACATAAGTGCTCCTAAAGCAGAGGTTCTTCCACGGGGGGGTTCTTGTAGTAAAGGGAGTCTCCTTACTGTCATCTAGAAAGTCTTCCTCCTCGTCCTCCTTCCTCAGGCGCCTCTTGGTCTCCTCGTCGCAGATGAGGCCCAGCAGGTTGGCAGGGCTCTCGCTCTCGGCGTGGCACAGCTCGTTCAGCCGGGCACCGATCGCCTGCGCCAGGACACAGACAAAGCACCGGGCAGGTCAGGATGGCAGCACTGCTTTGCTCAGGGGCAGGCTCTGGAGATGTTCCAGCCAGGACAGAATGTCCTGCCTTGGTTTTCACTCTCCATGAATGTCACAGTGTGAGAGATGGAATCCCCCTCCCACACCAGCACTGACCAGGCTAGCTCAGTCTGGCAGCAGATGCAAGCTGCATTTACAAGCAAATCCCCAATCTCTGATGCAATGCACTGAATCTGTACAAGCAGACACTAGTCACAGCATTCACAAATATGTACAATCAACAGAAAAAGCACAACCAAGCTCCCTTTGCTTCCCCCAAGAGGTGCCCCCTCTCAGCCAGAAGGAATCAGACTCCCCCTGGCAGAAGGCAGAGAGTCAAGAAGCAGAGAGGCTGTTAGACTTAGCCTCATCCTTGGAGGTTTTTGCAGCCAGGCTGGATGTGGCTGTGAGCAACCTGCTGTAGTGTGAGGTGTCCCTGCCCATGGCAGGGGGGTTGGAACTGGCTGAGCCTTGAGGTCCCTTCCAACCCAACAATTCTATTGTCTTTTGAGGGCCTTTCCAGCCCGTAACATTCTGTAATTTTGTGAAATAGGAGGTGTGTCACAATGGATTCTTAGAGAGAACTCAGTAAGGGGAGGGAAGGGGACACTGTGGCACCCTAAAACCAGTCTGTTTCCATTAGGAAAGGAGCTGGCCATGGCAGGCTGTGAAGTGCAAGCTGGGTGCCCTTACACAATCACAGAATCAAGCAGGTTAGAAGAGACCTCCAGAATCATCAAGCTCAAATGAACACCCAACCCTAACTAATCAACCAGACCATGGCACTAAGCGCCTCATCCAGTCTCTTCTTAAACACCTCCACGGTCATGGACCCTACCACCTCAGAATCACAGAATCAAGCAGGTTAGAAGAGACCTCCAAGATCATCAAGTCCAACCTATCACCCAACTCTAACTAATCAACCAGATCATAGCACCGAGTGCCTCATCCAGGCTGCTTTGAAACACTTCCAGGGATAGTGACTCCACCACCTCCCTGGGCAGCACATCCCAATGGACACTCTCTCCATCTGGGAAGAATTTCTTCCTCACCTCCAGCCCAAACCTCCCCTGGAGCAGCTTGAGACTGTCCTCTCCTTCTGTCCCTGCTTGCTTGGGAGAAGAGACCAACCCCCACCTGGCTGCAACCTCCCTTCAGGGAGTTGTAGAGAGCAATGAGATCTCCCCTGAGCCTCCTCTTCTCCAGGCTAAACACCCCCAGCTCCCTCAGCCTCTCCTCACAGGGCTGTGCTCCAGACCCCTCCCCAGCCTTGCTGCCCTTCTCTGGACACCTTCCAGCATCTCAACATCTTTCTTAACCTGAGGAGCCCAGAACTGGACACAGCACTCAAGGTGTGACCTAAGCAGTGCTGAGCACAGGGCAGGATGACTTCCCTGCTCCTGCTGGCCACACTATTCCTGATGCAGGCCAGGATGCCCTTGGCCTTCTTGGCCACCCGGGCTGGCTGATGTGCTGAGTATCAAACACTTACATCTCCCCAGTGGTAGAAGAGCTTGGCTGCGCTCCACTGCAGCTTCTGGTTCCTCTTGTTGCCCACGATGGGGGAGCGCCCCCGGGAGAGGCCTTTCTTGGTGATGTTGACGTGGTGACCCTTCATCCACTCGGGCCAGTTGCCGCGGTTGCAGCGGTGAACGAAGCGCGCGCACTCCAGGAACAGCGCCGCCCTGGCCACCACCGGAGCCTCCTGCAACGTGGGCCACAGCCACCATCAGCACCACCACACTGCGACAGCTCTCTGAAGTGCCATGGAGCCAGGCAGGCTGAGCGACCTCTCCGTCATGACCTGAAAGCTCTCAGGAGACTAAACGCAAGGATCCCAGCTGCTGAACAGTTGTGCTTCGTGCAGCCAGCAGAAAGAGACACATCATAGAATCACAGAACCAGAGAATCATGGAATCATGGAATCATAGAATCACAGAATCATGGAATCATAAGGTGACAGAATCACAGAATCATGGAATCATGGAATGAGAAAATCACGGAATCATGAAATCATAGAGTCATGGAATCATAGAATCACAGAATCATGGAATCATAAGGTGACAGAATCACAGAATCATGGAATCATGGAATGAGAAAATCACGGAATCATGAAATCATAGAGTCATGGAATCATAGAATCACAGAATCATGGAATCATAAGGTGACAGAATCACAGAATCATGGAATCATGGAATGAGAAAATCACGGAATCATGAAATCATAGAGTCATGGAATCATAGAATCACAGAATCAGGGAATCATTGAATGATGGAATCATAGAATCATGGAAGCATAGAATGTTAGAATGATGGAATCATGGAATCAGATTCAGGGAATCATAGAACGATAGACTCATAGAATGACAAAATCATTGAATCATAGAATCATGGAATCACAAGAATCACAGAATCATAGAACCATAGAATCACAGAATCATAGAGTCATGGAATCATAGAATCATGGAATCACAGAAACATAGAATCATGGAAGCACAGAATGATAGAATGATGGAATCATAGATTCAGGGAATCATGGAATGATAGAACCATGGAATCATAGAATGACAGAATCATAGAATCATAGAATGATAGAATCATGGAATCATAGAATCATGGAATGATAAAATCATGGAATCATGAAATCATAGAATCAGAATCATGGAATCATAGAATCACAGAATCAGGGAATCATAGAATGGTAGAATCATAGAACCATGGAAGCATGGAATGCTAGAATGATGGAATCATAGATTCAGAGATTCATAGGATGATATAATCATGGAATCATAGAATGATAGAATCGTAGAGTCATAGAATGACAGAATCATGGAATAATAGAATGGTAGAATCAGGGAATCATGGAATCATAGAATCATGGAATCACAGAATCATAGAATGATAGAATCATGGAATCATAGAATCGTAGAATGGGCTGGACTGGAAGGCACCTCCAAAGCTCATCCAGTCCAACCGCTCTGCACTCAGCAGGGACATCCCCAACTAGATCAGGTTGCCCACAGCCCTCTCCAGCCTCAGCTTCAATATGTCTAGGCATGGAGCCTCAGCCACCTCCCTGGGCAACCTGTTCCAGTGTTCCACCACCCTCATAGGTCAGGAATTTCTCAACAACCTGCCTGGCAATACCCCTCTCTAATGCTTCCATTCAGAAACCATGGAACTGCCCAGCAGTAGAAGCAGGCATTGACACTGAGTCAAGGTTTCTTCCCACCTTCACTAGGAAGGCTGCGAGCAATGCAAGCACAAATGGCAGTATGGCCACATGGATCACAGCATTTCACAGAATCACAGAATGCCAGGAGCTGGAAGGGACCTCCAAAGCTCATCCAGTCCAAGCCCCTGCCAGAGCAGCAGCACCTAGAGCAGGTCACACAGGAACACATCCAGGTAGGTCTTGAATATCTCCAGACAGGGAGACTCCACAACCGCCCTGGGCAGCCTGTTCCAGGGCTCTGTCACCCTCAGAGGGAAAAAGTTGTTCCTCCTGTTTCCATGGAACTTCATTTGTCATGTTAAGCTCTGCTTCTGGGGGGTGGAAGCATGAATGGAGCCTTGCTGAAACTAGGAAGAGGGCTGTTAGCACTTGCAACAAGTGGCTCCAGAGAGTGAAATCCATTACTGACATGAGGCAACAAATTTGCAATAGCCTTAGCAATAATCAGACAATTTAGTACTTGAGCAAGGTCAGGGAACTGAGTTTTGAACTGGTTGACTATTTGCTAGAGGAAAATCCTCTTGCTCCCAGCTTGGCATAACACTTTTCTTTCATGGGAGAAATTTTAACTGTATTAAATGACCCAGCAGGATCCACCTTAGACCAATAAAGAACACTTCTGAAATTCTCAAATAAGTCCCAAAATGAACACTGTAAATTGCCTCCCAAAGTGCAGCTTAGACTCAGGAATAAGCTTTCTTCCCAGCAGTCTACCACTCTGCAAGAATAACATCTTGACAGACATAGAAAGTGAATCAAACTAAATGACAGACTGAGAGAGTTGGGGCTGTTCAGTCTGGAGAGGAGAAGGCTCCGAGGAGACCTTCTTGTGGCCTTCCAGGATCTGAAAGGGGCTCCAAGAAAGCTGGGGAGGGACTTTTGAGGGTGTCAGGGAGTGATAGGACTGGGGGGAATGGAGCAAAACTAGAAATGGATGTTAGGAAGAAGTTGCTCCCCATGAGGGTGGTGAGAGACTGGCAGAGGTTGCCCAGGGAGGTGGTGGAAGCCTCATGCCTGGAGGTTTTTGCAGCCAGGCTGGATGTGGCTGTGAGCAACCTGCTGTAGTGTGAGGCAGGGGGTGTTGGAACTGGATGATCCTTGAGGTCTTTTCCAACCCTAACAATTCTATGATTCTATGACTCTATGATCTTATGATCCTATGATTCCATTTCCATTTAATTTCCCCCCCTCTCTTGCTGGAATTTTCACAAGCAAAAACTCCCTGTGCCCAGCAGGTGGTAAGACTTAGAATAAAACACTTTACAGGCTGGCTTTGAAAGGCTCCCTAAGAGAGACTTCACAAAGCACAGACACGTTCCACTCCTGTAGATTCTGACATGGCTAACAGGGCAATTGAAACAGATCAGCATCTACTTACAAAAGGAGGTTCCTTATCTGTGGTCCATAAGTAACAGACAGGCCCTGAGCCCATGGAAGAAGGCCTGTGGGACATGAACTAAACAGTGCCTCCTACAGAGCTTTCAGCAAAGAGCTGAAAGCAAGAAATTTTGGACCAGCTCTCAAAAGTTTGGGACTTGATTTAAGAACTTCTGTGGTGCAGCTAAACTTAGAGCCAGAAATGACTACCAACAGGGCTGAAACAAGCCCAGCCTTTCAGGAGACTGTAAGAGAAAAAAAGAATAATTATGTTTTGTCTGCATTAATTCTTCCTGACAACATCCTGTGGCAGCCTTTGGCTCACATTTTATGCAAATGTTGGGAGAGAACAGCATCCTTCTCCTCTTCAGTATGAACACTGAAGGCAGGAAGGCAGAAATCTGAAGCCAGACACTCAGTGGCAACCAGATACAAATCTCACACCTAGCACCTGGCAAAACCATTGCAAATTACTTGCTGCTCACTTCCTGCAACGTGGAACACAGAACAGGTGAGGATTTTGCTGGTTTTGTTCTCACAGAGTAAAACCTTAACCATGGAGACACTCATGAGAAATGAAGCTCTGACCTTTGTCTCCTCCAGTCACAGTATCACAGCATACAGGGGGATCTTGTACATGGAAGTGCTGTAAACATTATGGAAGCACTCAACTGCTCTTACTAAAAGAGGATATGTAGGGTGGGGGTCTGGGGGGTAAAGGGGAGGAGCAGGAGTTCCAAATTAAAAACCACTGAAAAGCCCTTTCTGAACATCATGGGGCACAAGCTCCCTCTGGTAGCTTACCTGAGGCTCAGAGAAACCTGAAGCAGCAGCAGCAGCAGCAGCAGCAAGAGAAAGATGAGGATGTGACAGAATGGACAAGGATGGATTCACACCACAGAGATACACATCACAAATGGAGAGAAATGAATCAGGCAGGTGATGCATAGCTGAAAAGAACACAAGTTAACCACGGTCACTGTCCAAACTTAACACAGCAGCAATACTTTTCCCAAGCCTGCCCATGCCTGGGAAGCTGTTCACAAGTTTAACATGAGCCCTCCTGGATCTCTCTGCCTGTTGAAAGCTGTTCTTGCAGGATGTGCATTGGGCATGAGTAAGAATCCAGCATTTTCTTAGCACAGTTTCAAGCACCCCCTCTGGAACTTCTCCACAGATAACCTGACTCCTATCAGTAACAGCAAAAGCAATGACTTGGGTGGGAAGGACTCAGTAAGGAATGGATCTGCAGGTTTACAGCTCCAGTAAAGCTGATTCTGCAGAGTTTTATGACTGCAGAGTGTTTAGGTCCAGTGTTGCTTTCAAGGACAATGAATTTTGTAAGACTAATCAACCAGTGCTACTTTTCTGGTGCCTTTCCTTATGCTCCACAAGGCACTGGGAGCAAAACGGAATTCCCACTGGGTCTCTTCAAGAAAAACAAAACAAAACAAAACAAAACAAAACAGCAAACAACCAAACACCACAAAGAAACAAACAAACAAACAAAACAAGGGCAAAATAGCCACAATTTACTTCTAAAGAATAAACAAATTCAAGTGCTGTGGTACACCTCAAGATGAGGTGTAGGTAGCTCTGCTTTGTCTAGCCAGAAGGTGAGAAGTAGCTTAGGAAGTATATGAAGACAGGTGGCAAATAAGTCATTAATCAATGTCCTGGAGAATTGTCTCACAAACATTAGGTTCAGATCTCTCTGATTAGAGCTACAAATGGCCAAGGACAACCCATGGCACAGCCCTTGGTGTTCATTCCCAGTCATTTACTCTCTGGGGGTCTTTTGGGAGCAATCTCTGATTTCCTTCTAGGTCGTATGCTGGGGCAGCTTAGGCTGATGCCTGGGAAAATTCCACAGAAAACAGGAGAAATGTAAATAAATGACCATTGGATGCAAAAGGAAAATAATGATAAGGGCTAAACAATTCCATTGGCCTGCAAATGGGCATAAAGTTAGTTGTATAAACCATTCTGTCTCTTCTCTCAGCTCCAGATGGTACTACCTGGTGGCTTTGCTTGGTGTTGCTGACCTTGGCTGTGTTTTTTGTTGTGGCTAAGTACTAACAAGCTACACTCTCTGCTTTCTCCTTTCTCTCTCTTTCCCTTGTACAGGAGGTGGAAGAGGAGACAGAGAAGAGGAGGAGCTATTGGTAGCTCCCTGGTTTTGTCCAGAGAGAGTCTCTGTGTTGATTATAAATTGTAAATATATATAAATACATATATTTGTACATATCCTTTGCATTTCATATTTGTAGACCTCAGTTTGCTTGTAAATGCAGCTTCATTTGCTCCCAAAATCTTTTGAGCTGCTCTGGGAACTTATTTTGGGGGTAATTCTCCAAATTTATGGTGGGGGGTGGGGAGAGGGCTGATTCCTAAAACCCATCACATATGCCCAGCTCTGGGCAAATACTTCCCCTATGGAAAAAGGGATTTGGGAATCATTGAGCCTGCCTAAGCCCCTGGGTGCCACGGAGTCAGGACATTGGTGTGGTGGGTTGGAAATTCCAACCCCTCCCAACATTAATTTTGCCAGCGCAGCTCAGCTGGAAGTAAATGGGAGCTGTACTTACAAGCAAAACTACAATCTACAATGGGATGCAATGGATATGCACAAAATATACAATAATTACAGGTATTTGCAATGGAGTGCAATGGATATGTACAAAATATACAATATTTACAGGTATTTACAATGGGGTGCAATGGATATGCACAAAATAGACAATATTTACAGATATTTACAATTAACAAACAGCACAAGGACCCCCCCTGGCCCAAAGACCAGGGGAGCTGCAACATCTTCTCCCTTCCCTGCCCCCTCCCCTGTACAAAAGGGACAAGAGACAGAGGCAGAGATATTAGACTTGAGCCAAAACAATGCAGCCAAGGTCAAGCAGAAGTTAAGTCTCACCCAGAGCAAAGTGAGATTGTTTTGGCAACCAAATCTTATGGTAGCTATCTCTCCAAAGGGATTGTTTAGACTAATCATTATTTTCCTTTTTACACCCAATAGTCATTTATTTATATTTTTTACTACATTCTGTCGAAGAGCTGTGAAAAATTTTAGAGGCATAGCCTAAAACTACCACATGAGGGGAAGTATTCCTGAAGTGTAGACTTTGCTTCTGCTGTCCCAATGCTTAGTAGGTCCTCTCAAGCACAACTCTGCTGTGAGGCAGTGCCACCAGAGCATTCCAGCAAGGATAAGAGAGCTAAAAGCTGGGACAGAGCAGCTCCCACTTCTTGCTGGAGAACTGAGATGCTGACAGGTGTCACAAACTGCTAAACTGGCCAGAGGAAAGCTCATGTCTCCTCTCCACCAATCTAACCAGGAAGCTTTAGGTAACATCTTTATGGGATGCTAGAGAGTGGTTTATTTGCACCCTCTGCAGAATCAGTCACAGAATGGGCTGAGCTGGAAGGGTGTTGCAGGCACTGCTCTGAGGGCAGCTGCTGGATGCCTGCAGAGTGCAGGATTCCTCAGCTGACCAATTCCTCAGCACACTGCACAGAGCCAAACAATCACATTCCATGGGTGCCAAGAACAACAGCCTCACCTTGGCACCCTGGGATTGGAATATGCTGCAGGAGCCACCTCCTTGACACCTCTGATTGGGAAAAGATTTGAGCTTAGCTATGTGGTTGGGTTTTACTGGTTAAGGGATTGATAACAGAGTATAAACCACAGCCACTCTGAGCTAGAGTCACTTGGGTTAGGGACTTTGGTTAGGAACAGCTTGGGAGGTTTAGGGCTGCTAGGGACTTCTGCTTCTGTCAGTTAGCTTCTTCTGGCTCAGGCTTGACTGCAGAGATACTGCTGGGATATGCTCAGGACTTCTGTTAGCTGCTTCCTCTGTTCAGGGCTTCCAGGACTTCTGCTGTTAAGGACACTCTGAGACTCTGTACTGCTGGGGATTCTACAAGGCAGCAACAAAGGACTTCTGAGATTCTCTGCTCTCTGCATTTCCAGAAGCTCATTGCTATAGAGCAACAGGGTTCCTGCCTTCATTCATCACCCAATGGCCCCTGGATCAGGGAAGAACAACAGAAGGGACCTCCAAAGCTCATCCAGTCCAACCCCCTCTGTAGTCAGCAGGGACATCCCAAACTAGATCAGGTTGCCCAGATCCCTGTCCAGCCTCATCATGAGATCTGATGACCTTTCTGTTTGCAGCCAGCAGACCAACACTTGGAAACTGCACCTTTAAAGCTGACTACAGACTGAAAGACCACATTGGTTGCCTTCCAAACTTCAAAGTTCCCTTCAAAGGGAAACAAAATCCACTTTACTACTGGCAAATCTGGATTGAAGCTGGTGATGTGAGGGTGAAACTCTTTACGGCACACAATCAATTGCCACTCAATGTGTGCAAAGCCACAGATTGATTGTAGCTTCAGTGAACTGAGTCAGGGATGGAGATTGCTTCCAGGCTGCACAGGTTCTAAACCTCAGGCAACACTCAGTTTCATGTATAATAAATGTCACTACCTCCATAATGATGCAGCCTTTGTTTCACTGATCTAATTTTTTTCAACCACTCTTGCCAACCCTGAGTAAACATCCAGGCTGATCAAAGATCTTGAAGTTGGCATAAGGCTGGAATTTTGAAAGCCTTCCTGAAAAAAACATGCTCAGAAAGTCTGTGGAAAAGCTGAAACTAGAGCTGCCTGCCCCTTGTAGCAATCAGGCTGGATAAAACGACTTAAGAAGCTTCTAATTAGCATCAAGACTGACTCAAACTTCAAAAGTCTGCAAACAGAAGTTCAAAACCCAGAGTGTCTGCTGCTGGGTGTGCTCCACTGCCATGGAACTGCTATTAAGCAGCAGAGAGAGATGTCAAGCTGTCATCTGCTGCAGCCTTCAGTGCATGTGACTGCTTCACTGCCTCAGAGCAGCTGAGCAGCTACTGGTGACAAGTCTCTGAAGTCTGCAATCAGAACAAGGCTTCTTTCATCTTTTAGCTGCAGACCTTCTAGAAACTTTGATACAAAGCCTTCTGCATCATTCAGCAGAAAGGAAACAGGGACAGGCTGGCTGAGGCCTTGAGCAGCCTGGGCTAGTGCAAGGTGTCCCTGCCCAGGGCAGGGGGGTTGGAACTGGATGATCTTTGAGGTCCCTTCCAACCTAAACCATTCTATGAACTTATGAAACTGGATTTTGTAAAAGCCAGCTCTGGAAGCCAGAAGAAGACAACTTCACACAGTTCACTCTGACTGGTGCCTTTCAGTTGTCTTCATGGATGGATGCAGAGTAAGCATGTGGCAAATTTTAAACCTGAATAAGACGTCTGCAGGTAAGAGGAACCTCATTGTCAACCCCCCCTTGTTTTATCGCCTTTCCAGATCCATCTGAATGTGTTCCTGTGCAACCTGTGCTAGATTCCATGGTCCTGCTCTGGCAGGGGGGTTGGACTGGATGATCTTTGAAGGTCCCTTCCAACACCTAACATCCCATGATCCAAGGGCTCCTTCATGCCCACCTTACACTGCTTGGTGCAGTTTAGAATTCACAATCAGGTGGCAGCCTGGCAGCCCTGAAGAATGAAGTTGCCTTTGTGCAGCACACCTGCCAGGAGTAACTATCTCCCCAAAGCCACCTTCTGAGCTCACTGAAACCTCTGACTGGTAGGAACCACTTCTGGCTGTGAGAGCATGAGACTGGCTTCCCTATCAGCCACTGATTGATTCCACAGCTTCCAGCCAGAGGAGTGGGAACCAGTGAAGAAAACACCTGTCTGCTGGAAGATAAATGGGGGTCAGTCCAAACAGTAGAGCTAGATGCAAACTGATAGCAACAGCAACTCTGGGCCAGTATTAATGCAGACTTGCTTGAACATGGAGCCTGAGGATGCAAGGTCAAGAGGGTTGAACAAAGCAGTGATGCACAGAGAGTATCATCCCTCCAGCTATGAAGCAGACAAGGCAGCAGAGCACAGGGCACAGCACTGTCAGGCTGGGAGAATCCATGAGCCTGGCATGGCCAGCAGGGAGCAAACCAATCTGAATGTGAGCACAAATGGCAAGGCAGTAAAAGAGGCAAGGGGTGGAGACTGGGGAGACAAAGTGATGGAGAGAGTGTGGGTTCTCTGAGAGCAGTGGGTTTCAACCTTTTTCACTTTGCAGCCACTTATGGAAAGAAGCAGAAGAGCAGTGTGCAGAGAAGTTACTAATAATTGGGTGTCACACTCTTGTGCTTGTCACATAAGGCCCTCACAGAGTCCCAGCAGCCAGCAACCACAGGCTGAAGGCCACTGCTTTAGAAATGGAAGGGACTGCTAAAAACCAGCACAGCTGCAAGGAAAAGGAGGAGGAGGATACATCAGAAGGAAGGGACTGAATTGTCTCTCCTGCGATTTGGATCTGCAACTCAGCACAATATCTGCATTTAAAAGCATGAACACTCTGATCATAGAATCAGTCAGGGTTGGAAGGGACCACAAGGATCAGCCAGTTCCAACCCCCCTGCCATGGGCAGGGACACCTCACACCAGATCAGGCTGGCCAGAGCCTCATCCAGCCTGGCTGCAAACACCTCCAGGCATGGGGCCTCAACCACCTCCCTGGACAACCCATTCCAGGCTCTCACCACTCTCATGGGGAAGAACTTCTTCCTCACATCCAGCCTGAATCTCCCCACTTCCAGCTTTGTTCCATTCCCCCCAGTCCTATCACTACCTAATAGCCTAAAAAGTCCCTCCCCAGCTTTCTTGTAGCCCCTTTCAGATACTGGAAAGCCACAAGAAGGTCACCTCAGAGCCTTCTCTTCTCCAGACTGAACAACCCCAACTCTTTCAGTCTCTCCTCATAGCAGAGCAGCTCCAGCCCTCTGCTCATCCTGGTGGCCCTTCTCTGGACACCTTCCAGCGTGTCCATATCCCTCTTCTAATAGGGGCTCCAGAACTGGACATGTGAAGGTTTGTTTCCACTGCCTGGCTTTGGTGACCAACAGCTCAGTGCTGCCTAATGGATTATGACTGCCAGAACTCCTGAGTGGAATTCCTATGCCTCTCCAGGTAACTCTGCAGCCTTCCATCCTTATTCTGTACATCATGATTACTGACACTAGGAGCAGCAGCAGAATGGCTGTGAGCAAAATTTGAAGCCTGGCAACAATCCAGTGATGGGGGAGCCATGCAATGAAGCAGGATGCATTTTGTCTGCACACTCAGATGCTAAAGCTCCATCCAAACAACAGCACCAGCAGCTGGCACCGCTGTGAGGCTTTACCTGCCCCCTGCACAGGCACAAACAGCGTTAGGGGAACGCCAGTGGAGCACCACCTGGGCACATGCTCTCACCCAGCAGGTCAAAACACACCAAGGAATGACTTACAAGGTCTAGGGCTGCTGCCAAAATGGAGGCATCAGGGATAGTGCCTGGTTCACAGCAGTTCAGAAGAAACTGGAAGCGCTTCATGCCTTGGCGGATTGCTCCCAGGTTCACAACGTTCTTGGACTTTCCTCCTTCTTGGTTGGAGGCCAAGTGATCATCAAAGCTATGGCAACCTACAGAAGCAGAGAGTACAGAGGGGATGCAGGGAGGGATAGGGAGAAGGGAACACAGTCTCTCACCAATAAAAAAAAAAGTGGAACCAAAATCCTGCCTGGCACAGCCTTGGTCTAAATCCCTTCCTCACCTTGATGTGGTATCTTGAAGAGCAGAGGGACAGTTTCACAATGACTCCTGCTCAATAAGTGCACAGCAAGATGGATCCTGGTCTGGGCCATACTGATGTCTGCCCCAGACAGCTCCACCATACTCAGAGTAGAAGCCCAGGACTTACTCCAACACAGGTGAACCAGGATCTGTCCCTTCCTCCCCACCTCTTGCTGGCTGTCTGTTTTTCCTGAATAATCTCCTCTCTTGCTTCCCTACTGCCTCTAAGCTTACCTGAACCTGAAGCATGCATAAACTTTACTCCTCATGTCTCCAGTCAGTAATGTATCAGGTACTGGGACAGAAAAACCAGGTAGCTAATTTTGGAAATGTTCTACCTGGAAACCAAGCACTGTTCTGGTTTTTTTAGGCATACATCTTCTGCAACTACCAGAACACCCCAAGTGAGACAGGACTCAGCTCCTAGGTAACATCATCATCATCATCATCACTTCAGCCTCTCTCTCTTGCAGTGTCTCACACTGTTTGGGACTGGAAAGCTCCTTAGTAAGAGTTCCTTTTGAGGATTAAGATTGCACCCAGCTCCAGGGCTTCTTTCAAGCATGATTTTGAACTCCACCTATGTGGTTCAGATGATAAATCAACTAATCCCATGGCCAAGTGGAAGGAACACTCCTGCATACAGAAGGTCATTACACAGCCAGCAGCCAGAGCTGAGAGAGCAGGAGAAGGACACAGGAAAGAAATCAAGGCAGCAGTTTCAAGGTCAAGCTGGCTGATCGGAAGAAGAATAGTCAGCTTCTGGGCTCTTGGTCTTTGTCCATAATGTCCTTCCCATTGACATGTGAAAATAGAAAAGCTGACAGAATACTGCAGGGTAAAACCCTGAAGAAGTATGGGGAACCTAAGATTAGCTTTAAACATGAGTTTGAAAGACAGGAGGCAAAACATCAGCTCTTTGGGTCCTTGTGACCTCTCCTTCCTCAGCAAAGGAGAGTGGCTGAAACTCCAAGTCCCTCTGAAATCACACTTAAGCATCCCAGACAACAGTCACAAGAGAAAATGACCAAGTAGATCTTCACTTCTGCCCTGGAGCAGGGCTATAGCAAATTTCAAGAGATTTCTTTACAAGGCTTCTCTGTGGCTTGTCTCCCCCCAGGGAAGCTGTACCTCCTCCTCCCGTAAACAAAATGCTGCCATGGAAACATTTGGAAACACTCCTTGGGAAAAATGCTTCATCAAAACAGAACAAACAAACAGTCAGAGCAGAGAGAACAGGCAGAACAGTTACATAAATGAGCAGGCACAACCACCCTTTCCCTCCAGCTCCTCCTGTTTCCCTACAGCCTGTCCCCTGCTGCCTGAGCCTTCCTGCTAGGGCTGTTGTAACACACACATAAAACTCAACATTGGAGGTACAAACAAACCTTTCCCAGTGTATGAGGTAAAGAACAGACACTTTCCGTCTTGACACAGAAAGCCACCCCTGAGGCATCTCCCTAACCCCCAGGATGAAGATCTAGCAGAGGTTTTGTCCTTAGGGGCTCAGTGCTACTCACTCCAGCCCCTTGCAGTGCTTTTGCTGTCCCAGCCTTGCACTCTGTGGAAGCTTTGCAAGAGAATGCTCCAGAGGCAGCTGCTGACTGCTGTCTGCTACACCCATCCTGGAGCAGTCTCTCTGTAAGCAGGGGAGCCCTCACTGCCTTAGGGCTCATGTGGCTCAGCCCTGCAGAAAATGCCACCCAGGGAGCAGAGCATTTCCTACCAGGAGATGCTCAAGCTGCTTCCTGTGCCAACCTGAGATCACCCCTTGGAGCAAGCACCTGCTGTGTGCTTCACATGTCCTGTTGTGCTTTCAGCACCCTGGCAACTTCTCTGGTCACTCACAATGTCTTCAGCAAGTGCCCAAAGGGAGGGTAGAATGGAAACATACTGGAACTCACTTCTGTTTACAGACTTTGTTCTTGGTATACAGGATCACAGGATCCGAGGATGTTAGGAGTTGGAAGGGACCTCCAGAGATCTTCCAGTCCAACCTCCCCTGCCTGAGCAGGACCAGAGAATCCAGCACAGGTCACACAGGAACACATCCAGACAGGGCTGCAAAGGCTCCAGACAAGGAGACTCCACAACCTCTCTGGGCAGCCTCTTCCAGTGCTCTGTTACCCTCACAGTCAAGAAGTTCCTCCTCATGCTGAGGTGGAACCTCCTGTGCTGCAGTTTCCATCCATTGCCCCTTGGCCTATCCCAGGGCACAACTGAGCAGAGCCTGTCCCTGTCCCTTCCTTCCTGACCCCCAGCCCTCAGCTACTGATAGACATTGATCAGATCCCTCTCAGTCTTCTCCTCTCCACACTAAACACCCCCAGGGCTCTCAGCCTCTCCTCCCCAGGCACTGCTCCAGTCCCTTCAGCATCCTTGCAGCCCTCCCTTGGACTCTCTCCAGCAGATCCCTGTCCATCCTGAACTGGGGAGCCCAGAACTGGATGCAATATTCCAGGTGAGGTCTACAGCAGGGCAGAGTAGAGGGGGAGGAGAACTTCCCTGGCTCTGCTGGCCACACTCCTCTGAATGCAGCCCAGGATATACAGACTACATCTCTATGGTGTAGGTAGAAGATCATTCAAACCAACACTTGGTTTTGCATGCCTGTGCATATATTCATGTGTACAGAGAGAGCTATTCACATACAGATACACACACACACATCCATATGCTCACATACATATCCAACACAGAATTTCCAGTGGTCTAGATGATGGCACCACAATGAATATTACAATTTGCAAATGATGTGACAGGTTTTTTTTCTCCCCCTACATTCTACCATTAGTAAATTTGTTTGTTTGTTTGTTCACTGTAAGGAATTTCTCCTCTCTCTATTTGCTTTTCAATTTGGTCAGCTCTGTTAAATACCCCAAAAACACAAGAGGAAACACCACATGGGAAAAAAACCCAACCAAACAAACTACCAAAACCCCAAAACAAACAACAAAACAAAACATGAGCAAAGTAATGGCAGTGTCATGAATGGTAAGAATGGGAAGGTAGAAATAGGTCCCAAAAACTGCTTTAAGCGATTTCACAGTCTGGGCAGTCAATCTCTTCCCCACAAGCACACAGAAGCTGCTGATGTTAAGGAAGATACAGAAGCACAGGGATTTGGAAGGCCCTCTGCTATGGTGCTGTTCTACTCTGTTATCTCAGACTCACAGAAACACTCAGGTTGGAAAAGTCCCT
>VXBD01007031.1:637-10706 GCA_013399975.1 Indicator maculatus
TCTGTGGTGGTTCTGTGATGGTTCTGTGATGATTCTGTGGTGGTTCTGTGGGGAATCTGTGGTGGTTCTGTGGGGAATCTGTGGTGATTCTGTGATGGTTCTGTGATGATTCTGTGGTGGTTCTGTGGTGATTCCGTGATGATTCCGTGGTGATTCTGTGGTGGTTCTGTGATGGTTCTGTGGTGGTTCTGTGGGGAATCTGTGATGATTCTGTGATGGTTCTGTGGTGATTCTGTGGTGTTTCTGTGGTGGTTCTGTGGTGGTTCTGTGATGGTTCTGTGGTGATTCTGTGATGGTTCTGTGGTGGTTCTGTGGTGATTCTGTGATGGTTCTGTGGTGATTCTGTGATGATTCTGTGGATGTCTTCTCCAAACAGCTTGACAGAAAGATCAAAGCCAGTCGAGTGTGGCAGTGTTCCCAGCTTTCACCTCTCCAGCTTTCTTACACTTCCTCACAGTAACTTGGTGATCCATCCCGTAGCATCTTCTTCCTGCTTTTTGGAGGCTTGCTGAGCACTTTCTACCTTACTTTGAGCTTCTGTGATTAAGGCCTCCTTGGGCAAGCTGAGGACAGCATGACCCTGCCTCTGCTGGAGCAAGATCCTGCAGCTGACAGAGGACTCTGGGGCTGAGGACCAAGATCTCCTTGGGCCTGTGGCTTTCTGGTGGCCAGAATGATCTCTTCTGGTCTTGAAGGACTTGCTTAGAGGAGCATTGGGGGTTTTCAGTTCCTTCAGCTCTGTCTCACAAGAATGGGGAGGAGCAGGAGGATATTTGGGGCCAAATACTGCTTTTTACACTACAGAAAAGCCTCCTTGAAACTAGAAAGGTACTCACCAGAATTTGGCCCAGGATTTTGCCTTCCTGTTGCCTCTGGGGGAACCTTGTTGTCCTAGCACCTGTAGAAAAAGGATTTGAGGAAGCTGCTACTTTCATCTCCTCACCTAAAAAGCTGCTTGGACCTTCAGTGGCACTAATCACAAGTGACAAGGAGAGGTCAGGGCAAAAGAGGGAAGATTGTCTAAATGCCCTCCTTGATGCAGTGCCCTGTGGTGCACTGAAACATCAAGGAAGGAGCCCCACGAGGACAGACTGACCACGGAGCTTTGAGAGGCTGCACTTAAAACGTGTCCACCAAACAGCCAGGTCCACAGTCAGGGCTGTAATTGCTGTGCTGGGCTGGCTTCCCTACTGGGTGTCTGATGTTAATGCACAGTAATGGTGCTGTCACTTCCACAGAGAGAGGAGGGAGACACAAAGGCTTTCTGAGTCATGGCGATACGTTCCTTGCCTTGCCTCCCAGAGCAGCACTAGCTCCAGTGGAGACAAGGTTGTCTGACTGTGTTAAAGGAGAAGGAACACAGCACAGCAGAGAAGCCAAGAGGCAAAGCTGCCAGTGGTGTGTTGTGGTCTGTGTGCTGCTTGGCTGTCTGCTTCCTGACTCCTGCCTGCGCTCGGCTTTGGGGGGAGATGGGGGA
Source organism: Indicator maculatus (assembly GCA_013399975.1). Taxonomy (NCBI): domain Eukaryota; kingdom Metazoa; phylum Chordata; class Aves; order Piciformes; family Indicatoridae; genus Indicator; species Indicator maculatus. The sequence goes on from VXBD01007031.1 coordinate 2,115, forward strand.
TAGCTTCCGTGCTCTGCTTGATCTGCCCTCTGTGCTGGGATTAGGGAAAATACCTCCCAAAGAAATAGAAGTGAGGAGCTGGAGAGTTTGAGTCCTCTTCCTGGTGACCCTAAGCAGTTGGGTGAAGTCCTCCAAGATTCATAGAATCATAGAATTGGCAGGGTTGGAAGGAAGCTCAAGGCTCAGCCAGTTCCAACCCCCCTGCCATGGGCAGGGACACCTCACACCACAGCAGGTTGCTCACAGCCACATCCAGCCTGGCTGCAAAAACCTCCAGGGATGAGGCTTCCACCACCTCCCTGGGCAACCTGTGCCAGTCTCTCACCAACCTCATGGTGTAAAATTTCTTCCTAACATCCAATCTGAATCTCCCCACTTCTAGTTTTGTTCCATTCCCCCCAGTCCTATCCCTACCTGACACCCTAAAAAGTCCTTCCACAGATTTCTTACAGGCCCCCTTCAGGTGCTGGAAGGCCACAATAAGGTCTCCTCAGAGCCTTCTCCTCTCCAGACTGAATAGCCCCAAGTCTCTCAGTCTGTCCTCACAGGAGAGGTGCTCCAGCCCTCTGCTCGTCCTCATGCTCATGCAAAAAGAGATGGCCTTAGCCTTGCAGGCAGGAGGTGTGGTGGTTTGGACTGTGGACCTTTGCATCCTGCTTCTGTCACAGACTTACTGCATGACCTTCATCATCATGTGCCTTGATTCCTCCACCTGGTACACAGGACTCATAATTATCCTTGTCTCCTCCATAATGGAATTGGATGGGGTGAATTCATAAGCAGCCTTCAGAGCTGTGATGGAATGGTGCTTGTTGCTAACGTTGCTGATGTTTCTGTGTGAGATCAATTTTCCCCTTTCTCAGGGCAGGGTGGTTGTCCTGGAGAGAGGCTGGAGGTGCACTGAGATGGCAGTGGAAAGATGCAAGCAGGAGACTGGAGCAGTGGTGCTGGCGCCGATCCGTCACTGCTCGCGCTCCTGACCAGAAACAGAATCCAAATGAGCAAACCAGCCTTGAGATTGATGTGCTCTGCACAGCTAGAAGTGGTTGTGATTATTCAGGCAGAGCATTTTTAACTGGCCAGAAGAGGACCAGCCCACAATTTGCAAAGCCTAAGAGCTTAGGACCTGATTCTGCCAATAGCCTTGGATGCCTTTTGGTTCCTGACGTCCCAGAGGAGTCAGCCTGCGTTGTGTGTTTCATGTTCTCTGCCTCTGACCCTCTTAACACTATGAGCTTCCCCTGCATTGCACCTGAGGGGCTATTTTACATCACTTACTCCTAATTAATAGAGAGGCTTGCCCTGCCATCCCAGGGGGCTTTCTCCTTCCATCCAGCTTGTGCAGTTTGAAAGCTGAGGAAGCAAGAGCTAAAGGTCAGTGCTCCTCACTGGAGAATGTGGCTTCCAGATTGCTGAGATGACAGCTCATGCTGGGCAGCAGTGTAAATGTGGGGAGCTGGTTCACCCCCAGAAAGGGCTTTTTGGGGTGTGGTGAGGGAAATGGGGGTGAGAAATGGTGAAACCAACAACAAATCTTCCTCTGGCCGTAGTGGAGCCAGGAACTGTCCTTAGATCCTCAATCCCAAGAGTGCTGCAAGGGTAGGGGAGCATTTCTCTGAAAGCAAGGTGGGGATCCCAAACAGAGCATGGTTCCCCATTTCTCTCTGCTGACCAGATGCTGGGGGTGGGATGTAATCTGAACATTCACCAGCAAGGCCTCTGCCCTGGAAGCCTCCAGGCTCCTCTGGACTGCAGTGACTCTCTTACCACTGGTATCTCCTCACTGCAACCCAAGGGCTGTGCAGGAACCACAGCTGGCAGTGCTTTGGAACATCTAACAGTCAGTCTGGTGGTCAGTACAGCTTGGTGCCCCATCAGGCTCACCAGCTGCTCCCCACCAGTGGTGCCAAAGCAAGCAAGCTACCAAAGGTTGTGTGCTGGGGAGGAGGAGAGTGATGCAGAGTGAGAGAAACATCGTCTGTGGGAGCAGCAGGCTGCAGAGGGGAAAGCTGTGCTTGGGAAGGGAAGGTGTGCATCCAACCAGGAGGGCAAATGGGAGGGAGAAGCTAAAAGGAAGGGGAGCAGGGGGAGCTTTGCCCCCTCCCATGTGCTGCCCATCTGGTGTCCATTGCTGTGTGTGACTCCAGAAGGTTTCTTGAGTCCAGTGCCTCATGGAGCTGCCAGCTCTTAGCCTGTGTGTGGGAAGGACTGTGAAGTGTGGGAGTGAAGGGTTCAGGATGGGGGACATTTGGCCTGTAGTGGCCTGTCAGCATATGCTAAATATTAATTAACGTGTGGTTCTTCAGAAAGGAAGAAGAAGAAGAATGCTCAGCTGAATAATTTAATGAGGAAAATAAAGCTCAGCTAGTGAGGCAGGTAGAGGCTCATCAATCATTCCCTCAGGTCCTCCATGGCACATGTGTGTTCCCAGCCTTGTGTTCATGGCTCTGCATCTGCACCTGCTTGGCACTTGGAATTTATGGCAGGCACATCCTGGCTCTTGGGACTGGGAGCCCAGCTGGGCACCTACAGATATGACTTTCTTAGACTCAGGGGTGGCCTCTGATTGCTGTGCAGCTTGAGATGATGTCTGGAGGCCAGCAGAACTTGTCCTTCCAGAGGCTGCTGTGCAAGCCAGAAGCATGTCCTCCTTGTTGTCCTGCTGCTCTCTTTTCTTCCTCAAATGGAAGGGGTAAATCTTGACCATCTTTCCTGTCTGTTGAGTTCCTGAGCTCTTTGAGACCTGTGTACAAAGTTTAGGACCTCGCAAGGACGCTTCTGACAGCTTGCAACCTGTGTTGTTGAGTTAAAGCAGCTGTGGACTCCTTACATTTGTAGGCTCAGACTTCTGCTTGAGAGGCCTGTGGTGTTTGGTTCATCTTTGGTGGCAGCATGGGCCTTGGAAGGCCTGGAGTGGTGGTGTCCTGCTTGTGGAAGCCTCTGGGTGTCCACTTCCCTGCAAGGAGGACCATGCCTGCCTTTGCCTCGCTTGGGAGTCCTCCCATCTGAGCAAGCAGCAAGCAGAGAATCTTGCTCTTCTCCAGTTCTCCTCATCTGGCCGTATTTCTTGTACTTTGTTTTCTCCTCCTTCCCCACATCATCTTCCAGAGCAGATGCAAACCAGCCCAGAGAGCAGACCTCAGTCCCGTGGGTGGCTTTCAGAGTCCCCGGAGCCGGCAAGGTCTCTGGAAGTGGGCAGCTCGACTGAGGACTTGCTCTGACGTTGGCAGAGGGGGGGAAATCTTCCTGTGCCCTGCCGTGGTGCCCTGTCAGGTAGGCAGGAGAGAAGCTGTTGGCACAGCTGTGGAGCTCAGAGCAGCCCACATGTGCGATCTCACCCCGGGCAGCCCTCCCCCTTCCTCCTGTCACTGCAGCCAGACACCGCTTCCAGACTTGCACCGGCGCTGAGCCCACGTCACTGCTGCCATCAGTTCTGGCACCTCTCCCGCCACTGCTGTCTTGTGGGCACCCTGCCACGGCCCTGCTGTGGGCATGTGGCCCTGTTGTGTGTGTGTGTGGCCCTGTAGAGTGTCCTCTCCTACGGTGGGCAGGGTCCTAAGGCCAGCCACGCTGCCCGGCCCAGGGGCAGGCCCTGCAGTGCGCCCTTGGCTGCATCGCAGTCCCAGGGATGGTGTTGGGGGGGGTGGAGGAAAGGGGTGGACAGATGGGTAGAGGGGGGCCCCCTCCCCAGAGATCATATCAAAATGTCTCTTTTGTGCAAAGCAGAGGGAATGCCCCCAAGAGCTGGTTTCCATGGCAACCACAAATGTCAGGTTCCGTGTGGTGAATAACCGTTTCCATGACAACACCTCCTTTACCCTAGGTGCTGGGAACTGGAGTGACAGCCCTGTTGGGGGAGGGGACAGGGAGATGTCCTCAGGTACTTAACCCCCTCCTTCGCCTCCCCCCATCCTTTCCAACTCCTTGCCCCAAGCCTTCAGCCCCAGCATCCCTGGGTGGGTCCATGCTCACGTGGGGGTGTGATGCTTTTGGCTTCCATAGCTATCCCTCCCTCCCTCCCTTCCCCCATATGGATTTGCTCCTCATAGAAACTGAGATCTGAGTCTGTCCCTCCAGCTCCCTCCCCATCTGTTTAGCTTAATCCTGGTTTTGCATCCTGAGTAGAAACAAAGCTATTTCTCAGTGCTGTGGGAGCAGTGGGGAACGAGGTGGCCAGCTGCCCCTCTTGGCTCCACACTGAGCCCTCTCTTCCCAGCACACATCTGGGCTGCCTGCCCTCTCCCACCCAGCCTGCTGCCCAAACACCCCCAGCCTCAGCAGTCAGGGGCACGCTGCCAGAGGCTGTGAGCAGTGATAGGAGCCACAGCCTCTCAGTGAGGGAGCTGGAGGCTTTCTGGAGTAATGTCTGACTGCATCCTTCTGAGCCCCTGCCCCCCATCCCGGCTCATGGGCTGAAGGAGATGCCTGCTTCTTGGCAGCTCCTCGGGGGAGCAGCAGCCCAGGGGCTGAGGAGTAGCAGTGCTGCACATGCTGGGGCCACATGGCAGCACAGTGTGGTGTTAGGAGCTCTACAAACCCCTGCAGCTGGGCAGGAGTGGGAAAGGGACCCTCTGCTTTTCCCTCTCCTCCAAACAGCACAGCAAGTCCTGGGAGCTGAGGTGCAGCATGGCAGCAGCTTGGCCTTCCTTTGGGGAGCTGCCAGCCAATCCCTGGCTCTGCCAAGCAGCCCCATACCACTCCTTGAGGCATGGATGGTATTGCTTGGGGCTGGTCCTAGCTTCTGCTCATCCTGCCTGAGATCCAGCAGTCACTGGGAGCCAGCTCACAGCCCCCAGCTGCCACAAGCACTCTCCTGTGCCCAGCAGTCAGTGCTGTGCCGTGCCATGGGCAGCCTTCAGCTTGGCATCTCTGTCCAGTGAGCTGCAAAGTTACTTCAGGAGTCTCCTCTAGCTGTCATGACTGTGGGCTCTGCCTCTGGTTTCTGGCCAGCCTGGCTCAGCCACCACTTGGAGACTGACAGCAGCTCCACATTTTGCATGCTGGCTTCTAAAGACATCTCAGTTAGTGACTTTTATGTCTTGCTTTCATTTGCAGTGTTGTTGGTGTTGCTGTTTTTCCTGAGGGTGTTTCCTAAGAGAGGGGACAGAGGATGATGCCTGGACCTGCAGCTTGTGTGCAGGTCTTAGCTGCAGTGTTCTGTGTGGGTTTTGTGATGGATGTCACTGACTGAAGTCACTGTCAGCCTCTGTGAACGATGCTGAGAGACATGGAGAGAGCTGTGCTGTGAATGTGGAAGTCTGCCTTGGACACTGCTCCTCAGAGGAGATCTGGCTCAGTTGGATCCTGCTAGCCTGGGAAGGAGGCTACAGCTTGTCCCTGCCTCTCAGGGCAGCACAGGTCACCACCATGCCCTGCAGCAGACTTGCACTGCTTTGCAAATGGGCTGGAGCTGTGGGTTCCTAAATGCAGCAGCCCTGGGGTAGAAGTGATTTGCTCCCTTACCTGAACAGTCCCTTCAGCACCTGAGCTGAGCTACCACTCAGGCTTGTTGCTCTTGGTTGGGTTATTGCTGGTGACACTAACAGGTGTAAGAGAGGTAAACAGCTCAGCTCTTCTCCACACACAACTGAGAGGAGTTTTGGTGCTTTCAGCTTGAGCGTTGCCTCTGTGGACAGATGTGGCTGGAGAGCATCTCTGCCCTTCTTTAGATCTACTCTGGTGCACTGAGCTCTGACTGCCTGAGGGCTGGGGAAGGGGAAACAACATCCCTGCTTGGTGTACTGCTCCTAGCCATGCTCAGAGGCAGTCTGTCCTCCCTCCTGCAGGGGAAGTAAGTGGCTCAGGTAGGTGAGGTGACCAGTGGAGCACTGGAACAGGTTGCCCAGGGAGGTAGTTGAGGCCCCATCCCTGGAGACACTCCAAGTGAGGCTCAACAAGGCTCTGGGCAACCTGATCTAGCTGAGGATGCCTTTGCTTACTGCAGAGGGGGTTGGACTGGATGACCTTTGGAGGTCCCTTCTGACCCAGACCATGCTATGATTCTACATCTGCAGTGAGTCAGAGCAGGTGAAGGAGGAGCTTCCAGGCATAGTCTCACCTCAGGCCACCCTGACCACTGTTCAGGCTCTAGCTTCACAGGGATGAGCTGCTTCCTTGGAGCGCTTTCTTTGCCACTTGCTGTGTCTGAGGAGGAGGAGGAGGAAGAGGAGGAGGAGGTTTCTGCACCGTGGGCACTTGCAGCAGGCAAGCAGCTGAGCAGGGAGAAGAGCCAGATTGCCTCCTCGGAAGGCTCAAATCCACGCGGTCCCTTCTCCAAAGGGTTCTGGTTGCCGTCACAACGTCTTGGCTTTCCTTCTGCCACTCTCCCTGCTCTGCACAGCAGGCAGAGAAGGGGCACCCTGGTGCCAGTGCTGTGTGCCAGGCAGATGGGCCAAGCTCTAACCCTCTGCATTTCTCTTCCATTGCAGATGGCGCGCCCGATTCAAGTGAAGCCTGCAGACAGCGAGAGCCGTGGAGGTAGTTGTCATCTCTCCTTGTTTCTCCTTTGGTGCCTTTTGTGCTTGCCAGGAGGGACCAAACAAAGAGAGGAGGTCCTGACCTGGCCTGCATCTCCCCACACTCTGTCTGAAGGGGGATGTGTGTGTGGCAGGGAGGGGCAGGAGGAAAGGGTGAGGGATAGGTTTTGATGGAGAGCCTTCAGCTTGGCCGTAGCAGGCAGCTGAGAGCACCCCAGGTGCTAAAGGCAACGCTGTGGCTGCCCACTCCACTCTTGCCCAGCCCCTTGAGGGTCCTATCAGCCTGCCAGGGTTTGTCTCTGCCCCCCCCCTACCCCCAAGCAGGTCTCTGAAGCAGGCATGCACTTTGGTGTACGGCACCAAGGGTCCTGGAGGGTGCAAGCAGCTGTGGAGAGGCTTCTGAATTCTTACACCTGAGCAGCCCAATGGAAGGCAGATCCCTGCAGCAGCAGCAGCAGCAGCAGCAGCAGTGGCTTTTTAACCTCTTCAGCTTGTAGCTGAATCTGCTGTCTGCAGCTCCCTCCTCTGCCTCCCCCATGGCTGCTGCACTCTCAGCCTGTCCGCTCTCAGTCCTGCAGCAGCCCCCACCACACTGCCAGGGCCCAAGAGCTGTTGCAGAAAATAGCATGTGATGGGCAAACAGAGTCTGGAGAGGAAGGATGCTGAGTTTAGGCCTGAGATGGAGGTGCTGTCAGCCTGCAGGGGACCAGCTGGGTGAGAGCTGTGTGTGCTGAGTACTTCAAGCGAGGGAGGATGGGGAACAGGAGAAATCTCTGAGAATTTAATGGGGAGCTCACAGCAGCTCAGATGCCTCCTCCAGGTGGAGAAGGTTTGCAACTCCAGCCTTTTCCATAGTGATGGACTCATTTTGCTGCTTTTCCCTCATCTTCCCTGTGCATTTCTCTTCCTCTCCATTCCTTCATCTGCCTCTCCATGCCTTGTGCTGTCAGTGCTGCCTCTGGAAGGAGTTCAGTGGTGGGGAGGGGAGAATTTGTGTCAGATGTTTGTTCTGCTGGGCAGCAGATCCTGCATGCTGGGTTTAGATTTGGAAGGCTTTTGTTTGGAGTTTTTCACAGGGGTCACTTCCAAACAGTTTGTGGTTAGTTTTAATCATAATTAAGAAATTTTTTCCTTCCCTGTCAGGAATAAAATTTTAATATGAGAGTGTTTATGTGATTTCCTTTAAAAAAAAACCCAAAGAAGTTGATCTAAGATTATTTTTCCAAACAGAATCCACAGCTTCTCATTATTTATTTGAGGGCTGACACCTGACTTTTACTGGATTCTGGGTGGTTTTATTCCTGAGAGTCTCAGACATGCCACCTACAGACAAAGACCTGTGGCTTCAGCCCCCAAGGGAAAGAGCATGCCTGAAACATGGATGACTCAATTCAGCTCACCTTCCTTCAGCCCCTGTGGGTTCAGGGTTGAGTTTCAGGTCCTTCTCCATGTTATAGGCAGTAAAAGGAGACCAATGCCTTCAGGATGATTCAACAGTGATGCTAGGAGTGGGTGAGCTGTCCTTGGGAGGTGCCTGCAGTGGAGATGAAGGAAGATGACTGCTGCCAGACATCTCCTGGATTCATAGATACATTGAATGGGTTTGGTTGGAAGGGACCTGAAAGATCAGCCAGTTCCAATCCCCCTGCCATGGGCAGGGACACCTCCCACCAGCCCAGGCTGCTCAAGGCCTCATCCAGCCTGGCCTTGAACACCTACAGGGAGGGGGCAGCAACCTGTTCCAGTGCCTCCCCACCCTCAATCTCAAGAATTTCTTCCTCATCTCCAGTCTCAATCTCCCCTCTTCCAGCTCAAAGCCATTGTCCCATGTCCTGTCACTCCCAGCCCTTGTCAAAAGTCCTTCCCCAGCCCACCTGTAGCCCCTTCATGCACTGGAAAGCTGCTCTAAGGTCTCCCCGGAGCCTTCTTCAGGCTGAATCCCATCTCCCTCAGCCTATCTTCATAGTAGAGGTGCTCCAAATGGCAGACAAAACCATCGCAGGCACACAGAACCATTACAGGTACACAGAACCACTGCAGGCACTCAGAATCATTGCAGGCACACAAAACCATTACAGGCACACAAAACCATTGCAGGCACAGAGAACCATTGCAG
>VXBD01007038.1:0-27274 GCA_013399975.1 Indicator maculatus
TTTGCCCTTGATAGTTTACTGATTGCTGGCTCAGATGAAGTTGGACGTGGCACTTGGTGCCATGGTTTAGATAGTCATGAGGTTTAGGGTGACAGGTTGGACTCGATGATCTTTGCGGTCTCTTCCAACCTTCCTGATATCTATGATTCTATGAGTTCTTGTAATGGTTCTGTTCTAAGGAAAACAGAGCAACTCCTGAACTGTGCACTCTCCTTTAAAGGCTGCTTTTCTGTGGTAGACTGTTCAAAGGAATTCTCAGCTACAGAGAACCTTTCCTCTTCTTCTGCTTTTTGTCCTGCTCTTTGGTCACCGCTTTTGGACCCTGTCTTGAACTCTTCCCAGTGCCTCATAGCTCTGTGACACTACCATGACTTTTATCTTCTCTGTCTCTGTTCCTCAAACCCAGGCATTAGGGAAAGAGTACATGGTCATGGTTAATGCTAATATGTCCCTTCTAATCAGTGGAGATTATAGCAAACTAAGCATGAGTAACCAGAGGACTACATTTCATTCACCTCCTGACTACTGGAGAAGTGATTTAACTAAATCCTCTTTTTCTTAACTCATACTGAGTATGGTCATGGTTAGATTTAAACCAACAGTCCGTCACTTTCAGCTAAGTCAAAGCAGAGAAAGAGGACGTAGAGATAGGAGCAGTGGTGCAGTTAAAATCAATAAAATTAGCTAAAATGATCTGGTGTAACTTTCTTATGTAGCCTTGCTAGTGATAGGAAATTTTGCTGTGGTAACTTTAGTTTCAAAGAATTAGTTTCAAATTTTCAGATCTGAAAGGCAGAAGCAAAAATCATGACATCCTAAGCCAACCTGAGACTTTCCAAGATGAGCCCATATTCTTCATTTGAATTGTGTGCATCTTCTATATAAATCCTTAGTGTAACACTGGTGGCCCCACCAGACACTGCACAGCTTCCATTACATTTTTCTGGTGATCTGCAGACCCTCTATATACATTTGGTGAAAATACATGTTGCTTATTTCTCAGTCTATACATGGTAACTGCTAAATGCCACTTGGTATAATGATGGTTAAAATGACACAAAAGACACAAGCTGGGAACTGTCAGATGTCCAAGGACTGGACTAAAGGCTGTGAACTAATTTGTGTGGAGCTGTATGTCAGAGACCATCAGAGAACTGAGGAAGAGCAGCAGAAAAAGAATCACTGATACAATGATCACACACAGACAAGAGATAAATACATTTGGACAAGAAAAGCTGACCAAGTGATTACTAATATGTTCAGAAGCAGCATACTTGCAAGATTTTATCAAAATTATATAAATCCCAACAATTTCTTTTTCAGAAAGCTAACTAAATCGTCTCTCAGCTATTGCATCAAGTGATGTACCAATGTAGTATGAAATGGAAAGAGATATTTGAAAGAACACATGAAAGAATCAATGTGTGTGTGTTAAAGTGTATATTTATGCTTGCCTTAATGCTTTTTATTTGTTTAAATAACACCTATTTCAGTGGTAGTTGAAATTATATCCCCATATTGGGTAGTAAAATGGAGTTATTTTAAAGATGAAGCAATTAGTTTAAGGTGCCAAAACAGCTGATGTGCCTTTGGCTGATCATATTCTAGGCTAGCTGAATGGTTTCTGTCATGTGGTTTTAGTGATTTATTTGATAACAGTTGGCTGGTCTGTGTTTTCTAGGGTCTGTTTAGTGTAGTATGCCATAAATTTGAGATTTTTTTAATGTTTATATGGTGACAGGAAAGCTTCTCTGCTTATGACCACCTGATGGTTCATCACTGAGGACCTAGCAAAAGGTTTAACATCATTTACAAACCACATTCTCAGAAAGTTCAGTAATACAAGGGGGTCTGTATTTTGTGTTTTATTCTGAAGTTAGAGATGAGGAAGGAAATGTAGAAAGATAACTTAGAGAATGCATGAATTAACCTGAAGAGGGAGAAAGATAATTGCAGCCAGAAGCCTTAGGATACTTTTATATTCAGGCACATGAGGAATGCTATTTCCATGTAAAGTGTCACTGGGCACCATCTCTAGAAGTTTGAAGATAAGAGCTGTAGTCTAGTTAAGAGGTGGAATGCAGATCACACTGGGATTTGAGGATATAAGGACAAATTTCACTTGTCAGATTCCATGTTTGCAGCTAAAAATCTTTCAACACAGCTCATTGGAGCTGCCCAATGCAGCAGCACAGCTCACCAAAGGAGATTGGCTCTGTGCAAAACTTGGTCCTGGGGCAAAACAGAAGGGTGGAATGTCTGGCCACAGTCTTGGAGCATCTCTCCAGTGAGGGAAAATGAGATATCACTCAAGAAGCATTGTAACTGTCATTAAGACAGCATCAAGAACATTCAGGTATTGTTCAGTCTGAGTGCAAGTCATGCATTTAGGTTGTGATGAAGGTCAGGTAGTTGTGTGATGAAGGTCAGTTAGTTGTGTGATGAGTGGCTAATCAGGACTAATCAAAAGCTGTTCAGTTGGCTGCCATCAACTAAAAAATGACTAAGCAAAAAGATCCCAATACATTCTTGATTCTGAGCCAAAGATAAAAGAGAGATGCAGTTGTGCAGCTCATCAGGTGAAGTATTTCTCACAAAGGTGGGAAAGTTTATAACCCCAACCCTAAATATGATCCAAAATGCCCAACTTTATGATCTTAGGGGTCTTTCTCAGATGTAACAAAAGTGCAAAGGAATGCATGTAGTGATTGTGGCCAAAAGAGCCTATTTTATCAGGAGAGATTATGAGAGCTCAGAGGAATAAGGATTTAGCCCAGTGAAACAAAGACTGAGAGGATATATAATTGTTTTCTATAAATACATTAGGATGGGTAAATTGCAGAGAGGGAGAAAAGCTGTTCAGGATGAAGAACAATGCTGGCAGAAAAGCAAATGCATACTTAGGCTGAACTGTCAGAGAAATAAGGGTCTGGGAAGCTTTCTGTGAGGAACTTGGAGTGCCAGAAGTAAACTCATTCCATATGAAGCTTGCAAAGCTAATGAAAAATATCACAGTATAAAAGCCTTCAAATGTGGGAGATTGGGTTAGATGATCCCCCAGATTCCCTTCAGTCTTTATTCCTAAGTACATTAAACATAGTAATAGCTTGGGATTACAAAAAATAAACATTATATTGTGACAATTTGCCAGCTTCCTGTAGACACTGATTTTGAGCAGGCCAAAGAAGTTTTTTTTTTTTTTTTTTTATCAAAGTGAATTATGTAAAATGAAAATTCTCCACTGCTTAGGTTTTTCTATCAAAGCAACATTCAAATGGTAATTTCTTAAATTGTATTATTTTCTAAAGCACATCTTATCTCTGTGGAAAATGCTAAATTTTCATCAGAACTTTGAATCCTGCCTTACCTTTTGATTTTCAGTTGTTAGTTTTGGGGGACACCCACTGTGCCATGTCATGAAAATAAGTAGCACATTAATACAAAATACAGCTAACTGAGAAATGTAGGTGATCTTAAGCATAAGACAGAACTACCTATTCCAGTTCTGATCTTAAGCATAAGACAGAACTACCTGTTCCTGTTCTGATTCTCTACTTGTCATTAAGGTATAGTACATTTTCCAGGCAGGATGGCTGAGGTTTACTCCCTGGCAGCCTTAATCATAATCAAGAGTCAGGGTTAAAATGGATTCTCTCCTCTGTCACACATAAACAGTTCACAGCAAATACCTCCACAGGCTACTGGAGAGTAAGCTTTATGTTCCCACCATCCCACAAAAACCAAGTTGTGCTTCACAAAGTCTCAATCTTTCGTGTATATAGAGATAGACAGATATAGAGATAGATAGATATAGAGATAGATATATCATGCAAAATAAGATATATGGAGCCAGTTCAATGCTCTTCTCTAGACACAGTCCTTCTTGGAGAATGAAGGTGCTGAACAGAACCATGTGCTGAGAACAGGAACACACATGCCATATCAAGTAGCTCCAAGAGAGCCTTAGAACTTCTTATTGAATCCTATTAGATATTTTTTAACCTCTCATATAAAGAGAGAAAGACATTGGAATACAAGGACTGTAGCACAGCATTCTCTCAAGGGCAGCAGATCTCTTTTTAACTTCACATGAAAGCTTTGTTATCCTCTTTCAAAACCAGGGACCAGCCATTTCCTCTCCCAAGAGAACACTAATTGAGAGAAATCTTGTCCTGCATATAGCACCAACCCAAATCCAGCTAAGGAAGTCGCACAACCCTCTTAAATAACTCTTCCACATATCTCTAGAAGGATGTTTGTTGGCACAGCAGCATCCTGCTCACTCATATTGAGTGCTGTCCACTAGGACCCCTAGACAGAGCTGCTTCCCAGTGGAGTATACCTCAGCCTTTGCTGCACTCTTCTGTTATGTTTTCCCAAGTGCATGTGGGAGGTAGCAAAGATCAAAGTGTAATTAATTGTCAATATAGAAGCTTTCATAATTTCTTGCCTTCTCAAACTGAGGCCTAGAGACTCACATGCTTGAGTTAAAGAGAGATGGTTACTACTGTAGAATACAACACAGAGGTGTCTGGTTTTTCTGTGGGTTCAGTGTCCAAACAGGATGTGACTTGTTGCCTTATTGTAAGAAATTAATAACCCTTCTGACAGTAATCCTCAGAATGACTTTGAAAAGCTTATTTACTAATCCAAATTAGTTTGGTTTTCTCACTGACAGCTGTTTAAAAAGATTACACAAAATGTATCTGATCACAGCTTGTCATGGTGAAACATATGGATTGTAGGACATCATGCAATTATTTACTAGACTTAAGTACACTGGCATTCAGGAGATACAACATCTGAGCTGCCCCTTCCTTAATCCCTTCACTGATCTGCCTTATCAACAGCAAGCTCTCTCAAAGCTGGCTTCAAAGCTCAGCTCTCCGAAGTGTTTTTTAATGCTATCTGACATGATACAAACATAGTGGTCATAAAAATAATCTAATAGCTAGGAAATTGTGGTTATCATCACTCCAACCATCAGTGTTTACCCAACCAGCAAAACACTCAGAATGTTTTTCCAGCTCTATAAGGCAGATTACAACTTCAGGCATGTCAAAATAGCCACTGGGGAATACCTCTACTCCCAATACTAACACACCTTACAGAAAAAAATCAGAAGAAAGATTTCTTGCAAATCATTCCTTGCACTTCCTAGTGCAAGAGCAAGGAGAATCAAATAAAGAACATAATGATGAGGATCTCAGCTTTTCATGGCAACACCAAAAGAAATTTAATAAAATAGCCCAAATTTCAGGGATACTGGATATTGCCTAGGATGTATTTGGGGTTTTTTCATATTTTCAGCCAACACAGGCAGATGTCTGTTACCTTTTAGGATTTGGAGGCAGGGCTAGTGGCTTGATGCTGATCTGATTCTCTAGTCAGAAAGGCAGGGTATCACTTGCAATAGCTTGAAGCAGTAAGCCATGATACCCTTGGTACTGCACAGAAGAGAGCAGTTGTGAGTATTTGTCATTCAGAACATTGTGAGTGTTTGTCACAGGGGTGGCAGGATAGGACAAACTTGGAATTCCTGCATGGCCTCTACACAGGTAAGTGTAGGAGGTAGGTGGAAGCTACAAAACATACAATGCAGGGATAAAGTTGAAAAAAATGCTTTATGCCCTGCTTTTGAGTCTGTGCTGTTTCTGTAGAGATATTATTAAGCTGAATGCAGGTCAGGGTCATAGCCTGTGTGTTGATGTTCAAAGAGCAACTAAGTACCCATGAGAAGGAGCCATCATGGTTTGATATGATGAATATTCAGTGTTGAAGAATGATGCCATGGCTGAAACAATTTGGAAGTCACAGAATTCCTCTGCTGCTCTACTTAGCAGACACATCTGCAGCCTAATACCTCCTGGTGAAGACTGTTAGTTGGTTGTTTGTTGGAAAACATTTTCAGACTAGCACATTGGAGTACAGCACTTCAGGTCAAGGGCCATCATGCAAAATTTACTAATATCTGTATGCTGTGTCCAAGGTGAGGACCCAGTGCACACTGCTGGCACTTTGCAACCTCAGGACACGCAGCTGATGTCTCACAGCTACCACAGAGGTCAAAACAGGGCTCATACTATACACAGAGCTCCTCAGCAGAGTGCCAGGAATGTCAGAGCGTTTCAAACCCAAGTTTTCTGTTTGAGCTTTAGGGCAGAGGCAATTCACTGACCACCTGTTGCTTAGGGCTCAACAGTTTGGTCGAAGAACAAACCTTCTCTGCCAATCATGTCAATACCAAGGGGGGGAAAAAAATCTTCCTATTTGTGAGACTTTTTTTTTTCTTCTACAGAAAACAAAGCCCTAGCAAAGCAAGAGACATTGGATGTATATTACCCAAAAATCACTGTAAGAATGATTCTATCCCAGGAAAGACAGTGGTGTAAAGGTATGTACATAGCTCTATATGTGTGCTTGTGTGTTACCTATAAGTCAGTGGTGTATGATAAAATTGCTTTCCTGTCACTGCAATCTTAGCAGTGCCTTGGTGAAAACCATGTTATTCTTCAAGCACAGGAGTTTCCTGTTGGTGACTGGGACAGCCAAATTGCACAGCTATCTGTGACGTTACAATGTCTTGCTGCCTTGTATCAACTATTATGACAGAAAACACTGAGCATGAAAACACTCAGCTGTGAGTGAAAAGTGGGAGTGGGGAGCTTACGGCAAAGGATAAACTCACTCGTGTCAAAATCTTGTAATAATGTTTGAAATAGCAAACATTTGTTGCTAATCCAGACACCAATGACTATCTCAGGTGAATTTTCATCAGTAGATCATGGTAGGCAGCACAAATTAGCTGAATTAATTGTATTTTCCTTTCTGAGCTCAAACACTCTCCTCCTGCAGCTAAACCTAGTTGGCTATCGATCACCACAGCACTTTCAGGTGCTTCAGAGTCTGCTGAAGCAGTTATTACAGTTTGCTTTTTGGTGAGGGCAGAATATAGAAAGAGTCTGTTGCCTCTCAGGAAATCTTTGTAAGTGAATTTTATAGATAAGTAAATATACAGTAACTTTAAGCACTTCTTCCTGACAATAGTTACTTGAAGTGACACATGATAAGCATAGAGTTTGGAATTAAGGTGCTCTTATAGAAGCCTTTCAAAATCCATAGTGAGAAAGCAAAGTGGTAAGGGGAAAAAGGCAAAAAAGAACATTTCTGCAGAAGACAGCAGTAGTTTTTACAAAACAGAAGAGTGCAAAATCAGGCCACTAGATGGATGAGACTTGGAGTTCTTGCATCATTACTAGAGAGCTAACTAAATATGTTTTTATTCTTTTTTTTTTTTTTGCAAGTACTTCCAGCATTTTTAGCAGTGAGAGAGGATATATACCAAACAGTGGGCATTCAGAAACACACCTCTCTGTTAAAAAAACAATGTGCCTTTACCTTGGTGACATTTCCAGAGCTAGCTATAACCAAATATACTTCTTTTACTTCCAGAAGATTAAATGTGAATTGCTTTTAATGCTTTTGGTTTATCAAGTTCCCATTGGATTCATGTTTGGCAGTGCTTTTCTTTATTTTTTTTCCCCATAAGTAGTGTATGATGCACCCCATGTACATCATATCCCATATATATATCTCACTTGTTTTATGCACTCCAGTTGCTAAAGGACAGGAAGGATTTTATATTCCTTTTGAAAAAAACTTCCTGCCTCTGGGCTAATAAGGACATACCTTAAGGTCAGTGTTCCTGATCCTTTCCTGCAGCTTGTGTGACAGCTTTATCTACCTATTAAGAGTATATCTACCTGAGAACTTACTCTCAAACTAAGATATTTCACAGCATATTTTCACCTCTACCTCTCCTACAAGCAGAGGTTACCAAGGCCTGAGGGAAAAGTACTTAATGCCATCTTGCTACAAAATACATGTACTGGAATTTTAGGCAAGACCCTGGCAAGATCGTATTGCCACCTTGTCATCCACTGCCCTTTTCCTCACCACTTTACTGACATAAAACTTTTCCATCCAGACAATTATAACACTGTGGTGCCAGTTACTACACGTTTTAACCTGAGGAAGTGAATTCCCCAGCTATAAACCCCCAGGTTATGAGTCTGTCCTTGCTCAAGCTATGCAGCATCACACCTGGGCTGCATTTGGCTCTTGGCTCCCAGTAAACCCAGAAGCTGCAGAGCTCTTTGTAATTCATAGAATCATAAAATCAGTCAGGGCTGGAAGGGACCACAAGGATCATCTAGTTCCAACCCCCCTGCCATGGGCAGGGACACCTCACACTACATCAGGCTGGCCAGAGCCTCATCCAGCCTGGCCTTAAACACCTCCAGGGACGGGGCCCCAACCACCTCCCTGGGCAACCCATTCCAGGCTCTCACCACTCTCATGGGGAAGAACTTCTTCCTCACTTCCAGCCTGAATCTCCTCACTTCCAGCTTTATTCCATTCCCCCTAGTCCTATCACTACCTGATAGCCTAAAAAGTCCCTCCCCAGCTTTCTTGTAGCCCCCTTCAGATANACTCACTCCCCAGCCTGTATTTGTGCTTGGGATCGCCTCGACCCAGATGCAATAATAATTCAGAAAGGGAGATTTAAAACAAAACAAACCAAAACACAAACCAAAACAACAGAAAAAAAAAAAAAAACAAAAACCCAAAAAAAACCCACCAAAAACACCAACAGTGACTAAGTACCCTGACCAAGAACACAAAGATTTGCTCAAGGTGGCATTTTTGTGAAGAAATAAAAAAGTGGTTCTAGAGGGATGCTTATATGTTTCTTGGGGGTTTGTTTGGTTTTGTCTGTTTGGTTTTTCTTCTCTAGTTCTAGCTGGAAGTGCCTTAGCCAGTTTGTAGTGTTAGTCCCAAAATATCAAAGCTGACTGCCTGCCATTGCACCTTAAACAATGCAGAGCACAGAATGGGCTTTTTAGTAGCAGATTGTGACAAAAATAATATTCTGAAACACTGACATCTCGTGGCATGCTGTAGAAATAGCAATATTGTCCAGATTGGTACTTGATGCGTTTTTCTAAATGAAGGTCAAATAGAAAGATGATGCAGAAGAATCAAAATGTATAAATGTCATCACTTTCATTTATCAACTAGAAGTGATAGATCTACTTTCTAGCCATTATCAACAAAGAACAACAGAATTAGCTTCATAAAATACTAAAATGCCACAGTTAAACAGTGCTAAGGTAAAGTAGTTAAGAATATTTTGTAATTACTTAGGAATAATTTTTCCATTAACTCTCTTACTAAATTGGACAGCCTCTTAGCTAACCACAGTGGGATGTGTGATACCAATAAACTACATCAATAACAGGTCAGATAATTAAAGGGCAAATAATCATCCTGGAAGGCATGGTGATGATTTTGAAGTGGTTTCATTACTGAGATGGGTTGCAAGGTGATTGCCACTAGAGTAAACCAGCAATGTGCTCTTGAAGAAGAGCAAAATCCTTTCCATACTGCCTACAGTGAGCAAGCTGGTGTCCTCTTCCCATCCCTTCCCCATCCCATCCCCATCCCTTCCCCATCCCTTTCCCAACCCCAGAGAAAAGGCCACTGTGATGAGTCCTTTTCAAAGTTCAATGTATTGAACAGAGGATAAGTGGATTAAATATTTATCATGTTTCTGTGTTTTGTGCAACTGCTCTTGCTGCCAGTTCTATTTGAAGCTTTATATTTAAAGAAAATTTAGAACTCCTGATGCAGACAGTGGTCTAGCAACAACAGAAAATTTAGTGTCCCTAGTTGGATGCACTCAGATCCCCAAGGTTGGATGAGATTTGTGTAAGGTTGGTGGAAGACCACCCTAATCAGAATAAATCACAGTGATCAATGGAAGTCCCTGACAACAAGAAAAAGTGATTTATGCCCATTTTCAAGAAAGACAAAGGGGATTCAGATCAGCTTCACTTCAGTGTCTGGAAAGATCACAGCACAGACCTACTGGTGAGACTTTCTTTTCATTAGAAGTTGTCTTCTGGCTGCCAGAGGTCTAGAGACTACTTTATCAGGGTACCAATCCTAGGAGAGATGTGTAGAGCAACCACATTTACAAGCCCTCTCAGCACAGTATAATAAAGCCCCCAGTTTTGTTAAGCATAGATATAACTGACAAACATCAGGATTTTATGGCAGCTAAAATCAACATTTTACAGCAACTGAAAACCAAGCAGAAAGATATGGAATTATGTTAAAAGTCTGGAAACAGATAAAAATACTGCTTAAAAAATAATAATGAATGAGAAAAAACACATAGGAGATCATCATAAACTGTACAACATGAATGAAACTGAGGAAAAATAATAATAACAACTTTCTTTAAGAATTTACACAGAACAGGTACTGAAAGAAAGAGCACATTTTTTGCTTTGTTGGAACTTCTTAATATCTGTGGACTTTACCTCTGTGTCCTGCAAATCTTCTAGGCACCTTGGCTGTCAAAGCATATGTTGCTTAGGGGAACTTTTGGCTTTCAATAATGCAGAATATGCTTCCATTTCTGCCACTCACAGTAGATTGTCATCTGTCAGCTGAGAGAAGAAGTAGTGGCATAATGAAAACCTGGAAAAAAAAATTCAGATGTATCTCTACATAGATAAAGAATGTGTGTGTAGTGTTGAGAAAGAGGCATGCTGATCTGTGGCAGTGAAATATGCTGAAATCTCTGCTTGAATAAACAGACCAAGGAAAGAAAAATACATTTACACCTCACACTAGCAAGCCCAATATTATGACTTTCCTCCTTCCACAATGTGGTTTTCAGCTTTAACCCTATGTTGTCCTTTGGCAAATACTGCAAACATGAGGTTAAAAAAAAATATTTTAAAAAGGAATAAAATAATTCTGTCAGACAAAAGGCCTGTCTTTACCCTGAGAATGTGATGAAAAAATATCCCCAGAAAACTCAGCCAAAAGCAACACCTCAAACAATGCAGTTATTTCTATAGCTGCCTCTGCTGAACAGTCCTAACCACTAAAGCAAGTTAAGCAACATGCCACAAGGAAATGATCCCATTTCAAGGTGAACTCAAGAGTTTAGTCTGGAGAATAGAAGCCTGAGAGGGGATTTAATCAATGTTGATAGATATCTGAGGCTGGGGGTCAAGAGGGAGGGGACAGGCTCTGCTCAGCTGCACCCTGGCATAGGACAAGGGGCAATGGATATAATAATAATGATATATACAGCACAGGAGGCTCCACCTCAACATGAGGAGGAACTTCTTCAGTGTGAGGGTCACAGAGCACTGGAACAGGCTCCCTAGAGAGGTTGTGGTGTCTCCTTCTCTGGAGACTTTCAAGACCCACCTGGATGCATTCCTGCGTGACCTGTGCTGGATTCCATGGTCCTGCTCTGGCAGGGGGGTTGGACTTGGTGGTCTCTGGAGGTCTCTTCCAACCCCTAACATCCTATGACCCTGTGTGATGCACTCAATCTTTAGTGTCAACTGGAAGGACCCAGTTTGTCTTCCCAGGAGCCCAGTGTGACTGGCTCATAGACATACCCATACTGCAGTCCACTTAAAGCTAAATTCCCAACTGACCACTGATACCAGTAAAAACTTATATGCAGAAATGCCCTCATCAATTTCAAAGATTCAGAAGGAGGGTTTAATTGTATGAATTGCTGAGACCCAGGTCCTCAGGGTATCTAAGCACTGATCTCCTGGTGAAAGGAATTAAACAGAAGGCATCAGAGGGTAACACAGAAACTCCTGCAGGCTTAATTAACAGAAGTGCTGAGGCTCATTTCAAGTCACTGGTAGCTTGGGTCCTCAGCATGGCCTTTTCTGAGAACTTCAACTTCTAAATGAGTTTTAAAGCTTTCTTTTTTTCTCCACTAACCACAGACAAGTATGAAATATCTCCACAAATAATTTTCATCCATTATATCATTGTGGTAGTACTTCCAAGTTGATTGCTAATCCTGTTCTCTCCTTTCTTCATAGTCTTCATCACAACTTCCAGTCATGCTCAGCCTTTTAAGCTAGGGCATCACTGGTAGGTACCACCTCATGTTCTTACTAAATCTGGACTTTAAACAGCACTTGCATGGAATAGACTTCTTTCAGAGTCTCTGTGAAACCTTTCATTCAAGCAATTTACATGGATACATATTTGAAGTCTCTAATTATGGATTTGATGAAAATATTCCTTACTAGAGAATCTGTTGAATATCAGGAAGATGCTTAACTATGAAGTTGTTTAAAATGCAGAGGACTGGGTAAGTACATAATGAAGGTGTTATTCCCAAGACAGTAGGGAAGAAAACAGCTCTGAATTCTATTAAATAATCAAGGATTGATTAAATACATTGAGCAGAGTGCTTGGTCTATGAAGAGCATTGTGACAGAATTTCATTAGTCATTCATGTTTGGGCGATACAATTTGGTTCTGGTAAAAAACTCTGAATTCAGCTGGGAAACACAATGACCACAAACATTTTCTAAGTTAAGATCTTTGAATTTATTCCCAACAGCTGTAATGAATGCTTAGCTGATGTCCACTGCAGGGCCCCAAGACACCTGTAATACTTGATTCTGAAAAGTAAGTTTACAAGAGAATAATTGATATCCTTGCTTTTGAGCAGGTAATTTGGGAGCAAAATTGAAAATCAAATCGATGTGTAGCACTGGATAAACTTGTTTGAATAATGCAATGGCTCAGAGATAATTCCAATTTCCTCTCAGATAGAACAGAAAACCAGAGCAGATGCTTGTAATATACACTTAAAGGATGGAGAAACCAGGGAATTGGGCTTTTGCTTTGAAAAAGGCATTTGGAAGTCCACAGGAAAATATTTTTCTACAGTACAAACCTAATTCCTTGAACACCTGGCTGCATGATAATAATGAGTTTCTCCAAGAAAAGTTTTATTGCTGGCTGAGGTTTTAAAAACTTCTACCATATGACACATTCTGAACACATGGTGAATAAATTGCAAAGTGATTTACCCTTATTTAGCAATATTTTAAGAACAAAAAGTAGATAGTTAATAATAACAAACCTACCAGGTCCAGGACTACACAGATAACTTGAAAGTGATTTGGGGATAATTCCAACAACTTTGTCTGCTACTACAGATCGTATTCTTTTTTTCTCAATAGAGAATGGAAACAAAAGACTTTGATTTTTCTTTTTTTCTTGAAGAAAAATACAGTCAGTCTTGAGTGTCAATAGATTATTCCTCCTTGACCCCAACTCTGGCAATCAGCTGACCCAGACCCTAGGAGCAAAACACACCAGCAAGGAATTGAAGTGTGTCTGATGAGCAGGGGCTGTTTTGCCTATGGTGGCTGACAAAGCTACACTCTCTGTCCTCTCTACCCTTCATGCATGGATGTTTGACCTAATTGCCAATCAGCTTTTAAACTGGCACAGATAAAAACCCCACAAGATGTTGTTATTTACCCAAACTGGGATTGGTTTCTCTTAAAAATGCTATATTGTAATTAAGGCTTGGGGGAGTGGGCAGACAGCTGAAGGGGTGATTGTCAGTATCTCAGATGTCAGTATTCCCCCTTGTCTGTCAGATGGTACAAAGTGGATCCTTCACAACCCTTTCATATTCAGAGGAAGGAGGGTCAGATGTAAATAAAACAGGTAGCCAGGCAGAGGAAAAAGCCCTTCCTGAGCTTTAGAGCATGACTAGATGAAATTCTGAAACATGAAATATTGCTCAATTGTTGTCTCAACAGACTTGCAAGTACTATAAGAGTTCAGAGCAATACAGAAGTTCTAATTTTAAAGGAAGAGAATGGTTAGAGTAATCCACAGAGGCTGATTTTATGAGAAATGCTTTTTCCTCTTGTTGGAATTTTTTTTGTGTTTCTTTCTGCAGAAGAGAAGTAGTTCAGTATTGTAGGACTAAGGCTATGGAACAGCAGAAACAAAAGGAAGTCCTTCAGAACATTCAGCCTCCACAACACTAACAGAAGATACAGAATTCCTCACAGCAGCCAAGTTTGCTTTCAGTTCTCAGAAAACTCAAACTTTTCTTAGAGGCTGTAATGAAGAAACCTCCTCCCTTCTAGCTTTCCCATATTGCTCTTGTATTAATTACTTTCATTAATGGGGCACTGTGACCTTCTTCTAGACTGCATTTGCCTAATTTCAGTTTATATCCTTTGGATTAAAAGACCACTTTCTGCTGCTCAGGGATATAATTCCCTTGTGTAAGTAACTACAAGAAGTTAATACTCACTCTCTCTGTTAATGAGCAAAAGCAACTGAACTGCAGAAGCCTGGATTTTAGGACTTCTTTTCCAGTGCCTGCATTATTTTTGAATGCAGAATTTCCATGAATTTGGATTAATAAAGTTGAACTCCTTGCTCTGGCAGTGGTTTTACCAGGGCTGTACTCAGTGGGAAGATCATTTCTCAACTCTGCTTGTGTTAAGACACATGATATTTTATTACAGCCATTTAATCAGGCAATTAAATCCTTCCAAGTATTACATTATTCAGAGTGTCTGCTTCACCAGTATGTGCAACATCCACAGCCTCCAGAAACACAGAAACTCATTGCCTAATCTATTGAGTTAGGATGGAAGAGCTGGGACTAGCCCATTTTACAGCTCCATTAACAACTTCAATAAATCTGTCAGCAAGTTGTTTTGTAATTCATCCAGCCTCCTATCTTAGCATTATTAATTGTGATTTAATGGGACAGCTTGCTCAGTATCTCAGACAAACTCACTCATTCCACCCTCTGTTGGCTTTATGAAGCAAACTTGCAACTTTGAGTTTCTTTGATAACACTTACTGCAATGATTGCTCTCCTCTGCCTTTTCAATAGCCACAGCTGAATTTACAACTCTGGTAAATATGTCTATTTGCAAGGATCTGTAGGTTTAAAGGTGTATATTTTTCTTAAATCCAGCTTGACAGTTTTGATGTATTTGTATGGGAAGAAAGGTGCTGGTTTTTACTGAGAGAAAAAAAGACAGGAAGGACATTTGTTGGAGGCATAAACCAAGTGAAAGACAATTAGGTCCTGTATCCTTTGCAGGGCCACCAAACAACTTGTCAAGAGGAAAGGAGCAGTTTCACAGAGCAGAGAAAACCTGCACAGATTGGTCACAGTGTGAAAGTAACTGAGGAACTGTTCTAACATGGCTAATGAGTTCTTTGCTGAATTACATCAAGGAGTTTTTTGTAGGCTCTGCAGGAGAGAAGTCTGTTAACCAGAGGTATTTTCAACAGCTCACGGTTTATAGGGTTATGCCAAATAAACTCCTGCATCATTTTTAAGCTGATAGGCCCAAAGTGCTGTGCAGGAGATGTGTGTCACATCTCTGCTACTAATGACTACTGCAACATAAACCCTTAGAACAAAGAAGAGCAGGTTTTGCCTGCAAGAACTACCACCAAAACAAAAGCCTTTCAGAAGCAAACGGCACCCACATTAGGAGCCATTGCCACTACACACTGTAGCCACTGCCTTTGTAGACAGCAGTGGCAAAAAACTATAAAATAAATTTTTATCTTTTTTTTTTTTTTATAATCTCAGCAATTTCCTTTGCATTAGCTTCCATCTGAAACTATCTCAAACATGACACTGAGGATGGTGAGACACTGGGACAGGTTGCCTAGGGAGGCTGTGGATGCTTCCTCCCTGGAGGTGTTCAACACCAGGCTGGATGAGACTTTGAGCAACCTGGGCTAGTGGAAGGTGTCCCTGCCCATGGCAGGGGGGTTGGAGCTAGATGATTTTTAAGGTCTTTTCCAATCCAAACCATTACATGAATCTATGAATGATCCATCTCACTGGATCATGCCCCTGCCATTAACCAAATGGTAAATTCACCAGATTTGACTTTCTCTTACAACTTTGTTGTTCTGATGCCCCTTGTACAAGGAGAAGCCTTTTCCTTCTTCTGCATTTCTAGGTTACCAGTTTATATTCTCTCTTCTTTACTTTATAGGTTAATCTTGGTCAGGTTCTTTCTGTAATATTCACTGTGGAGATGCTTCCTGTCACTCCCTGTCAACAACTGATGTCACAACAAGTCACCTCTATCAGAGCCCAGGCTTATTCATTTTTCCCCTGCCATTGGGAATCTGGAGTCATTTGACTGTCTAAAGAGCAAGCTGATAGTGTCTGAGCTCTTGCACTGACCACACTGTCAATCTCAATAGATCCTATTCTTTCCTTGTAAAACAAATTTACATTTCTTTTCTTTGCTTTCAGATCACTGCAGAAGTATTTTGCTTTTATTCTCTGCATTAAAATTCTTGATTCACACAGTGGCACAGGGCTGAGTCTGGCTTCCCATTTCACAAATACAAAAACATAACCTCAGCTAGAAGAATAGGAAAATCACAGAATGATTGGGGGTTGGAGGAGACCTCTGGAAATCATTTAGTCCAACCCCCTTCCCAAACCTATTCTATTATCCATTATGTTATCCACTGAATATTGAATTAATGCCTTTCACAAATAATTTCACGAGGCTCTCCTGTGATTTTCTTTTAAATACTATTACAAGACTAATTTCCTGAAAGATCTCCATTAGTTACCAGGAAGTGAAAAACTGTTCTTGTATTTTTGCTGAAATTCCTGCCTGCAGGCATAAGCTGTGTGGTGGATACATGTGTGTGAAAGAACATCCACACATGCATCCATGCATGAATACACAGTTAAGTATATATGTGGCATGCACATATGGAAGATGGCACACTATAATTTTTCTTCTTGTCCTTTCACACTGATGCTTTCCACAGAGCCAAGAGAGAAAGGAAGTTAATAAGACCACTACCCATGTTTGTCATCAGTCTACAATTTCCCTTCAGCTCTCTGCTCCTTGTCTTTTCTGTTCTCAGTGCTTTAGAACACAGATCATGTAGTACTGCATATCCTGACACTGCCCAGCGCTGTGGCAGTGACCTCTGGTGTTACAACATTATAAATAATAATAGCAATGTCAATAGCCACTGAGAGAAAATCATTCCAAAATTTCTGATCCAAGCAACGTGAAATGCTGCTGACAGAAAAGGTTAGGTGCACTGAAGTTTGAAAAAGAAGTGCATTACTTTGGGCATACTGGGAAGATGATTGTGATGTGATTTCCATCAAGGGAACTCACTGGAAAGCACTTAAGTCTATCATCAACCAAAATGAGACCAGAATCAAACTATAATTTTACTTTAACAAATATAGACATGGAAATACCCACACTGAATACTCTTAGAGAAGTCTCTGCTACTCTGGGGGTATGTAAAAGACATGTGGATGTGGTGTTAGTGACATGGTTTAGTGGTGGACCTGGCTGTGCTGGGTTAATGGTTGGACTAGATGATCTTAAAGACCTTTTCTAATCTGAATCACAGAATCATAGAATCAGTCAGAGTTGGAAGGGAGCACAAGGATCATCTAGTTCCACCCTCCCTGCCATGGGCAGGGACACCTCACACTAGATCAGGCTGGCCAGAGCCTCATCCAGCCTGGCCTTAAACACCTCCAGGGATTCTGTAATTCTACATTTGGCATTTTGCAGCCTGCACTAATTTAATGCCAAAATACACATACACAGTAATACTTGTCATAATAATGAATTCATCTTAATGGACTTTTTGTGCCTTCTAAACACAGTAGACATAGTGCTGACAGTTTCTTCTGATAAAGATGGATAAACAGCAATAAACTTGATATCAAATGTCTTAGCTTTATCCAAAAGCATATGAATAGAAGAGAAGTTATTCACACACAAGGTTCTACCAAACAAAAAAATGGTGTTTGGACACACTAGACAGGAAATCAGCAGCTCAACCCTCAGCTGTCCTTTTAAGCAAATCCACCATGAGAGAACATCCAACAGTTAAGCATGCCAAGATAAAAGCCAGGGAAGGAAAAAAAAATAGCTAAAATTATTGGGATCCAGATGGTGTTATAGGAAAAAAATAAATAGCAGTGTTTTGCATTGGGGTCACACTGTTACCAAGCAGTTCCAATGGTCTTAGCTCTCTGCCAGAATAAAGAGAAGGACAGGGTAAAGACAACATACTAAAAACCAAAAAAATACAATATGGTTATTTCTAGCACCACAGATCTCTAGAAAACAGATTGATATGTCCAAAGCCCACACACCAAAGCAGGGAATGAGCACAGTTTGCAGCAAAGAACACAAACTTAGCCAAAATCCCCTACCTTCAGTTAAGAAACGTGAAGCCAGGAGTGAAAAACCTCAAGCTATTTTTCCCAAACTAAAGCTTCCTCAGGCATTTCTCTGAATTATTTCTGAGAACTTTGTCCTGTGTGGTACCTAACTTCACAATATTTTTATGTTATTCGGTACCTTCAGCCAATAAACAGAGCCTCACATCATTATGCTGTCAGGACTCTTTCAATAACATCAGTTATTCATTTTTATGGCACTAAGAAGAAATCTTTGATTTAAGCTATTGCTTGTTAAAAGAAGATGAAAACACATTTCTACCCCATGGACAGAGAGATGGACTGACATGACCACAAGCTATTTGAAATATATTTCAAAGCTGCTAGCAAAATATTTGCAGTGATCTACAACAGTGTGTATCATTTTTTGGGCTCCCCACAGGACTGGCTCAGGAGCTGTCCTTTGAGACTATTCAAGAGTTCTTTGGCTGCACAGATTTGGCCTGCCAGCTTTCTTTGTAGATTTTTCTGAGTCTGATGGGAAAACAGGGTACAGCTACTAATGTTCACTAGTTATTATAGTTGCCTCTTCACATTTCTTATGAGTAGGTGGATATCAATATTCCTGGAATATAAAAGTAAAGGTAAACATGACTCTCTCATGATTCAATAAGCAGAGGAATAAGGATCCTGTGTTTTTATCAATAACAGGAGCAAATTGCAGTGAAACATTCTGCAAAGATTACAGAGACTGTGAGAAGCTTTTTAAATATCACCTTTAAGGAGGGCTCAGAGGTCTTTCCCTAACTTTTCTCCCTATCTCTGCATCAAAGACACTCTAGAGTTCTAAGTGATCAATTTTATTTCAAATAAGCCACCATCAGTATTCACTTTGACAATGTTACATCAATTATACAGCACTTGAAAATGACTTCATTTTTTAATACAAGGTGGCTTTAACAAAACTTTTTACACTAAGACTGACTCATTGTAGAGCAGCAGCAGGACTGCTAGCAGCTGGGAAGCTAAATCCCAGAATACAAAGCAGAATCTTAACTCAGGAGACAGCCATCAAAGGTGTCTCAGGAGTATTTGTTTTTAAAAAAGGAAGGCCAAAGAGAAGGTCAAAGACTTCAAAACTAAGTTCAAAAACTGAGGACACCCAAGAAGAGAGATGACAAAGCAATTCTTGGTCCTGATTGGCCCAAAATGTCACCAAGTTATCAAGAGTTCTTGTGTCATGTCTATTAGAATGGAGAATGCACTCATGTGAACTGCCAAATAATAAAAAAATAATGGAAAGCAATTCAGGTGCAAATTTAAGTGCAGTCAACCATCGGTCATAATGTTTTGACCTGAAAAAATTATATTAAATTGTAAATAGGTTTTAAAAGAAAACAAAACCAAATCAAGGTCAGGAACCTTTGACCTTATAATTCTCTGTTTTCATCATGGGTTGGGATCACAATTCAAACCTATAATTTTCCAATTTGGCACATCTCAAAACTTTTTCTTCTTTTTCCATCTTACTTGCAGGTTAAGAGACAGAAATTGCTCATATCAAAAGCCTAGAGAGCTTTTTTTAATGAAGCTTTTTCCTGAGGCCCTAATCCATACTGCTGAAACCAGAAGGAATATGAAGTTCCTTGAACTGTCTCATACAATTTCTGACTTCTGCTGATTTTTCTTTCACTTGTGCTTTTAGATCTTTACTTCTGAAGCTACTAAGGATGTGGGGCAGGATTTTCCAAACTGTCTCATCATATAAATTTCCAAATAACATCTAAAAAAGTATTTGACAAAGAAATTATCTGGCAAGCTTAAAATGCTTTCTACTATGCTCTGCTCTCATATTTATTGCTGCTTTCTGAAAGCAGTAATACTGTGTACAACACATCTGGTAATTATGGTAGTTTGCTGCAGAGTAATTATACTTGTCTCATGAAAGTACAACAGCAAGAGTGGGAAATGATTAAAAGCTGTAACTCCAGAAAGGAGCTTTCCTCACAGTGTTAATTAGGGGGAGAAGCAATTACAGGTATGTGCATTTCTGTTACAAGGACTGCTAGTAAAATCTTTTTCTGAAAGCTCTTACAGCCAAGAAGACATAAAGAATTCATTCCTGAAGTCTAACCTGTGGGTCACTACATTTACTCCAGTATATTGCATTAAATCCAGTGGATCATAATACACAGTTCTCATAGGAACAAATTGCACAGGCTTAAAAAAAACCCAAGCAGAACATTCATCTACTGTAGCAATATTCATTGAATTTCACTGAATTTATGAGAGCCATAAAGGAGCTAAAAGCTCCTTTCCAAGCATTCTTGCCTACATATTTCCCTTTTGTTACCAAAAAAAAAAAAAAAGGAAAATCAGAAAGCCTTTTTTCTTACCAGATAAAATCTTGTGACACTCTTGTTTGGAGACCACAAGCCACCAAAATTCAAGCTCATAATTTCTTAAGTGCCATTAGGGGAATACCTGGCTCCTCAACAGGGACCACAGAACTAATTTAAGCAAGGAGTGCAGAATTGTGTTCATACATCACAGAGACATTCAAGACAACATACTGTAAGTATCACAGAGGAGAGGAGAGCTGTCAGGCAGTGTTCTGTAGGGTGTTACAGCAACATGGTTCCTTCTGCATGCTCACAACTGCACTCTTTTCACTTGCTGAGGGAGCTGAAAAGACAAAGCTAGTCCCTAGGGCAAGTTAGAGCTGCTTTTATGTTGCCTAAGCAGGATGAAAAGAGATCAGATTGAAAAGCTTAGGGCAGGCAAAAGCTGGAACAAGAAAAAAGCTCTCAGTTTCCAGATTCCTCCCAATCGTCTAGCACAGTTAGAAGATATCTCAAGAACACTAAAGTTTTGGAAACAAACACTGCAGTAAGCTACACACACTTATTAAGCCTCCTGGAGGCACAGCAAACCTTCTTGGGCTATAGGATCCACACAAGGTCACAACATGGCAATGCAGTTCAATCCTTTGGTTCTTAATTCTTTTAACACTTGGACTTGGAGTGAAGCTTATGGAGTACATGGTGGATTTTAGGAGAACAAAGCATTTTGCTTTTTCCTCTCTCTCCTTTTTGTCATTCTCCTGAAACAAAATGTGGAGACCAAGGGGTCCACCTGACCTGCTCTAACCTATTGGTTATTCCCTCAGTACCAGCAGCAGTACATGGAGGTTCTTCTAAGGAGATGTTGCCTGTCACAAAGAGCTAGTCTTGTAAATTTACATCCTTTTTTCTCCCTATGAATTTGAGTCTAATGACCAATAATGCACCAAATTATAAACATTTCTCCATTTTGAAAACAATCTCTAAGAGTTGTGCCTCCTTATATCACTTAAATTTCATGCAAATCTTGAATTTGAAGTGGAAAACAACAAGCAGTGGGAGGAGAAGGAGGAACAAAAATATCAGAGAGAAGCCAGAATATTATTGGAAAGAAAAAATTTTGTACAACTGAATATCAGGAAAGTTTGAAAGTGATTATTGTGCTTTGTGATTATCGTGTGTAAAGTGATTACATTAAAAGGTATAATTGCTTCTGTGATATGTACATTTAAATTGTTTAAAGAGTGCTTTAGCAAATAGTTTATAGAAAGATTTTCCTTAGAAGAAACTAAGGAGCAGATGCATAGCACTATGAAGCAGAAGTCTTAAAAGGGTATATGCAGGATGCTGAGGGAAATAAGTGATTGGAAAAAAAAAAATCTGCATCACTAATGGTATACTTGGTGATTTTGAATAATTAAGTTTATTATCTCCCTAGAAATGAGAAGATTACATGCAGTGCTGACTGCAGTTACCATATGCTGGGCAGCCACCTAATGTGAGGATGCTTCACAACATTCCAATGTTAAAAAGCATACCACAGGGAGACAGGGGTTTATGGAATAATTCCATGAACAGCACAGGGCTGTATCTGAGCACCTGAGGATACCATTCCATGGTAACAGAAGATGCATCTGATATGGGCATGCAAGACAGAGAGATTGAACAGACAACCTCACGCTCCTCATGGAGAGAAATAGGAGAGGGCAACTGAACACCTCAGCACCAGTACCACAAATCTTGCAGTTCAGTTACATGCAGTGGATGAAGATGAAGAATCCAAGTCCTATCCAAAAAAAAAAAAAAAACAAAACAGATCTGGTGACTTGACTGAAAAATCAGTTGCAGGGATAACGAGAAGAGAAGATGAAATTAAAGATTAAAAATTCAGGAAAGAATGTAAGGGTAACAGAGAACCCTGGAAGCCTGGATTATCTAAGTGATATGCTTTGCTGAGGTGGAACATGAGATACAAACACTAGACTGAAGGGTATGAAAGGTTCATTTTCAAGAGACTTTTAATTTTTAGTTGTCTGCAATGCAGAGGAGGAAGATTGATCTTTAGGTTTCCATCCACTATGATTTCTTCTGAAACGTTTTCTAGTATCCGTGCTATGTCTATAAGAGATCATTACATCCACCACACAACCAAAAGACTGCAGAAAACATAATTCTGAACTTCCTAACAAGTAAGGCTGATTATGTGTTTATAAAGCATTGAACTATAAATGTTCATGAGGAAATGAGCAGATATGATAGTGTTGGTAAGTAAACCCAGGGCAACAGCAGCATATTGACATGGGATAGAACAGGAAGTTCTGTAGAATTCCTGATATCTTCACAGAAATACCAAGAGCATAAAGCAGAGAGAAAAGCATCCCTTGAGCAGTGTACTCATGGAAGTAGGGGAACTCATTGAGTATATGGCTGCCTGCTCCTGTGTCTCAGTATCTGGCAACACATCATTATTTAATAACCTGAGTGCCTAGTACCACTGCAGAATGGGTCCATCCTGAATTAGAACAGACAGCAACACAAAATATCTCCTTCCTTCAAAGCCACAAACACCTAAATCCAGCATCTGTGGCATTTGAAGCAGAATGTGAACAGAATGGTGAGGGACTGAGGGAACAATTGCATTCATTAGGGAACTCCAGCATTCTGCAGGACTGAAGTGTATTTCCCCAGAACAATGCCAAACAGACTTGCTTAGAAAACAGACACAGATGCTGCACTGAGTTTTATTTCTTATAATATATTTTATAGCATATAATCAATTTTTAAGTACTAATTTAGAATTCTGAGTAGTATTAAAATAGTTTTAAAATTAGGAATACAACAAAGTATCTATGGCCAGGCTCAGACTCTTCTAGCAGTGGGAGTTGCATGGAGGTTCTCTTGCCCCAGAAAAAAATGGCCAGAGAGAATATTCAGTCCCTACATTGTGTGGTAACAGCACCATAAGTAATCAGTAGTCTCCTTCCCACTGACTTCACTGGCATGTATCTTTGGTGTACAGAAACAGATCCTTGAGATCTTCCATTCTTACACTGCCCATCTAAACAGATAAATGAAAAGGACTTTTAGGTTGTGCCTCTAAGTTTGCTTGAGCAACTACTAGAACCAGAACACCTCAGAAAGAGATAGAAGGGAAATAAAAGAGGATAATTGCCTCTAGACCACAGTGTCTCTGAAGAGACAGACAGTCTTGTTTTTCCTCCAGTCTTGCTTTCAGTCTAACAACCTTCATGTGTGCATTTAGCTAGAAGTAAACTTGGGTTTTAGTTGTGTGGTTTTTGGTTTGTTTGTTTAGGGGTTTTTGGTTGGTTGGTTTTGTTTGTTTCATTTTTTTCCCACTTGAAATACGCTTAACTAAAATAAAACCAGAATGTAACTCTACAGTTTCTAACAGCTCCAGTTATTTGGGTTCCCCTTTGAATTATAGAATCACAGAACCATTATATCAAATCACACACATGATACATGTTCCCCGTTGCTGTTGAGAATCTGATTTCCACTTTCAGTAAACAGATGGTCAGTTATGTGCACAAAGCAAAGAAGAGACATCTAGTTGTCAGCAACACCTTTATCTTCAGCTAATGAGCAGAGAAAGCCCCAGTCAGAGCCACTGCCTGTTGCCACAGACAAACAGGAGAAAGCCAGGCTGTGCAAAGAGACATCATTATCATCACTTAGGAAGATCAAACATAGTTACTGATTTTAAGTTAGCACAGTCTCTATGTGGTCACCATACCAGAAACACTAAATTAGTTCCTCTTTGTTTATTATTTCTCTGGACAAGTCAGTGTGAACTATTAAACCCCAAGATTCAGGACTGTAACCTAACTGTCCAATTTTGTGCACAGTTGAACAGCATGTTTCCTACATACTCTGTGAAACAGATCACCATTCCTGACTTCTGGAACAATTTGCACAATAAGCCAAAGGTAATGCACTGTTGCAGTTGTTAACAGTCCGTGTTTAAAGCCATCATTACATATGCCTGAAACTTTCTAATTAATGCAATTAAAGACTGAAATAATGAGCACAGTATTAAGAATGAATCTTTGCCTACCTTGTCTGACTTAAAGAACCACTTCCAGTCTTTGCAATGAAGGTAGCAGTCCAACTACAGTTGAATTGCTTTATTATACTCCTCAAAGGACTTCCAGGCTCACTATATGCATCAAAATTAAGAAAAGGCAACTTCAGAATTTAATTTTGGAGGCTCCTGTTGTAATTAAAAAAAGAAAATGTAGAAACATGGCTCTAAGAATCCTCCTGTAAGAAAACAAAACCGACCAAACAAAAAAATTCAAACAAACAAACATCACAACAAAACAAACAAAGGCAAAGTGATAAACTATTCTGAAATCTTAAAGACAGTTGATACAAAGTGATAAATTAGCCACTTTAGATATTATGGATCAATATTACACAAAATAACTTCAATTTAAGACCTTCAGCACCTGTGTTCTTAATTCTGCTTCTATCAGTATTACCAAAAAAATTGCTTGTGAACAGAATGAGGAGGTTAGGACTCTTCTGACCTGAGTTATCAAATGATCCTATTTGAGAGGATACACACATACATACAAAAGAAGGATAGAAAGGGATTATCTCTTCTAATTTTTCTGCCTTGCAGATGAGAAGAAAAAAAAAAGGAAAAGCAGCACAATCTCCTACCTCACAAGGTCTGATAGAACAACATGGAAAAAGATATTAGTTTTCAGTCAGATGCATGCCTCTACAACCTTCGAGCATAGAAGCATGGCAAAAAATTCAATCAAGAAGTTTTCATTCTCTGGCAGAAGAAGTGTACATGGAACGAGTGGACAAATTGAAATCAGCAACTATGTAATGAGACAAGATTACGTTTATACAACAGGAACTGCAGTCCTGTGTCTGTTTCTGGTTTTCCTAATCTTTACTCTCTTGGTCCATTATGCTTTTTACTCTTCAGCATCTCACTGCAAGGTTCTTCATTGTTCTGTCTACGCCTACTGTCTATACTATTCATATTTTAAAGCTATCTACACTTTAACACTTCCCATTTTCCATTCATCCTTTTATACTGGAAAAAAAATCTATATATAATACTTTTTTTTTTTTTTGTATATGCCTGTGCCAGAATTTGCTGGGTTCACTAAGCATATTGTGTTCCCACAGCTGAATATAAAAAAGATTAACTAATGCACTTCAAAATTTATTCCTACTTGCTCATGAAGTCCAGAGACTTCAGAAAAGAAGCTCAGACAATCTATATTTAAAGAACAAGTAGGTATCTCTTGTCTGAACTTTCTTCTTTTCCTTTTTACATTGCTGAGTACTTGCTGTGGTTTTAAAAGCTCTTCAGAATATTTACAGAGGAGTGCAGAAGTTCTTTGCAATGAATTATGTGGAAAGGCTTTAGAAAACTCTTCAGATCCAGGCAGTCATCCGAAGATAATTTCTGCTGCTGATTCCAAGCATGATACATTTCTCTAGAAGCCAGACTGGCTGAATCTTTAGAAATGCCCCTGAAGTTTGAAGACCTTTCAGCAAATTGACACTTGTGCAGCACTTGATCAATGTACTATCCTTTTGCTCACATTCTTTATATTTGTCTCACAAACAGCTGTGATCCTCTTCTGTATCATTCCCATCAAGCCACCATCCAAGACACAACTCATTTTTTTCACAGGCATCATCAGCTCTTGGCAGCTCTCTGCCAAACCTAAACCTTCTTGAGCATATCATGGGTGGGTACTGAAAGCAGGGAACATGGCTTTGTCCCTTTATAAAGCAATGCTTTCATATAGATTGTTAATAAAAACATCATTGACTTAATATAGAAATACTTAAAAATCAAATAATTCAACACTTCATCCTATTTTCAAAGTTTTAATGTTGAAGTTTATGAGTGACTTGTACTATATGAAGGATTATCTATAAGGCTGCAAAATCATCCTCATTCTTGACCTGTCCTCCCACAATAATTTCTGCCACTGCTTCCAGGCATGATGTTTCTTGCCTCTTGCTAACTATGTCTTGCAGGGCAACTTGTGAAAGAAATCACTTTTTCAATGTATTTTTAGAGACATAGGATTGATTTTCAGTTTTAGTCAGATAGCAAAATCAGAAGTGGGACATACCTGCTTGTGAAGGGAGAGATGTCATCAGTGATGAAACTGATCCTCTCTTCTGAAATAGGTATTAAGATCTCCGAGTCAATAGGCATATCCTGGGGACCTGCTGGCTTTAGCAAATACATGGATCATTCCTAGTGAGCAGAGTGCAGTATTTCCTCAGAAGCAATGTGTTTCTTATGGCATAGTTCCAAAAGAATGGTTTGACCAACATCAGAATAATTCCCAGCATCAAAATTGTGGTAACAGCTGTTACAAGAGAATTCTGATGTTGGCTCAATATTCACATTTAGCTTGACTTAACAACTGCTGGAAACTGCTACTTGGTAAGTACCTTTCTCCAAGGTGTTAAAAAAATCCCCAACCAGTACACAAACAATCATTTCTAGCTGCACTTGCAGAAAAGCAATAATGGCACACCACATGTCCCAGTCTGAGCCAAAAATATAGCTCATGAAATTAAGGGCTGATGATACTTTGGTCTCTTAAACTTACACAGGTTCTGTCCTATTGTCCCTCTTCAGTGAATACACAGATCAGATCCTTCTGGGTTGTTGTTCAGGCATCACTTGCAAGCTTGGTTTCTGTTAAAATTGTGCGTCAGGGAGAAGATAAGCTCAGAAATCAGTGTGGTGAATGAAGCCTATGCCCAAAGCTATATCCTTAGAGTGGTGGGACATGGCCTACGTGTTCAGCTGGAACCC
>VXBD01007038.1:27795-65288 GCA_013399975.1 Indicator maculatus
CTGTTTGTGGGCTTGCCGATTCCCGACAAGCATTCACCCCCCCCCATCTCCAATTTAGTTTCGCTTTCTAAACATAAAGGTTTCCTCGAACTATTCAAAGTGCCTATATATATACATTCTGCAGAACTGATTTTCCGACTGGATGCTAGAACCTGTAAATACTAATTGTATATCACTTGTAAAATAGTGTTAATAAATATTTATTAAACTTTTATAAATATCTCCGCCGCTTATTTCCGGCGAGAATTTACATTTCACAACAATCAGTCATGCCTCTATTTGGTACTGACACATATCAGACCTTACTTTAGTTCTCTGAGGCTTCTCTTGTGGGGGTAATAACACATGCACAACATACACATTGCACAGTGATTTCCAGACCTCATTTCCCTCAGGGCAAGAACAGGCTCTGACATCCCCGTTCCCCTGGGCATCTGGCTGCCTTTGCCAGAGGGCAGCTCCAAGGTGGCATGGATGTGGGACCTGCAACCAAGTGAGAGTGTTGCTGTGTGAGAGCCAGCCAGGAGCTGCCTTGTGGGCTAGGGCTGATCCTGATTGCTGCCATGGGAGCTGCTCTGCAGTTCTTGTTCAGATGCTGCAGGGTTGTCCCTCTGTCCTAAAAGGACACTGTTCTGCCTGCCTTGCTGTCACACTGCCTTCCCTTGAAAAAGCAGCCCTCTCTGATCCCCCCTTACACCAACTTTTTTTAGTGATGCTGACTCAGAGACATTTATCATTTGAGGTCAGAAAACCTCTTAAGTAAGCAGAAGAGAGGCATGCATTCTCAATTAAGCTCTAAATTTGCTTTTCTCAGGAAGAATTTTTTTTTTTTTTAAAGAGACCTCTTCAAAGCCTTTGCATTGTACTTGATGATTCAGCTCAGGAGCACTGAGTAATGCACACTACGTTGTGTGTCTTGGGAGTTGTTTAGAAACAGATTGCATGTATGAAATGTGTTGCCTTTTATACTACCTGCATTGATATAATTGCCTCTGGGCCATTGATTTCATTTTAAAAATCCATTACAATTGATTTTATAGTTATAGAAGCCATGAATACAGAAGAATATCCAGCTAAATTTGTTTGTCTATGAAAGTGATGTTATTGGTATGAAGATCTTCAAGCTATCAGTGTTGTGAACCATCAGAACCAGCACATTCACTTAAAATCTAGGAAACTGGTGGGTCTTTTTATAAGAAAATCACACATAGAGATGAGTTACAAGTCTTACTTCACTTGTGTAGGGTAGTACCTTTGCCTGCTTACCTTACATGACCTATTTTGCCACATAATTGCATGATTGCCATGAAAGAGTATTAGCACAGTGTGGTGTACCTTTAAAATTTTCCACAGATCTTGAACAGAAAGTGGTAAAATGTAAATAAATCACTATTGGGTGTAAAAAGGGAAATTGTGATAGTTCTAAACCATCCCATTGGAGAGGCATCTACCATAAGAATTAGTGTGGTTAACAATCTGTTGGTTTCCCTGCTCTGGGAGGCACTAACCTGCTTGTGCTTGTCCTTGGCTGTGTTCTTTGTTTTGGTTGAGTATCCTAACAAAATAACCCTCTGCTCTTTTCTCTTGTCCCTTTGTGTCCAAGGGGGTAAGGAGGAGGGCAGGGAGTGGAGAAGCTAGTAGCTCCCCTGGTTTTTGGCCAGGGGGGTTCTTGTGCTGTTTATAAATTGTAAATCCCTGTAAATATTGTAAATCCTGTATATTTTGTGCATATTCATTGCACTTCATTTTTAGATTGCAGTTTGGCCTGTAAATACAGCTTCATTTGCTTCCAACTGAGCTGATCTGGCAAATGTAATGTTGGGGGGCAATTTTCAACCCACCACGCATAGGGATCTGTTGCTGAGCATGAATAAATTCTCATAGGTAACCCAAAGGAATATGGAGTTATATTCTCTGAGGTTACATACAACTCTGCTTGAGAGAACACACAGAACATCTACTTCATGAACTTGTATTTGCCATCAGCTAGAGGATACTTTCAATGGTCTAACAAACTGCAGCAGTGAAAGATCATACATTATGGTCTGAAGGGGGGAGATCAGGGACATCCTCAGTGTCCTAGATACCTTTAGCAATAGGAGACTTGCACAGTGCATATATTAAATGCATTCTGGTTTATTAATAATCAGTTTTGTGCTCATGCTATCAGTAGTGTCATCATATGAGCATACATTGCCTCTTTTTGTATCGATACTTCAGGACTAGCTTACATCAAATCAGCTTGAGAAATTGAAGGGGGAAATGGC
Source organism: Indicator maculatus (assembly GCA_013399975.1). Taxonomy (NCBI): domain Eukaryota; kingdom Metazoa; phylum Chordata; class Aves; order Piciformes; family Indicatoridae; genus Indicator; species Indicator maculatus. The sequence goes on from VXBD01007038.1 coordinate 30,063, forward strand.
TTGAAGTTCTCCTGACAAGAGCTAATGATAAATGGTAATGCACTCAGTTATGAGAAGTTGAATTGGGGTGTATTGCCAGTATTCATATGTTAGATTTAGTTTTGACATCTTCATTTAGATTCTGCAAGGGGGAATAGAAAACACATTAATGAAGCTGACAGCTAAATTGGGAAACGTTGCAACAAGGGCAGAGAAATAGCACAAAGGGAAACAGGGAATTGAGATAGAAAATAAAAGGTGCTCAGAAATTTGCAGACCAAAACAAATAGGTATGTAATATTCCCTCCAGAGCATCCACAGAAAACTGCAGCAGAAGAAACTGAGAAGTATCAGTTGCCAAGAGTTTTAGAAACTGAGTTACATGAAAGTAAAGATGATAGATTTTTTTCTGCTGCTGGAAATGCAGAAACATTTGACTGTGGCTACACATCACTGTGTATCTGGATGGGGTTATCTGTCTTCATGTAGCAGGAAAATGATAGTTTTGATTTATTTTAGTTAAAGCCATAATTAAATGCAATCAATTTATGAAACTTACATTGTTACACCACAGAAAAACATTGAATTAATAGATTGTGATGACTGGCAAGGAATACTAAAATGATGAAAGGTGTGGGGTTTAGGTAAGCAATTAGTGTGGGAGGTCGTCCAAACAGTCTGAAAATGTCCACTGAGGAATATCAATGAAGATGGAAGTCGAAGTTTCTACAAGAAGGTTCTCACATCAGGGAGCAAATTGAATAAAATTATGAAACTGAAAATTCAGAACCAATTCAGTACTTCCCAACAGTGAGGTCTATTAAACTTTGGGTATCGCCTCTCAAGGAGAAGTAATGAGACTTCCATTACTCTGGCCAACTTGCATTAGATGAGCCAGTCCAATTTTACACCAGGGAATAATTGCAATGGCAGGGAGAAGGCATAGATGACTCGAAAAATCTCTTTTTTTCCCATCCCTAGATTTTACAGCACAAAGGAAATCACCTGGAAAGACAGATCACAATGGAAAATGTCTTCTTCCTAATGGTTACAAATAAAAGCACTTGCCAGACAACATCCTCTCCCTTTTCTTTCTCTGCTCTGACTGCACATCATCATGTATGTTTTTAAGACAAACTAATAACATACATTTTAAAAGAAACAAAAAATAATTTGGAGAAAAGAGCACTGAAAAGAACCACGCTGTGCCTAAAACTATAAAATCATTTTACACTGGCAAAACCCAATATGTTTCTTTTCATTTAAGCCAGTTCTAGACAATGCAAGTGAAATTTTTTTTTAATATATATATGGACATATATATATATATAAAAAATATATAGCCTATGCAAATTCACATGAATGTAAAGAATGAAAGAAGCTAAAGGAAAACAGAAGATAAAAAGGCAGAACATCAAAACACTCAATCACACCTTTAATTCATTTAGTGTTATAAACTACCTAAAAGCTCTATGTTTGACAGGGTTTTGTGTTTTCTTTCCTTTTTTTTTTTTTTTTTTACTAGAAATTATTACACCCTACTGGGTGAACATGGAAGGCATTTGGCATTGTGAGGGAATAAAAACATTTCTTTTTACTCTTGCAAAGCTATGTTCTTTCTTTCAAGTGCACAACAAACTTACTGTTACATGGGACAAGGAGAAAGGCACATTCCTTTTAGCTCTGCATCAATTGCACATCACCAGTGATGATACGAAGAAACTCCAATCTCTTGTTTTGTAAGCTCATGGAAAACACAGAGCCATAGTCAAGCCTGGAAGCAAATATTTGGTTTATAGTAAATTAGGGCAATCATGGTGTAAGACTGGCATAATTCCTTTGATCTCCAACAGTGAAGAAGCACACAAACACATGGTTAGGTACATCCATATTCCCATTTAAATATGCATTTATGACCATCCTTTTTGGCTATGCTGAAAAAAAGGAAGAAAATTAGGCAGAAAAAACACACAAGCTGAAAGGCTTTGCACTCTCATCAGCTATTTAGCAGGTTATTCTTTTATCTGAAGAAGACAAAAGGATATCTGATCATTGGATGAATGATAAATAAGGAACAATTAATCCACCTTAATGCAAAAGATTTAGCTGGCAGCCTTTTCAAGTTTCTTTATCTTCTAAGCTTTTCTCAAGCTTCATCAGATCCTCCATCTGTATAAGGATATGAAAGGACTTTCTATTCTTAGCACCAGTTTCTTGATCCCTCTTGGGCTAATCTTTGAAAAATGCCTGCTGACATTATCATATAGAGTATGAGACACTGAAGAGATAAAACAGAAAAAAGCAGTAGTGGCTAAACTAATTAAAAAAAAAAAAAAAGAAGGCACACCCCCTGTAAAAACTATGTTGGGAAAAGAAAATTGATGGGGCAATGAGAGAACCATGGAATAACACACAGGCTGTCATTGCTATTTCCAGACAGTTTGAGTTGTAAGTTATTAACATGTCTAACAGCTATCCTTTGAAAGGATAATAAAAGAGAAACATGTCTAGGAGGTGGCATCTAGCACAAGCTCTTGTTCAGAAATCCCACATGTTGTTTCAACATGTTTCAACACCTGCATAAGGCTGCAGAGGCCAAAGGATTAAGTAAAAAGAGGGTTACAGAAAGCATTTCCATTTTCAGGAGTCTGCAGTATATTTATTCATGAAGAGTGCAACAAAAGCCATTATGAAAAAGGCAAGCAGAGAGATTATTTTTCATACAGGCACAATGTTCAGAAGTCTCAGCTCTTCATACCCAGCTCACATTCTAACACACTCCTTTCCAAATTACTCCTACATATGGCCAGCAACACAGTGATGTAAGATGCTCCTTCAAAAGCAGGATCTGTAGTATCTCTTGTCACTCTCTACCTATCCAAATGACACTTTCAAGATACAGACAACAGCCACTGAACAGTGGCTTCCTATTTGTTTTGTCTGGAGGTGTTTCATAAGAAGGTAGGAGTGCTTCTCAAAGGCTGAGAGATTAGATCAGGTATTGACACTGACTTCTGTGAAAATGAGAGGAAAAGTAAAACAGCTGAAAGAAGACATTGTTCTTAATCATTCATAGATAATGGGAAAATGATGATTATGATGATGACAGGGACCATACCTTAAATTAATTAACCATTTGCACACTCTTTCTAGATTATGCTCTCCATGCCCAAAGTAAAGTGCTTGGTATGATGCATTGCTGGGACACCTGCCTTCCTGCTAGCCAAGGTTAATTCTTTTTGCATAACCCCTCCTCAAAGCAAATGTTCATTAAAAATACTTCAGAAATAATGATCACAATGACAGCCAGACTTGAAAGTCACTGAATATGGCAGGAAAATTTGGAAAAATGGAGATGAGCAGCACACACCTCTGTTTGGCTAGCAGAAATAGTTCCACAGCCCAGAACGGTGGAGCTACAGCTACCCCTTCACAGCTGATGTCAGGAGTGGTTTCCATTATGTTTTACAATCTACTTCTGACTTTCATTTAGTAAGGAAGGAGTCAGTACAGACCACATAAATTAGAGACCTGATATGACAGAGGCAATGTTTTGTAAATGTGAAGTACAGAATGCTGATTTTAGTGAAATATATCTTATGAAAGCTGGCTGCCACTAGTTAACCCTGGCACTGCCCCTGAAGATCAGGATTAGGAATGCCAAATTGAAGTCACAGTTAATAACATATCTGAAAGGAAATATCACAGGCTACCTATCCCAAAAGAAGATGGTTTATTAGGGACTGAGATTTGGTTTTCACTTCTGGTCAGCTCAGAGAACAGTTGCATTAGTGTCTTTCATTTGCTGCTAAAGAAGCAGCCTTACAGAATTTTGCCATATAATTGACTGCTACTGAAAAAAAAAATACTGTGCTTGAGCAACAGTGGTGCTATACCTTACTTCATCAACACAAGGTGTTCTGTATAATTTATCCAGTTCAGCAATTCATTCTCTTACTCACAGGATTCAGTGCATTAACCTGAACTTGCTTTACTGAAGCATGAACAAGAACCACAGTTGTTTTAACTCAGGAAGATCACTGGGATCTTTAAAAAAGTCTTTAAAAAACTAAGGTGGACTAATGTCGTGGATAAGGACCCCCCCAAAAAAAATCACTTTTCATATATACTTATAGTTCTAATAACAGGTAACACTGATTACTGCAAATGAATACATAATCAAATCAACACTCAGAAAATCACAGAATTGTCAGGGTTGGAAGGGACCCCAAAGATCATCTAGTTCCAACCCCCCCTGTTATGGGTAGGGACACTCTCCTCTATTGCCATGAAAAGCAAAAGATACTTAAAAGATGGGCTGATTGTAAACAGAAACTCCTCAGCCCGAAAATAAATTCACAAGAAGAATGACATGCACAGCTAACACAAGACCTGGCATTAGGACTCCTTTCCTAACTTCAGAATGTACTTCAGTGACCTAAATATTAAGACTGATGAATGTAAGTTGGCAGCAGTTACTCAGAATGACAAGCAGGAGACCAGCACTAGTCAGTGTTCACAAGCTGTTGAAGTTCAAAGGTATTTGGAAATGATGACAGAGTACCTTGTCATGAGAAGTCCACAGAAGATGGCATGTATAATAGATGTACCAATGCAATCCTGACATTCAGCCTTTGTTCGTGGTGCTCATAAGAAAAAAAGAACAGATATCTAACTAGTTAGACCTTTGCTCATTTAATAGCTGCTCACAGCATGATAAAGGCATTTATCAACTTATCTTCAGACAGCTGCACAGGAGACATTCATGTAACTGGGGAAAAAGAATAATTCTTAACTTTTCTCCTGAAAAATTAGTAGGTAAGTATATTACTTTATCCATAGGAATCAAAACCTGGTGCTATGTGTCATGACAAGGCACTCCACCTCTCGGGGAGAAGTGGTCCCTAAAATCAGGGTAGTTCAAGATTACAACATCTATTTCAGACACCTAAAAAATGTACCAGAAGTTAAACAGAGCAGATCAGATGGAGGAAATGAAGTTCATGCTCAGGTAATATGAGTGAATAAGCACAGCAGATGCATTAATATCTTCCTTCCACTAGAATTAGAGTGTAGGAGCCTGGTGAGACTCTTGAAGGGTGACAAGCACTGTGCCTCTTCTGGGTTTTGCTAGAATTTAGGGGAAATAGCAAGAAGACATCGTTTAAATACAGTTTTGAAATGACATTAAGATTCAGTGCTTTAAGTCATGAGTGCTAAGTAAGAACAACCAGGCATAGAAAACAGAAAGAATTGCTCTGGGTTGCCCAGTCTCAAAATCTGTACTCTCTCATTCAAAGTCACAAACATCTCCTGGCAGTAGGACTGCCAGTGCCTGTATCCTGAATATTGCTTTCTGCTGATGCTGGAATCCCTCAAAGAAATCTTTGGTTTAAATTTATTTTAGTCTACTACAGGCTACAAACAATGAGTCTGACAAATGATGACAGATGAGACAGCCTTCAAACTCTGTATATTTAAACCAGGAGCACTGGCAGGTTAGTAAACTCTACCAGCTAGGAAAGAAAGAGGCATTTCAATCACTTCAAGATAGCTTCCATGTACATAAGGAGAGATTTTCTAGATTGAACCCAGAAAGCATTACCTTTTAAATGTGAGCAATGTGAGAAAACTACTTTTCTTATTCATAAAAAAAAGAACTAAACTTTTGTTTGTTGGTTATGATTACCAAACGGAAAATGGAAACCTAAAATATATATAAAGTCAGGGGGAAGCACTCTGCCTTCTTCAGAGCATGGTAAATTGTTTTGTCAGAAATCCACTCTTTCATTTTCAGCACATGAGAACAGATGAAATAAGGACAAAGATAATTTGAAAGCTTGCCTCTGTTTCCAGGTTAAAAGTTCTATCATTAGAAGGGCTACTTTGCATGCCTCTAAATCTAAGAGGATGATATCAAGTCATTTAGAGTTAGCTATATCACTCTCTTGACTGGAGAGTGTCCTTAAAAATATTGCAATAATAAATGAAATAACTCATTTTTTACAACTGAAACCTATTTGTGAAGAGCAACAGAGTAATTCACATGTACATGACCTAATTTGCTTTCATTACACATAATACATTGGGCACTGTGGGTTCATAGTGAGCAGTGTCTTCTAAAAATCAAGGCACTGGGAAGCTCTCCCAGCATTATTTGGGAAGTTTTAGGGAGACCTAATGCAATTAAATGTATGCTTGATCTTGATCCTGGGAAACAATTCATTCTCCGAAATTATCTTGGGAGAGAATAAAATTAAACCACAAATTTCAATATTCTGATGTAATGTCAATGCCTTAGAGATTATGGATCAAAAGATAACACAGTCACCACTGATTAAAAAAATTTAGAGTATTTACTTCATGCACAGGTTTTGGTCTTCTAATTCTATTTAAATCCTACATTCCTTCAACTGGTTCTATATTGGCAGTTATTTTTTTTTAATAAAGGCTGAAAAAAATACTTCAGCCTTAAACCCAAGAACAATTGCTTGTGCTGGGACTTGGTTTTGCTTATTTTGGGAGAGAATTATCTTGGGAGAGCATAATTATCTTGGGAGAGAATAATTATCTTGGGAGAGAATAAGATTTAACCACAAATTTCCATATTCTGGTGTAATGTCAATGGCTTAGAGATTATGGATCAAAAGGTAACAGAGTCACCACTGATAAAAAAAATTAAAGTATTTACTTCTTGCACAGGTTTTGGTCTTATAACTCTATTTAAGTCCTACATTCCTTCAACTGGTTCTATATTGACAATTATTATTTACTTTTAACAAATAAACCTTAAACCCAAGAACAATTTCTTGTTCTGGGACTTGGTTTTGTTGCATAGTGAGACCTTTCTGAATAGAATTTTTACATTAACATGTTGTGTTTGTTTTTAGTGCCCAAAGGAAAACAACCACCAGGTTTTTCTGAAGAACTGCTGGCAGAGAGATTTTTTTTCAGATAAGGTCCATAAAAACCTTCCCTCTCCAGGAAGTATTACCATAAAAATTGCTTCCAAAGCTAAATTGATATCTACAGTAGCAGTAGTAGGAGCAGATATGTAAAACAAAACAGTTTGAGGCTGGAATGATCTTTATATAAGTTTCAAGGAGGAAGATATAAACATACAAAACAGAGAAAGTATCTCTCCAGTATAAATCTCTTGCAAGTGTGGCATCACCTTTGCTTTCTCAGGCAGGGACAAGACTGGATTGTGTGTGGCAGTGAAAGGCAAAGAGGAGAGAGTAATCACCTCCCATTTCTCTGTTCTTCAGATGGAATCTGTATCAAATATATCAGAAGAAAATTGCTAAGTAGAGTGGGCAATAATATTACACCAAGGACAGTGTGTAAAACCTAGTAGTGATGTCTGCACATGTGAGTGTGGGTTTGCCTACAGATCTATATCTGATATAAAAGTAAACCTGAATAAAGGCAAAATATCTACATACTATATGTTCAGTCACTTGCTATAAAGATTATAACAAAATCCACAGCAAATTCCACACACCTCATGCTCTTCTTCACTAGTACTTTTGTTCACATCCTGTCCTGACATAGTAGTTTACAGAATTTTCAGGAAGCCAATCCAGTCAGGTGTTTGCATGAGTTCAAAACTTGACAGGCTTTGGATTCAGAAGCAACTTGCTCTTTTGGATTAATGAAGTAGCACAGAACTTCAAAGCATGCTTCCATTAAGTTTGCTTATTTCCATTACCCTGTTAAAGCTTTTTCTAGGTAGCATCTTAACATGGTGGAGAGAAGAGGTTTGGTGAGTCAGCTCATAACCTAGGTAGACTTGATAGCAAGGATCTTGGCTGAAGAATTTCACTCAGTTACACTCATGTGCTCTTCTCCATCATCCTGCTGCATAAAACAATTTGAATCAATAGTCATCCTAATCTGGTTAGAGAAATGATTACCTCAATTGCATGCTACAGATGTAAGAGGACTTGATACAAAGAGAGCTGAAGGCTGTAGGCTGATGGGAATGACTGACTAAATGATGTACCAAGCTGATTAAATAAATCCTTCTTAAACAGAACCAGCTATACAAAATAAAGGTGACAGATGTGTATTTTCTTCTGGGATTTATATAACCATCTGGCCTTGCAATTTCCAGATGGAACTTTCACATTAAGTTCTCACACTGAGATTCTAAGGTAGATGAAAGACCTGATTTTCCTTTTTTCAAGTATCTGTGGGATAGATGAAGTGCTCTCAGCACTCACAATTGTTGCTGACTAAGGAAAATCGAATTTTTACACAGTGTGAGATCTATTACATTGCCAAATTCATTCTATATAAAAGCTGCTCATGATTAATAAAAACTGTATCTTCAAAGGCATTTACAGAAAGTCAGAGTTCCACAGTTCACAGAATATTTTGATGAAACAATTAAGCCATAAAACTGTTTTCACTCTTGTACTTGAGTAGAGTTGCCATAAGACAACATCTCAAACTTGTGTTCTTACTGTTTCAGAACAACTGGTTAGAAACCAATACTGTGAGCAGAGCAAGAATAAATATATCAGGAATAAGGACATTGAATATTCAGGTTAGGGATGTACTTAATGCTTAAACAAATTCAACTGTGTTGCTAGTTTGAAGCTGCTACAAGGAAGTAAACACTGAAACTAAGTTCAGATCAGGATAGCTACTTTAGCAGAGAAACTGCAGCCACTTTGTGGGCAAAAATATTTCTTTCAGAGGTTTTTGGGTTTTAAAATTTGCTGGAAGCGACATAAATGTTCAACACAAAACATTTTAACAGGGCACAAACAGCATAAACCCCAACAGCATTTTTAATCCACATTTAGTTAAGACTAACAACACAGTGACAACTGAGTTTAGGAAGTATTGTGGGAGCTTAAATTGTTTACAGTTATAATTCCCCCCAAGTTATCTCTTGTGGAAATCCCTTAACCACAGTCATAATGGAATCATGAAAGTTATTAGGCATTATACTAAAGCTGAATTAGGAACTCTAAGTACTATAAAATTAGTGTTCCTTAGACAAAACTACAGATTCATAACATTAATTACTGGGCTGCATCCTTAAGATGCTAAAACTGAATTGCAAAAAGACATTAGAACTGGTCTCACTCTTCTGTGTCAACAATTATATCTTTCACCATAAGTATCAGCCAGGAGTTGATGCTCAGAGATCTGGTACCCAGTCAACAGAAACCCACATAAAGTATCTTATGAACTCAGAGCTGGACTGATATTTTTCTAAGCTATGTTTGAATTGTCATGCATTGAAAACCTTTTAATGGTTACAGTTTCATGGATAATAACTCCCTGCAACTATAAAACTGCAGCCCTGGCTCACGACCAAATACATTTTTCATGTCTTATGAACTTCAGAAATCTTCAGATATTCTCCTAGCAGTATTACAAATGAATGCTAATATCCTCATTAGGCAATTACTGAAATACAGGAAAACTACACAGGAAAAATAAGGATAGAATATATATTTCATGTCCAAACCTTGGTTCCTTTTTAAACAACCAACATAACAATTAGGATTTAAAACCACAAAGTTGTACTAAGGGAAATTTTCATTTCATAACATTAAATGTTCTGCTTGACCAAGAGTGATCAGTTGTCACTAGACACAAGCAATATTTCCCTTCTTTTCCTCCTCCTTCTTTTAGGATAAAAGGACAGAAAAGAGATATCAAATATAAATTTCCAAGCCCAAATTTTCACATACTCTTTGAAATCATACTACATTGATAGAGTTATCTAATAACTACCTGTTATTAGCACCCAGAGGTGCTCAAATCCTTTGGCTGAAGTGGAAAAACATCTCAATAATAATAATTTTTTTAAAAGAAAGAGTACTATGAAGACACAATTAGATTAGCTTACCTTCAGCAGCTGTGATTTGCTTCATCATACAGCCTTGGAAACGTTTTGGTTTGACCTTGTCTTCCCAAAGGTGCTGTTCTGTTTGCTCTTTTAGCTCAAACAACAGCTCTCAAAGCTTCATTTTATTGTCATTATGGAAGCAGTCCTTCACAGACCTTGTAATCTAAGCATGAAACAGTCCATGTCAAAGCCCCACAGTCTTGCTGAGAGCATAATGCTTTTATGAGCAATGGTGTTTGCTGTTCAAGGTCTTCCACAGCTACAAACAGAACCAAACCAAACATTAGACAACCCTGGTTCCTGAAAGAAGGAAAGTATTGTTTGTATGACCAGAAAAAAAAATAGGATGTCATACTTGGAAGCTGTATCTTTTAGCTTATAAATGATTATGCACCAAGTAAACTATTATAATGCAATTAAGTAAACTATTAATGCATTTTGTAATGGCAGAACTTTTTATCGATTTTATCTACTTTGTGGGTTGTGTTTTGGGTTTTTTTTCTCTCTTTCTACTTGAAAACCTGGGAGAGTCAACACATTTTACTTGTAAATACAAATGGTAAGGTGTTTTTAAAATTTACATTGAATCTAAAATACTCCAAATAAGAACTGATGTTTTGGGGGTTTTTTTTTTGCTTCTTTGGGTTTTTGCAATTTTTGCATAGGGGAGAGCTGTGTGTCAGTCTCTCAGGCTGATCTTCTATTTCTCTGTTAACAAGGCAATATTCAGGGTTTCAGATTTGATGGAAAATTTTTCTTCCCTTTTTAGTGGAATGGTTTAACTTCCAAAACCAATTTCAGTTCCAGGTCTTCCGTGGTGTCTAGAGAATGGAAGATAGGTTTGCTTCTTTGACAGGGACTGAAAGTTGGTCTTGGCTTGTGAACTTAGAGCTGAGTGTCAGCTTTCCACAATTATTGGCAGCCCCTACAATCCAGACCAAGGTGAAAGAACAGCTTAACAAACTGATCTATCTCACACGAAAGTTCATGGAGAGGCTGCAGGCAGCTTTACTTTTCTGGATGTGAATCAAGCTTCAGCAGATTTGTTAATCCACAGCAATGCCTCTTCTACAAATATCTCAGCAAAGCACTTCTCACAAATGAGCCCCTAGGAACAACTTACATGACAGCCTTTTTAATTAACCAATTCACAATTTCATGGAACTTCATAAAATTATATTCTACTTCTCTTTAGTTCAGAAATGAGAAGAAATAGTCTTTATTTTTACAGCAAGCTGGGTTCTAAACTTGATTTTATCTTTTTTCTTTTCTGCTGCAGCAAGCTATATTCAGCTGCTTTTATTCTGAGATAGAGGTCTCTGATTTTTTAGTACAATAAAGCTCAGCTACAATTTTGGATTTAATTTCAGTGATTATTTTTATTATGCAGTCAAACACTCTTCTTTCATCACTCAGAGGAGACTTCAAAGCTAATAATAAAACTTGACATTAAGGAGAGATGGAGAAAAACTGGATAGTGAAGAGGTAATTGGAGAATCAAACACAGGACAAGTACATAAAATGCATATTAATGTGCAGCTTGCTGAAAAGTACACCATTGCCTCTTACTGAAATGAAATAATATTAATATTGCTACTTTATATATATATGCTAAAATATGAAATTATTGATATATATAATATCAATATAATATGCTGATATTATAATATTTTATATATATATAAATGTTGTAAGCCTGAAAACGTTTATGTGTGTATTTTGAAGGAGACAAACCAAAACAGAATGGTAAATTAAATAGAAAGCCTAGAGGGACACAGGAAGGAATAACAGGGCTTATTCAGAGGAAGAGAAACTATGTAAGCAGGACACTTAAAGAAAACAAAATAAAGAAAATAAAAAGTGTAAATGTCAGACAGAGAACAGAAAGAGTTTAGGAAGTTGAGGAAAGAGGAGGAAAAAGAATTTGTCTAGAATTAAATAAACATTTTTGCTTTTCTTACCTGATCAAGAAAAAATTTCCTAATTCATGGAAAGAGAAAAAGGGCTTTGTGTGATTTAGAGGAAGTTCTCATCAGTACAGCTGCAGAACCAAAGTCTCAACCAACTCCCATCAATGGGCTGATCAGTATTTGACCAAAGCTAAAAGGAGCTGTTGCAATGGTATCAATACTTGCCATCATTCAGACAGAGATACAACCTTTGCAATTGCCCATCAAATTCATGCCACACTCACCAAAGATGTTGGGTAGGCAGTGAGTGAATGTGGTGAGCTGCAGAGGAGCACCATCACTCTTTACAGCTGTACTGACAATGTCTCCATCCCAGCAGGAGCTTACTTTTAGCAGTTCCCTTGCTGTGCTGTTACATTTATGAAACCATAGTGTATGCCAAAAGCTTAGTCCCAGCTACTCCACTCTTCTGTAGGCTGCTCTAAGAGAGAAAAGTATTGCAACAGTGGTTTAATTTTCCTCTCTTTGTTTAACCAGTGGACTTGTGGCAAATGGCAGTAAGCATTTTCAGGATCAAAGATGAAAAATGAGGAGACCATGCTGAGTAGTTTCATCTCTTGGATCTTCTGAGTCTATCTCAAAGCTTCTACTTACATAAGAAATCATACAATATTTGGTGGTTAATTTGCTGTCTTGCATAAACTGAGCTCATTATGAAAGAGAGCATCCTACTGCTGCCAGTGGCCCAAGCAAAGAGCATTCTTTTGGAATTTCTTGCTTATGGATGGTCATGAGGAGTAACAATGGGAAAAGGAGACGGAAAACCTCCTTTGCTGAATGCTGGTTTAGGAAATTGACCTCTAAACTCATCTCTAATTCCAGCCAGTTCTAGGTATCCCTGATAGACTGGTAGCCTACAATTACCCAGAAGCAATGTTGAGAACTCAATCAAATATTCCACAGTACAGCATCAGTGGAATGGGTTCAGTCCTGCAGTGTAAATACACCAAATGTAACTGCCTACAATGCACCAGCAAAAATAATAAAACTCTAAATTAATGACTAGACAAAGCCATTTTCTTATTTTAACTACCTTACTGTTGAAACAGCCAGTGCCTACAAAATGCTCTGAAGAAATTACAGGCAATTTACTCACCAACAAAATTTACATAGTTATTACTGATTACTCTAGTACCTACCCTGCCTGGAAATATCCAGAACAAATAAGTCATATTATGTCAGCTCACAAACAAATTATTCTAACCCCATTGATTCTTTTAAAATAAATAGGGAAATAATATTGCAACTAATTCAAGGAAAAGATGGATTTCCTCCCTCCCCTCACCCCCAAGGAATTCATTAGTTATTTAATTTTGACAAAACTTAAAGCTTTTAACCTGGAAGATTTTAAACATGGAAGAAAAATGTTCTTTCAAAATGCAGGACAATAAAATCTAAATGACTAACACAAGATAAGGTCTCCCAGTAATAGCAAATCTTTAGTGTATTTTATTGTCAAATTTCTTAACATACCATGTCATATATTGTTTGCATTGTGCCTAGTGTCATGTGTTTTGAATAGGACATTTTTATGACTAAGAGTATTAAGGCAATCCACATAATTAGATAATATTTGTAAGCTATAAAGCTGTGCATCTGTGGACAGTGTGGAGGTGACCTACACCAAGTGCAAAAATGTGTCCAAAAGCTCCATAATGCAGGAATGTTAGAAAAAGAAAATAAATAAAAAACCCTCTTTCCACACTCATTCTTCAAACAACATTTCAGACCCAGGGCTGCTTATCATCCATAATAAAGAGTATAAGCTAAAGCAGCCCAACTCAAAGAAGACTTTAAGTAAAGGTCAACACAGAATATTGAAATATTAAATGTAGACATGCATAAGCATCTGTATTTACAGAAAAACAGATTTCAGTGGTTACTGAAAGAATAGCATTGCCAATGTACCATGTTGCCAGGACCAAGTGATGATGACACCAGAAGAAAGAAATGCCTCTTGGAGCCAGTGGCTGCTCCTCTTTTCATTCTGTCACCAAAGGGATGTTTTTCTGTGATTTACTATTCACAAGAAGGCTTTGATTTGTTGCACTAAATTAATAGTGGTTTTCAGCTTGCCTGGGAGACCAGCATTACACACTCCAGGGGAAGCTTCAGCACACTGAAGGTTGAGAGGCAAGCTTAACCTTGCAGGGCTGGAGTTAGCTCTGTACCTTTACATCACGTTCCTGTGTGATGGGAGAATGGCAGAGGGCAAGGGGACATCGACCTCTGCACAGAGCAGAGCTGGCTTTCAGGTTGTCACCTCTGGGACTGGAATTACAGCAACCCCATAGCCTCAGATCTCTGAATTCTAGTTTGTACATCAGGCTCAACATAAATCTTGCAGCCAAGAAAGCTGAAAAGCAATCAAGGAATTACCAAAGCTAGCTTAGATGTTGCTTACAGATTGAAACTCTCAAAAAGGTCAACCATCAATTTCAGCACTGCTAGAGCTATAGGGCTGAGTACCTCAGCTGAAGTTAGCTTGAGCTGAAACAGTATTTTTGAATCAAATGTAAAAATGCTTTTGGATCTTAAAATTGGAAAACTTTCTGTTGATCTTTAAAATTGTTTACAGAAGATGTAATTCAGTGGAGTAGAATTGATGCAGAAAAAAAACCCCCAACCACCAATGCTTCTGAGTATCTTTCATTGATTATCATGATTGCAGTTTTCATCCTCATTACCACCAGAAGTCAGTTTACAAAATGTCATTTATAGTTTATTTCTCAGACAGTGTTGCTGTACCTCCTCACACCTTGTCTTTTGGGCAAACTTGGATTCTTTTGCCAAACACTTGGAATAATATTGTGTGTATTTGCTTGCTTGAGTCTTTGAATGGCTGAAGACTGCCATTTAATCAAAGAACAAACTGCATTTTCAGTGCCTCCAAGCTGACATGCTGCAACAGTATGGGACCACTTTAACCTTTCATGCTAAAATTGCAAAAGAGAATAATACACATAATTTCCCAGGTTTTGGCAGGGAAACTCAAGACTACAATTTCACACACAAAAAAACCCCACAAAACCAAACTAGAGCAAAAGAATCCCTGCAGAAACACTCCTGCCACCTGTCAAGGCTTGTTAAAATTGTATTCTATTAAGAAAATTTCTAGCAGAAACCCAAGTGTTGTGTCTGCTCTGCAAGGAGGAGGGCCTGTTGGAAAATGAACTTCTTTTTTGAGGATATTCTTTCCCTTTTTTTGCTCATGTTATAAAACCCTAGGATATGGGTTTTCTGTAGATGGCTCACCATGGGACCACATGTGAAGGTAAGATGGGAGATTCCTGGGAAATCATAAGTGCTATAAGTATGTCTCTTGGCTTTGCCTAGTATCAGATGCTGCAATTAAAATCAAACAAAAATAACAAAACATTCCACCTCAAAATCCCCAGAAAACTCAAACAAACCCAAACTGAATGATTGCAGGTCACTGCTGACTGCTATAAGGGAAAATTTTTTTTTTTTTTTAAATCGTATTAAATTATAAATATTGCACTTCCAGAAAGAGTCAGGAAACAATCAGAATAAAATTCACCAACTTTTCTGAGCAGAAATAAATTCTTACTGTGGAAAAAAAAAGTTTCTTCTTATGGAGTTAATTGCACTGTCAAACACAATTTCACAGTTTGAACAGCCTCTCACTTAAAATAGTTTAAATGTTGTGTGGCATAAACAACATTTCTACACACTCAGAGAGCTGCAAGTCTGAGAAGAACAAGCAAACTGCAAAATCTCCTCTTAAAAGATAGAGAATGAGCCTTTAATATGAAAACCCCAGAAGAGTCCTCATGGGGATGATAAACTAGGAGTCATTTGAACCTTATGTAACTAATTCAGATTGATGACAGGCAGTTGTCAGCATGATTGCTGTTTACTGATTTTCCTGAAACTGATTTCCCCCTCTTTCTAGATGCAGCTGTATTGCATGCAGCACTAGAACCTCAGCACAATGTCATGAACTGCAATTTTGATACCAGCAATTTTGATGCAAGGTTTCTGCACACACACAAGAAACCTCACAAGCCCCACAAAAACTCCAGAAGGTTTTGGGTTTTGTTTTCTTTTGTTCAGAAAGGAGCACACTTGTTATGGAGCAGATATAAAGTGATGAGCTTTTGTTCATAACAGGGTTCTGCATTGCTGAGACTGAGGAAACTGTGTTCAAGGGATGGAGAAAACGACTTCTGCAAAGGAAACAGCTGGGTTTACACAAGTGAAACATTTTATAAATACTTTTACAATCCTTAGGAGAGACTTGAGAGATAAACCAAATAATAAACCCATGAAATCTGTCAAAACACATGTTCTGCCTCCCAGGTTCTTTTTGCTCTCTGTCAGTATCCAAGGACCATAGCTGTGCAGTAAAATGTAAAAATGAAATGATGTTTTGGTGGTGGTTTTTAGGAGATGATGTACAGAATGTATAGAGGCAATTTGAGAGCATTAGGAAAAAGTGCAGGTATAAAGACAAAACAGTGACTACAAACCTGAGTGGTTCTGCCATATCCCCACCTCTCTGACATTCAAAATAACACAAGAATCTCTGTATGAGTCAAAATGAAGATCCATCCCACCTAGTGCTTTGTTTCCTACAATGGGCAATAGATCTTGTCTGGAACAAAGGAAATGTTAAAAGGTTACTTCTCCAGAATATGATCCCAAGCTCCTATAATTTGCAGCTCAGGGACTTCGTGACACAGAGATTTATGCTCTATAGCCTGATTTGATTTCTCTGCCACAAAGAGATCCAACTGCTCTGTGACACCTGGGAATTTTTGAGCACCCATTCATCCTGTTGCAAGTCCCAGAGCTTACCTACATCCTACCCTATATTACTTACATAGAAGTCATTCCAGATTCAGTCATCTTTCAGACAGCTCTCAGCTTGCTGAAATTCTTCACAGTTTCCTTCATTGCTCTGAATAACTTAATATCTTCAGCAAACTTTGTCATCTTACTCTTAACTCTTTTACAGATTATATATATTAAACAGCAAAAGTGCCAGTCACTGCCGGTGTTTTTTTTTCCACTATGAATGTAGAAAAACATTATTCTTATTCTCTGCTCTTTCCTTTCTGAATTATATATACATCTTACAAATGTGAAAATAACTTTTCTCACACAAGTCTGCATACCATGGAGATTCATTATTAAGCTACATGAAACGTAGGTCTGAAGAAATGCCAGAGCAAACCATAGAAAGTAGGGGGGAAATGCTATGGAAAGCCATCAGCAGAGTATTCCAATTTGCCTTTAAGTCTTTTAGTTATTAGTTTACTGTTGAGATGCAATTTGTGGAACTGAATGATCAGAGGGATCAGCATACAAGGTGAGATTATTAAAGCCCATTCAGAGAAGTGTCCATTACAATGTTTCATGTTGTGAACCTTATTACAGCAGAGATCTCCAAATGGAACACAAAGGAATCCACGTGTCAGTATATAACGTGCAAAAAACACGGAGAAGGAAAAGCTTTCCCTGAAATCTGTCTTGTAATACACAAAATTCAGTTGAGGACAGAAAGAAGATACATAAATAGTGTTCTTTATGCAGTATGTTAAAGCTTTTTCATTGACTCAGAAAAGAACTGCTGGCCACATCATTAGGGAAAAGCCTTATGGAGTTTGGATTACGTTCATTAATACCAGGTTCAAAATTAGCCTGAAACTAGACTGAAAAGATCCAGTCCAGTAAAGAAGAAATTGATAAGCTATTCAGTCCAGTGAGTTGTTAAATTAGCTTTTCATCTCTAAAAAAAAGAAAAAAAAATAAACATCTTAATTTCAGAGACAATGAGTAGCAAGTGCTGGGGTTTTAAGCACTGTGTGCTTTGCACTTCATGATGTAATGAGCTGTCAGTTGGTAAAGCTGATGTGTTTGATTGCTCTTTTGGAGAGACCACCACCTATGGTGAAGGAGAACACTCTGAGAACCTAGATGTGAGATCACATAATCAAAATATTTACTCTTGTTTAGGGTTTTCCACCTACTTGGTGTGTTGCAGACAAAAGAAGGAATGATTAGCAGCGAGGAAGAAAGACGTGCCCAGGTCATGGATCATTTGCACAGTCAGAGAGGTAGAGGCTGTGTAGAGCATCCAAGTTTCTCAAGTCTCAGTGATCTCCTTATTAAAATAAACTGTTCTTCAGTCATCCTGAAAACATGGTGGCAATTCTAATTATTGAAGGAAGCAATCAGAATCTACAATACAAAAATGTGATCAGATCTTATTATAAGTCCAACTCTTATTCCAGAGTGGCATGGAAGTTTCAAGTAATCCTACCAAGAGAATACAGTTAGCTCACTCCTAAAAATATATCTGAGAAATCAAATACAAAATAATTTACTAAACAAATAATTCTGGGTATATAATAATTCTGTGATTAGTTCCACTACACAGACTTGGAAAGTCACAAGATTAAAAAAAAAAAAAAAATGTTCAATGCACTAAATTGCTTGTTAATTAGATGTTCTATTGGAAAGTAACCCTTACTCCAGAAATTATTTTCTAATTTGAACTAAAATTGTCAAGCAATTTTCCATAACATGTAATTGCCATTTAACCAGAGTCTGAAGCACTGAACCCCTGCAATTCCCAGAGCTCTCGATGGCAGGTTGTGCTCCACCGTGCAATACATGAAATATGTGGAAAGGGAAAAGTGGAGACTAAAATGCAAATGGATTTATCATTGCTATCTCTCTCTTGCTACTAGCTCACTGGTGTTCTTGGGAAACCATGCTTTAGCTAGGAAAATACTGGAAATTGAAACGACCTTTAAGTTAGAGACAGTTGGGTATTTATAACCTGGTGACAACTTGCCTTTTCCACAGCTTTATCAGTATAAACTCCCACAAGGAGGTTTGTGGCTCTGAAAACATTTATAGCATGCCTTGAAGAAAAGCATTTCCACTGGCAATTCTTGTAAGGATTACCATAATATTTAAATCTATCACATAAATAGAGATTTATAGCCTGATTAAAATCAGCCACGGCGGTATCCTCCTTGCCATTCCTTGTCAAGATGCGTAATGAGAGCAAGTTTTGATTTACAATATTAATTGTTCTAAGCCATAAAAACTTGTGTGTCTGCCTCACACACTGATTAGTGCATTCCCATGCAAAATCTTTTCCTTCTTTATTCATCACTTCTCAGCCAATTTACAATGGGGATTTTTTTTTTTAGTTTTTCCTTCAGTTTGCTTTTCCCAAAGCAAACTAGAGAGGCACCACAGACACGGAGAGGAAGCATCTGGTAAAATGACACACACACAAAAAAAAAAGCAAAGTATCCTAAAAACTGCAATCTGCTTCTGAAGGAAATAAAGGCTGCTTTTTGCACACCAGTTGGTTGATTAATGACCCAGCTAAAGAAAATTTAAAACCACAATACACAACAAGTTGAAGGACAAGCAGATGGTGACTTCTGTCGTGTTGCTTTAAAGCTGAGAAACTTCACTTCAGAGTCTAATGATGCCAGTGAGATGCATACTATAGTTACCTTAAAACCAGGCAAAGGAGCTCAAAATTCAGATACAACTTATTAGTGAAACACAAAGTTAAAGGATTTGGGCTGAAGAATAAGTTTTTCTGTCAGAAAATAACGACTTTAAATGACATCATATTGTATAGGGGTCAGAGATGGTTAAATCTAAGCTGGAATCTGTTAAAAACCCAGCCAGCCAGAAGCAGTTATTACAGCTGGTGAAGATGATGAATGGCCAGAAAAAGAACAAGAAAATGAAAATAGTAAACGTAATTACTCTACCACAAAACCTTCAAATCTGGGGTTTAGTTTATCAAATGTGAAATAGTCCACAGCAAAAATACAAACAGAAGATTAGATAAGCTTTTGGTGTATTTTAAAATTATTTTCCTCTTTCCAGTTCTTTAAATACATTTTTATTTCTATTATCTTGAATGTTGTAATAGTCTAAAGTTTAAACAAACAAAAAAAAAATTCATGCAGGACTCATCAAGATTTAGTTTAATTCATTAATTGTTGTTTCTTTGATAGAGGATAGTGCTCTCTGTTCAGAGTTTTCAACTGCTTTTGGCCCATAATAATTTTTTTAAAGTAATAATATTAATTATTTTAATTATTATTTTTAATTATTGATTTGCTTTCCCCACAGTCACAGCTTAACCCTGGTAGGCAGCTCAGCCTCACACAGCCACTTGCTCAGTTTTCCCTAGGCGTGATGGGGAGAATCAGAAGACTAGAAGTGAGAAAACTTGTGGGTTGAGATAAAGACAGTTGAAGAGGTAAAGCAAAGGCACAGGCATGCAAAGCCTTTTATATAATATAAGGAATATAAGGAATTCCTTCACCACTTCCCATCAGCAGGCAGGTTCTCAGCCAGCTCCAGGAAAGCAGGACTCTGTCACACAATATGGTTACTTGGGCAGACACTTCCAATGACCCCCCTCTTGCCTTCTTTTCCCCCCAGCTTTATATGCTGAGCATGATGTTATATGGTCTGGAATATCCTTGTGGTTAGTTGGGATCAGCTGTCCCCTCCTGACTTCTTGTGCACCCCTAGCTTGCTCTCTGCTAGGGTGATGTGAGGAGCAGAAAAGGCCTTGTCTCTATGCAAGCACTGCTCAGCAACAGTTAAAACAGCCTGAAATTTCAGCACCCTTTTCTGCACAGACCCAAACCATAGCCTCATACCAGCTCTTGTGAAGAAAATGATCTCTGTCCCAGCACATCCTGAAACTGAATCAACAGAATGTGCACACACAGTAGCAACAGGAGTAGTTCGGGAAACTGCTTGTTCTGATGGTTGGGGAATTATTGCCAGTCAGTGTATAATCACTGCTTTGTGTGCCAGTGCTGATGTTTAAGATATTTCTCTACATTTCACCCTTGATTATCTTTCCCTTATCTTTCTCATTTCCTTTCTGTTATTCTCTGCGGGTTTGTTTCGTGATGAAATTCCGAATGAAAGGTTCATTTCACTCGCTCAGATAAATCAGTCTCAAAACATGGCTGAACAACCCTCTATGCCACACACTTAAATGAGATCTCACCAGGTAAAATTATTCTCAGAATTCCCTGTCTGAAGTTGAAATGACCTCTGTGACCCTTCTCAGCACTGTATTTGCTTTTATCCTAGCAGTAGCAACATCAGTTTATACTGTTTCACGATGTACCAGGTGCACAAGTTTGTACTTTTTTTACCATTGGCCATTTTCAGAACTGTTGCCTCTGCAGTTCTCCTGACTAGTCTCTAAAAGTACCTTGCATACTGCAGTAGAATATAAAACAGGCTGGGTGAGCTTCTCTGAATGTGCTGCTAAAGATAATCAAAATAACAGCCCTGTGTTTTGCAGTGCTCCATGATAACTCACTAACTGTAGTGAGAAAAAAAAAGCTGCATGGTCCTAGCAGAGCAGCTTAGTGCTTGTCCTGGACACTCCTACAGAAGGATTTCAAGTTTCCTGACACTGTATTTCACCCCATCTACATTACAGAAGGCTGTCTTGTACACTCTTCTGATCCAGCTCACATTGACCACACTTGATAACTCTGTCATCAGAAGATTTTTTGGCTTTTTATGCCAAGGTCACTGAAAAAAAATATCAGACATGATTATACAATCCTTCTCCTATTACCTCCAAAATCTTCTTACACAATCTCTGTATGGGTTTGCTTCAGAAAATGCAAAGCACAGAGGTATGAAATACCATTTGTCTTCCACCTACATCTGTAGTTGGCATCAAGGCAGGTCAGAAATAAGTCTTATATGCACAGTTTATGTATTACCATTACAGTGCCAAGTGTCAGCAGCTAATTACACAGCTCATACATTAAAGCAGTAAAGTAATGGATGAAAAAGTCACAGTGAGCAAGCAGTACTTAAATAAACTGGGGGGGATGGAGGTGGGGAAGAATGTTTAATAATTTCTGATTTGTGGAGCAAGTTCCAGTTAAACATGAGGGGAAACTACTCTGAAGGTGGTGGAGCACGGGAACAGCTGCCCATAGAGATGGCAAGTCTCCATCTCTGGAATCATTCAAAAGCCACCTGGATGTCATCCTTTGCTACCTTCTCTAAGTGAACCTGCTCTGGCAGGGGGGTTGGACTTGATTGGTCTCCAGATGCCCCTTCCAAACCATGTCCTCCTGTGACTCTGTGTCATGCTCACAAACCCCATAGCTGTAAAATAGTTGCAAAGCATCTGCAGGGAACAGATGAGTGTCAATGTAATAGTGTGCACCAATGGGGCACCCAGAAAAATCTAGGAGGAACTCACCAACACTGGTAACACTGGAGGGGAAGAAAACCATCAACTGGATTAAGCAGTAAATACAGAAAGAATTAAACTGGAGCATATCAGAACTCCCTAAGAAAAAAGACACACAGGTGGCACTGTGGTACACCTGTATGATGCTAAACACTCCAGCTGTGGCTCAAAATCCATGTATGTAGCATAGAACTGTGCTTTTTTTATTAGCTTCATCACCCCTTGTCCTATCTTATGCCTGTTACGCTTGGTTTGAGATTATAAACAAGGAAAATTTGTTTACTTGTTAAGAGTTTTGCTTGTATTTGTTTTGCTCAAGGCAAAATACTGTTGGCTGAGTAAGTGTGACAGCTACCAAAGGAAAAAACCCTTAGAAGCATCCCTACAAAGCAATGCATTCTGTGAAACTAAATTAGAACACGCTTGTAGTACACGAAGGGGTCGATGAGTTTTAAACAATTCTCTTTTTGTACTTGCTCTGCCTGTTTGCAGAAGGGCATCTGAGCATCATAGAACAGTTTTGGGTTGTTTGCTTTTCAGCAATGACATCTCTGTAGGAGATGTGGCCTAACTGTGACACAGCAGTGACAATTCTCTGAGTGAGCCACATGGAGCAAGCTGCCTTCCCCCCTCCCCTCCACTTTCTTCCCTCCTGTGAATATGCATTTCAGAAACAAACAAACAAGAGCTTCCTAGCTGAGTTATATCTCAATAATGTGTTTGTGAAGTAACTGCCACACATATGGCAAACACCACACATTTCAGACCAAAAAATATACTTGATAAGAATTTAAATCCCAAGAGTAAGCAGGAGAATTATTTCACACATTTTGCATTACAGGCATATTCATCTTGTCCTCGAATGCAAACCATGAATATTTAATCATAACAAGCCATTTTCATTAGCTATTTTAAACAGATTTGTTTATGATATTGATATATCTTACAGTGTGAGAGCTGAAATCCCCCTCCCACACTGACAATAACCAGGCTAGCTCAGTCTGGAAGCAAATTAAAACCATCAGAATATATTTTGCAATGCATTCTTAAATGGGAAACATCAGCTAATGAGACAGCTTTGATTTTTGGGCTAGATTAGCAATAAGTATTCTTGAGAAGAATATTGGATGTGCAACCCAAAGGGAGAACATAGTTTCTTTATCCTCTTTTTCAGGGCAAGTAGTTTGGTCCACTCTAAAAAGACTGAAAAGTTTCTTCTATTTTCCTAGCATGTTACAAATCCCTTCCAAGCATATGAACATGTGCAGAAGAGTAACCATGGAGCTACCAAAGGAAAAGTCCTTGTGGGAAATAAGCAATATAAATATTGGCTATGGATCCTGCCTTTGACAGGCTGTAGAAAATGGTCTCCAAAAACCTATATTCTAATGGTTGTTTATGGACTAGAAAGTCAGAAAACTGCTCAGACCCATAGTGATGCTCTACTGGATTGTTACTGATTGAGTGTCTAGTTTGGTTTTTTCCCCAAGTCTTTTTGGAATGGAGGGTGTCATATTTATACTTTTCTAGCTGCAGCAATTTTCTTGGCCTGTAATAGTTTAAAATGGCAGAAAAATTGCTGTCTCTTTTTGGGTCATGTTGGAACTGAAATGAAAAATGGGGATAGAGAGGGTTGCTGGAGGAAAAGCTTTCAAAGCAGAACTTTTAATTAACGTTTTACTGTCCTAATAAACTATCAAAAGAGTAAGGACTTGAAAAACCCATTGATAAAAATGAAAAGTCTTGTCACCTTAATCTGCCAGAAAAGCTCACAAAAGTAGGGTGGCATTAAATGAAACACTGCTGGCAATCACCTCTCACCTTAAACTAAATTAATTTGAACATAACTGAATTCATGATTAAAAGCTTTAGAAACCTTCACACTTTTTCAATTAAAATTTAGAAAGTTCAGATCATTCCAGTAGATATTATAACTTTCAAGGTGTATTATATTTTTCTGTATTGTTTTGTTTGTTTGGGTTTTTTTGCTAGGGACAATAAATGCTAAACTATTTCAATCTCTTATTAAAATTGGAACAATCACACTTTTCAGCCTCCAAATACCACATCATCAGCAAATCAGACTCTTAGTTGAGTGGGGCATGCTTAATCTGCATGCAGGAAACCTGGGTAATTTGCAGGCTACAGGTTAAAGTTTTGCTTACTCTGCACAAAACATCCTCCTAGATGTGTCAGCTCAAAGCCTGAAGGAGTCATCTCACATAACCACAACATCAGCTCATCAGTCCTGTGTCCTGGTCAAGTCAACAACTGGTGCCAAGCCTTGGGAAAGAGAAACTGTAATAAGAAGTAGTGAAATAAACTCTGCAGAAGTGAAGCAACTTCCTAATCTCATGCAGATGGCAGCTGACATTTTCTGAAGATCAGCTCTTTTTTGTTCCCTTTTTTTTTTCCCCCCCAATCTGTCCCTCATAAAAATGCAACAAGGTTTTGATCACTTAAACCAGAGTGCTGATAACTACTGCTACATATCTTCCAGTTGGCTTAGAAAATGAAAGAAAGTGGCTATTTTGGGATGCAAAATGCCATGGAAACATACACTGAGTTACACTGATGTAGAGTTGCAAAAATCATGTATTTAGCTAAAAAGAATCTATTCCCTTCATACATACTATATCCAGTTATATTTTTAATATCTTTTGGTTGGTTTAGGGGTTTTGTTGTGGGGGTTTTTTTGCTTTTCATTTTTTACTAGGAAATTACTAAACAGGCAAAGGTCTATCTCATGATAGCAATCTAGCTGAACAGTTGTACTCTGTATAAATTCTACTTTCCATAAGAATTGGTTTTGGGATACTATTCTAAAGAAGGAGAAACTGAGAGGTAGGTAAAATCAAGACAGGGAAAACCAGAACTTCTTCCTGGATGACAGTCTGACTCTTACTTAATGTTTAACTGAGATTTGGGATTGAAAAGTTATTAAGGTAAACATCAAATCTCACTGAAGAAATGTTTAAAATGTTCAGATAAAGGGTAGCAGAAATCACTTTCCCTTTACAACAGAGTTACTTAGGAAGGGGCTTAACCAAACCCTTCACCTGCTGATTTATTTTCCTGAGGTAGCTTTAAGTCTCATTTAGTCTATACTGTGGTTTCACTCATACGATAAATATTTTTTTTACAAATGTAAGACAAGAAAAAAAGCTTTTTTTCCCTAAAACTTATGTTTAATTATCTGTTATTTCACAGGGATAAGAGATTGAAGGCCAAATTCTTCAGATCTAGCAATATTAAAAACCACTTGACTGAAAAGCCACGAACTTTACAGTTATTTTTGTGATGTTGTTCATCAGAGCCTGAGATGATGCACTCTGGATTGTCCATCTGAAAGGAATGTGTCAGGATAATAAGGTCAATCTAATCTCTGTTGCTCTTAGATAGTTAGGAGTCCCCCAGGTAGAGCATTTTAGAAATTCATCCATTTTAAGACAGTTATTCTGAGGAGCCTGAAGTATCACACACTCTAAAAGACAGAAGGCTAAGTCACTGTGGGTAAAGATGCATGAACACTTCACTTCTACTTCACAACTTTCCTTGGATTAGTTGTATCATGATAACTGCCTATTTTTCTGCTCTTAGATTATGTCAAAGTATTGCTACCTAATTTGTCATGCAATAAAAAAGGATTATGGGGCACTGCAGAATTTTGCATTTACAGTTATCACCTATGAGCTGATGGATGATCTCTTCCTCTGGTGCTATGGTTTATGATCAAACTGTGATAAATAAATCAGTTTTCCATCTGAGCCTTGACTTGCCTTGACTTGACAAATGAATCTGCAGCAGAACAGCAATGTACTGCTAGTCTCCTCCATCCTAACAGTGTCTGGTTTATTTACCATTTGTCTTTAAGGAACACTGCCATGTTTAAACAGCTTTTGCAAGCTCTTCAGTAAATCCGTTCCCACTGGGAAAGGAGCACTATCATTGAGAGTTCTCCAGCAGTGACGAAGGATGTGGACAAACTCAAGTGTGTCCAGAGGACAACAAAGCTGGTGGGAGGGCTGGGAGGCAAAATATCACGTGATTTCCAAACTTCTGGACAAGGCAGAGGAATATTTTAAGGAGCAATGAATGACAATTAGGTCTCTCCCTTACCTTCTGCCCTCCTATGTCCCATGTAGGTTTTCAGCAGAGCAGAGTGACCATGAAGCAGTTCAATCAGCACCAACTCTCTCATTGATGTGCACCAAGCCTGGGTACAAAGCATTTTGGCTCAGCCCCAGCAGTTCACCACAGAGAAAGAGCATCACTGCTGGGAGAGAGAAATGGGAAGAATATCATCCATCAACTTATTCCATCTGCTGGATCTGTTCCAGCCCAGTCAGAGCAGACCAAAGATACCTGCCAACATGTCAGATATTTTAAAACTGCCCAAATACAATCTCCCTGAGGAGTCCCAGTGTTCTGACCTTTAAAACACTGTCATCATATCTCTAGACAGATCCTGGTAGGAACTGCATGTGCTCCTCCTCAGGAATAAACACTCTGTGTCAGGCCAAGCAAACTCAAGTACTGCACAATTAATATCCTGTAGCCAGCCAGGTCCCAGTAATAAACCTACCAAAATTCACACATAAATAAAGCAAGATTCTTAATCTGAGCATTGCTGTGCAGTATCAGGGAGTTGTTCTTACGCACAAATGTAGCCCCAGCTGTCAGTGGGGGACATCCTCAACTGCAGTGATTCAGCAGATATTGCTACAGATTTTAGGCACTAAGAATCACACTTCTGCTACACAGCAGAAAGAATTTACTATTTTTGCCAGAAAATAGGCTGACCTAGAGCATTACCCTCTCTAAGGCAGCACTGGCCCTGTGCTACATTTGCTTTGGCCATTAAATGAACAAGAATTGGTATGCTTGACTCTCCTCACCAGCTACAAACTCCTGTAATGGAGGAAATGAGTATAAGACCAGAGATATACATATTCCTAAATTAATATCCTGCATGACAAATATTAAATATGCTGCTGACCAGAGAGGTTGTGGAGTCTACTTCTCTGGAGACTTTCAAAACCTGCCTGGATGTGTTCCTGTGGATCCTGCTCTAGGTGATCCTGCTTTTTGGGGGAGAAGATGTTTTAAACTAGCCTGCAGAGCCTTGGTTCTCAACCGAGAGAGTATTCTGTTTAGTACTAGTCTTGACTTTTTGTCTTTTGGAATTGTTTTTCACTGTGGCTGAAGTCCATTATGAATCCTATCTGTAATTCCAACCCATGAAACCTTTGATTGCCACCTAGGGATTTCTACCTCTGAGAGATCTAGAAACAGCTTTGATCACAGCTGTCAAGGCACTAACATTGTTTTTTCTCTGAGACTATAACTCTGATCTTACATTATAATTCATTTCTGGATTGCAGCCACATGCTGGTTCAATAAAGACTATCAGCAGCTGATGGGGTGGTTCAGAGGAACCAAAGGAGAACCACTGCCTTTTCTCAGTAAGCATTCACCTGCTTAAAATCAGCAGCATCCCAAGGCACTGTTTTGGATGTGGCCAGAAATCAGGTAAGACCATGGGGGTACCAACACTTAGGCATAAGGACAGGAGTGATCACTAGTAGGAAAGTGGCTTTATAGAACTAAGCATAGGAGAGACTGCAGAGATGTGAAAATGACTGCCCTGCCTTCAGAAATCCTAAATAATAGAGCAACTTGGTTCAGCTTTCAATAACAACCCAGTGCAATTCTTTTCCCTGTCAGAGGAGCACTTACCCACAGCTCATCTTAGGCTCATTTTATTTGTTACAATAGTGACTGGCAAAATAAACCAGATCTCAATGGAGCAGGCAATGTGTAAAAGAAGATACTGGCTCCCAAATACTGATAATACAAATAGATGGAGCAGATCATTGTGAAAAAATATGTGAGAGTGCAAAGGATACACACAGAGCAGTAGATTTGCTTTGCTTACCCTCATTTGGCCAGTCAAAGGAGATGATCATCCCCCACTGTCTTCAGTGTTGGTGCAGCCTAAGCTTGGGTTCTGTGTGCAGTCCTTGGCCTGATCATTGAAGAAGGAGGTTCAGGCACTCAAATGCATCCAGAGGAGGGCAACCAAGCTGGTGAAAGGGCTGGAAGGTTTGTCCTTTGGGGAGTGGCTAAGGACTACCTTGGGTTAGTCTTGTTTGGAGAAGAGGAGGCTGAGGACAGCCTCAGTGCTCTCTACAGTTTCCTGAGAAGGGGACATTGCTGATCTCCCTGGTGTTCAGTGCTAGGGCACATGGGAACAGATCAAAGCTACACCAGGGGAGGTTCAGACTGGCCATGGACAAGCATTTCTGTACTGAGGGGATGGCTGAACACTGGAATAAGCCTCCTAGAGAGGTGGTGGATGCCTCAACCACGTCAGTTAATAAGAGATACTTAAACAATGCCTTTAATAATATTCTTTAACTTCTGGTCACCCTGAAGCAGTCAGTCTGTCAGCCTTGCTGCTGGTTGTAGGTACATCCCAACATTCTAACTTCAGGCTCTGCAGCCCAAGCTCTTGCTAGTTAGACTTCAGAGCATTTCTTTCATCTCTGTTGAAAACAAGACCATCCAAAAGCTTGCTAGCTAAACTTTGAGTATTTCACCCATCCCCATCAGAACAGAATGTTGTGAGCTGGTTGCTCAGTAACATATTATTATTATTATTTTGCTCTTTTTCTCTGCCTTGAAACTGAGCACAGCTGGATAAAATTCAGAGGAAACTTAAGACTGCTTTTGATTAATGTTGGCTGTGAATGGTTTCTGGTGACTCTGCTTGCTTTCTTAATTTATCTCTGCATAATGAGAAGCAGATATTTTTGATCAAAGAACTGCTGATAGCTACTAAACTGTTTCCCTGTGGATTTCTTTTATGAATACTGCTGCATTCTGTTCAGCAGGGAGGGGAAAAAATCCTAATTATTACATGGTACCTACATGACTCTTATTATGGTGGATATCAAAAGGAGAATAATGAAAATATTTAGTGTCTCATCCAAAGATTCTGAAGGCACCTCACCAACAGTAGTCAATCTTTTGGACAGCAGGCAATAATCATTTCATAGGTAGAAAAATGTCAGGAATTTGGAGAGTAATGTCTTATTCTAATACCTTTGAGCCATAGCTTCTAGGAGGATCTGTTCCATGATCTTCCTACACACAGAGGTGAGGCCTGTCAGGTTGGAGGTTCTCAGGGTTCTCCTTTCTGCCCTTTCCAAAAATGGGTTCAGTGTGTTGGCTTTTTTCAGTCACCAGGGACTTGACCTGACTGCCATGACTTTTGCCTAAAGAAAACCTATGCCAGTGAAAAAGATCAGAACAGGGTAGGCAAAAGGGACAGTCAGATGAAACCCCCTGTGATAAGGATCTGTGGGACAGCAGAAAATTTTTCAGGAGTCAGTTCCAGGGGTTAAAAATTAAAGTTTTGGGAGACTGTACAGCGAAGTCATCTGTTATCAGAGTGTTTACATGAGCAGGAGTCAGATAGATGTGAAATGCAGTGCAAAAGAATATAAAGCAATGCATAAGTCAGTAAACTCTCCTCCTGTGCCTGCTATTGATTACAACATCAAAACTACAACAGAAATTTATCAATGGTGAGTTTAATCTTTTATCTAAAATTTGACACTAACACAGTTTTGTGACATTTGAAAGATTAAGATTAGGCAGGAAGTTTCCTCATAAATAATTCAAAGCCATTACTGCTCTGACTTTATCAGAACATACAAACTACCTACTTACTATAAGGGCAAGAGGAGAATTTTATTACCTTGATATCTAAAGGCTCTGAGCTCACTATAAATGAGGTTGCTTTGATCTGGAAATTTCAGCTACAAATTGTGAAACCCAACTTTATACATCCAAGCTTGAGTATTTTGGCAGAGCTTCAAAATTCGAAACTGATTCTGCTTCTGAATGTCAACCATCACATAAAACAGGTTAATGAGACCCATTTTAGTGTGCTGCAATAAAGTAACAGCCTCTTCTGAGGATGATACATGAAAGGATGAAACAGCATGACCCCAAATTTCTATGAAGTCCTGATAAAAATATATGATTAAGTAGAAAGCAAGAAAAAAAAAATGATGGTACTGAAAACCGAAGCTTAATTAGCTAGCAAACCAGCCAGAGCTTGAAACAAATAAATAAATGATGTTTTCCTTCCTGAAATAAGCTTTTCCCTGTTTTTAAGGTGGCAAAATTCCTTTAGGGAGTCTTCCAAAATGCACCTGGGTGTGCTGCTGCTGCTAAGACAAGGCTCCATCACAACTTTTCAAACCCCAGTTATACATTTAAATCAAAGCTATCTAACCACAGATCTGTCATCTTCCAGATGAATCACTCCAGAAACACATCAGAGGCCAGCCCTGTCCTGCTCTTTCTCAGTGAAACATAACAATGGAAACAGACAATGTTTTGAGCAGCAGCCACCACTTTTGGCTTCAGCACTTGATGCACAAACACACATGGAAACACCCCAAGGATTCAGTCATGGGACAGCACAGTGAGACAGTACAGAAAGTATGTGGGACAGGGAAAAAGTGAAGGAATAATAACCTGATGATATGAAAGTGTATTGTATACATAATCTCTAGGATTCAAAGTGTGTTTTGAATCTTTTCTAAGAGTTTTCAAAGTGCAACAGGCAGTACCCACGTCCGTGATGCCTGCTCTCCATTCATAATCTTTCATGGCATTTTATAGCAACACTGGAAGAAACCTGGAGCTTCAAGAAGGGCCCTGAAGGAAACATTTCCAAATTCACTCTTCCATCCTACCAGGGATGCAAACCAAATGCAAACTTACACAGGAAGGCTCAGAAGCAGCAGTTTCTACTGACAGTTGGAAACAAATGATTCATGAATAACTGTACTGTATAGAGAAGGATGAGGGAATGTCATTAGGGGAGGACTGAGTTAATGAGACAGCCTGAAAGGTCAAGATTGCACCTTTCAGAGGCAACCAACTGGCTTACTGGGGAGAGCCATACAGCTTTCATGGAAGTGCCTCAGTTCATGGAGCTTCTGATACCATTTCATGTGCTGAACCCATTTAAAAGTGACTTAAGAAAGACAGGATTTTAGCTCAAGTAACTCTGCATTGTTCCACTGAATGGCAACAATCAGTCTTCAAATAAATACATACAGAAAAATATTTTGTAATACAGTGTTTGCTTCCCATCTTCTTTGTAAGCAAGACTTAGAAGGTCGGGGGGAATTAAAAGATATTTCTAGTTTGGGTGATCACATGTGGAAACAACAGATAAATTTGTTGTACTTTGGTGGAATGATGTATGTCCTATAGAAATCAGAATTGTAAAAACAAATGAATGAATAAGTAAATAAATAAACCCTTAAATGACAGGGTTTTGACACATGGACTTGAAAATGCAGGAAGTGAGCAGCAGATATCAAGATACATCACTAATGCCTTGCAGGGCATGGAGAAGCTTTCTAATAAACTGCAGAGTAATATGTTGGGAAGTAAAAAATCCAAACCAACAAAGCAAACATTGTTGCAACTTGCAGAAAAAGCAAACCAAAACAAAAACACAAGAGGGTGCATGTCTGTAATTAAACTGCAATGGAAATTACATGGCAATAATTCAAAGCTGAGATTGCTGTCTTACTCACTCCTGTGCCATATCTGTTGGGGACAGAGGAGGGAGGATGTTGGCTGCAACCTTCACCTCACTCCTGCAGAGACAGAGAGGAGAAAAGGGCTCATTAAGCAAATTCATAGCAGCAAACCTGTCTTTGAACAAGTTGTCTCAGGATTCTAAGTAATTAGCAGGAGGGAAAAAGGCAGCTTTGATGGCTGACTTACCCTGCTCTAGACTAGGTAGCTGAAAGTGATTGAGTGCAGGACTGCTTCCTAAATTGACATTAGCTAAAAATCCCTTCTTTTCTCCATTGCCTGTAAAGAGTCCCAGCACCTCTAGCTCAGATGTTAATAGCTAATTTGTTCCTGTACAAGGGAGATGACTATGCTGCCAAGAACACTCAGCACCTGTAGGAGATGCCTCCCAGTGACTCCTCCACCTCTGATTTGCAACAGAGATGTCTTCCTAAATCCCTTACAGAAAACTGCCAGCAGGAGTTAAATGCAACAAATTTTGCCTAACTCCTATAGCCAGATGGTTTCCTGACAGGATGCCAGTCCTATCCCAACAGCATCCAAACCTATATGTACTACTTAAAGAAAAATCTCAGTTCAAAATCATCTGGGGAAATGACACCTCCTGTTTCTTGGGACAGAGTCCCAGCTACAATCACGAAAGATCTCTCATAATCTCCTCTCTTCATCAGCCTCTTTTTAATTATTTGAAAAATCAAATACTAGCATAAAATCACTCTTAAATCCTTACTATCAAAATAACAAAAGATTTTATACAGCTGTCAAGTACTGTGGCTTCTGAGCATTGATAGCAAACCTTCTATCATAATTCCTGAACTCTGGCAGCCTCCTTAAATCTCTCCTGTTTTTGCAGCCCAAAAGCTGCTCTTGCAAGGTTATGTCAAAAATCATGAGAGCTGCATCACTAACTTGACACTGGGTTCTTCCCTCTTATTTAATGCATTGGAAAACTTAACACTTCTCAATAATTCACTTGGGGGGGTGGAAGGGGAGAGGGAGAATAGGTGAGAGGAGTGAATCAATCTGTATTCTGTTACTCTCTGCCTTTGTGCTCCAGTGGCTGTATTTTTATCTACATCAAAGGGCTTGGCTTTGCTTTCTCACCTGGGTTCCCTCCTCTTTTGTGCCAAGGTGGGAGTGAAGAACTCAGCATGCTGAGAAGTGAACTCCAAAGGGAACAACACCTGTTCTTTTAAGTATTGGTAAACAGATTCCCATTAGAAACATTTGTACTTTTTTTTTTTTTGCTACTCTTTAAGCATTCTGAGCAGAAATTAACCCTTTGCTATGCACAAACAAGGAAATAAAGCATAAAAACCCCAAATGTAGCTCTCTTTCATAAATATGAAGATTAATTACATGGTCAGAGATGATCATCACTAGAATGATGAAAAGACTTTTTCAACTAGAAAGACTTTTTACAGTGATTCTCTGATAGCAGTCAAGGCCTGGATGTATCCAATTGCTTCTATATACAATCAGTTCTTCAGCTGCATCATCTTAACCAACAATACTTTATCACCAGATTATTTTTTTTTCTGCTTATGAATAGGAATGTAGCATTCATGGTGTGGGTTTTTTATTTTTTCATTTTGTCCTTGTATTAGGAAAAAAAAATCTATTCTTAAAATGTATAACCCTTGTCATTTTTTTCAGCCAGGTTAAAGATGAATTGAAGTCAAAGATCTATCAGAGGCTGAGTTGTGTGTTTCAGTTGCACACACTAATAGATGATGGCTGACATGAACTTGTCAAGAGTAAATCCTGTCAAATGGTCAAAGTAACAGACCTTGGGCAGAAGGAAAAAGCAAAAGGACTGCATGCTAAAGCTTTTGACACAACCTTCAGATAAGATTGTTGCATGCAGTCTTAGGAAATTCAGCCAGGGGTTCCTAGATTTAATTTGCTGTCTGATCCAGGCACTGTAGCCTACACTACAAACATCTGAGGACCTTACAAAATCTCCTCTATCATTAGCCTAGTGAACAAGCCAGTTCCCCCCCATGCATCAGTGTTGTTATACTGTCACCTAGATCCTCCTTATGAGCATGTGGCAAAGTATGCACAAGCATCCCAAGCTTTCTGCATGCCCTGAAGCTAGAGAAAAATCTCTGAATTATTTCTTTTTTTCATGAAGCATCAAGTAAGAAAGCAATGCATTGTGCTTGGAGCTCCTCAGTTCACAAACTGAAATTAGAGATGGTGTCTCTAACAAGAAGTTCACTTTTCAGACTGAGGAAAACTGAAAAGCACAAAACATCTCCCAGCCAGCTCCAACTACCCTCATGCTAACTGATATAAAAGCAGGGGGTGCCAAATGAGTAACAATACATTATATTATATTATTTTATATATATATTATTNGAAAAAGCTTTAAGGTCTTCTAATTGAGACATATGCTTGCCACATGTTTACATGTGTTATGGAAATGTATAAAGAGTCCCAAGCCTGCCCATCCCATTAAAGGTTCTTTCAATACAATGTGAGTTTGAGCAATGTCTTCTCCATTCTGTAAAACCTGTGTTTAGGAGAATGAGCACAGATTTCATTGAATTAACCATCTATATTGTAAATACTGGGCATAAAATAGATGATTACCATATAACTTGGAGACAAATTTGAATTAAATATTGATCCATCCAAACTCTTAATGGCCAGAAAACAGCTCAGCTGTCATGGATCTTGGAGGCTCCAATGGTTTAGAGGAACACACAAAGGTATAAAAAAAACCCAGAACACAGGGTTCCAGGGCTATTTGTTGGAAGTCATAAAAAAAATATAGTGACAGCTGTAAGAAGTTAAAATCTAATATATAATAGTTAAGTCTGAAGAGAAAACTGCTCAATGCAGTGATTAGCACTTGGATGAATGGAGCCAATTTCTAAGCCTTCTGGTACAGATGAAGAGCACCCAGTGACCAAGATTACACAGGGAGAAGGGGACAATATTAAGGTTATTTTTTTTAGTTGATAACACTGTCTGAAGTGGCTGGATGGTAGGCAGTTTTGCTTTGTGTTTCTTCAGAACCTTTGGAATGAACAAATGAACCATAAATATTTTGACTAGTCAATGCCATGGACAGGAAAGTGTGTAACAGAAAACACAGGTCTGCCTTCTGCTGCCCAAGGCAGCAGGGGTATCCAGAGGGTATCCAGAAATCAAAATAACTTTCTGAGTTTCAGGAACAGTCAGGTGTCTTTATGCTACACTCTTCCTCTGCCTGGATCCCTGGAGGTGTTTAAGGAAAGGCTGGATGAGGCTCTGGCCAGCCTGCTCTAGTGTAGTTATAGTAGATTGAACCTAAACCTGGTGTTAAGGACAAAAGTCTACTTTATCTTTTAAACCAACACAATAAATGTTTGCCATGAAAATCAACACTGAACAGAAAAAGTATTTTGCATTAATGCTGTAATGCCTTTAATACATTTTCTAGTATTTTTTTCCCATGTCAAAAGATTAAAATAAACAAAACACAAAAGAAAACCCCATAGAAAGTTGGGGGGGGGGGGGGGGGGGGG
>VXBD01007038.1:77292-110101 GCA_013399975.1 Indicator maculatus
TCCCTTCCTCCCTCCCTCCCTTCCCTCTCCCTAACATGCTTCCATTGCCTTTGCTTCGCTGCATTTTAACTTGTACCTATTTTGAGGTCTCCTTTTAAACCTCCAGATATGTACATTTCTGGTCTTGAAGTAATTCCATCCAACCAAAACCCTGTCCTTCGAGTTATTTTTTTCTACCTATGTTGTCCTGCTCTTTTTTTTCTGTATAAACTTGATTTTTTGGTTCTCCAATTAGACTACTGCACAATCTCAGCTCATACATTCTTGCCTCTACTTTACAAATTTGTTCGCTTTCTCCTGTGTCATTAATGGACAAATAAAATCTTCCCCCTCTCACCTCCACCACCACATGCTACTACATAGTTTTATTACTTTTTTTTTATTCCTAATGCTTCTCTGCAAGCATTCATTCCATTTTACAGTACTCAAAGTATCACTCAACTTGAAATTCTTTTTTAAAACAGGATTCATGTGTACTTTGGAAATCACAAGTGATCAGGGCCACGAGGATGATCAGAGGGCTGGAGCACCTCTCTTATGAGGAGAAACTGAGAGACTTGGGGCTGTTCAGTCTGGAGAGAAAAAGGCTGCAAGGTGACCTTATTGTGGCCTTCTAGTATCTGAAGGGGGTTACAAGAAAGCTGGGGAGGGACTTTTTAGGCTATCAGGTAGTGATAGGACTAGGGGGAATGGAATAAAGCTGGAAGTGAGGAGATTCAGGCAGGACGTGAGGAAGAAGTTCTTCCCCATGAGAGTGGTGAGAGCCTGGAATGGGTTGTCCAGGGAGGTGGTTGAGGCTCCATCCCTGGAGGTGTTTAAGGCCAGGCTGGATGAGGCTCTGGCCAGCCTGACCTAGTGTGAGGTGTCCCTGCCCATGGCAGGGGGGTTGGAACTGGATGATCCTTGAGGTCCCTTCCAACCCTGACTGATTCTATGATGTTTTCCCTGCTAAGAACAGTTACCTCTAGTAGTCTTCATTCTTCAGCAGAACCTCATACACAACCTCATGCAATTCTTCCATGGCAAAATAGCACCACAGGCTTGAGTCACTATTCAGCAGGACAGTTTTCCTGGGTGTAATGATAGAAGTAGTCCTGTTAGGCACAAAGACTCAGAGTAGAGTCCAGACTTACGTTACTTGGAAAAAAAAAATGTACAAGTTTAAGAGGTTTTTTACTCTAATATTGGTGTTCACTTGAGAATGGATACTAGGAATCACTATTCTTGGTATACCATTCTTTGCACAGTGCCTTAGAGAGCCTTCTAACTACAGGACTATTCCAGCCTTAATATAACCTTGTCCCATCCTCCCACACTGGTAAATAAAACCTGGAGAAGAGGGAAAACCCATGTAGTTTTCCTTTTCAGAGCTCATTCAGGTGCTCTAGGAGAGAGTGATGGCTCATTTCTTGTGACTAGGTGGAGACACACAAAATGCAGACCCTGAGCTATTGCCCAAAACAAGCTTCCCTGCCCTACTGTTTGCTGGCCCTCAGCCAGCATATAAGAGGCATGTGCTGAGGGTGCTAAGAGACATGAGGATAAGAGAATTTGGATCTTAAGGGACACTGACAGAGTTAGATAATTGTTAGACTCAATTACCTTAAAGGTCTTTTCCAGCCAAAAAACACACCCTGGGGACATGCAGGGTGATACAATTCCCATCTGACCATAAAATGAGGATTATGTTCATTCTTAGTCATCTCTTCTTCAGGACAGAAGCAGCAGGATATTCAGGTTTATGAGAGCAAAATCATCAATGACACAAAAGTGGGAATACACCAAAAGTTAAAGCAAGACTCATAAAGAGAAAAGTTAGTTTCTGAAAAGCTTGAAATTTTGCCAATTTATAAACGCACACTTCAGTTTATCTTTTGTGTATATTTATATGGACATATTGGAAACAAGGAAAAAAGAGATAGAAATCTTCTAAATAAATATTATGCATGTGCTTAAAGAGGGCAGAGAGAATAATCAGTTTATATACATTGTTCCTGAATTAAAATGCTGAGTAGAGTACGAATCAGACATACTAATGGCAAACTGCAGGCTTTCACTGCCCAAATCTGCCAGTTTCTTAAAGGTGCCTGATGGGATTTCTCATACCCTGTTAAGCACCAAGAGAAGAATGTGAAACTGGATTGTTCTTATCTTCCCATCCTAAGGAAGTGTTGGGGAAAGGAGGGAAGGGTTTAGTTATGGTTGTAGTATGTAATGCACTTGTCCTTCATATCTCTTAAAATGGAGAAGTATGTATTGATGACAAGAACAGAAGAAAGGAACAGCTGCACCTGCTGGAAATTTTGCAGCCTGGTAATTAAATTCATGGTGTTGCCTGCCAGAAATTTCTCCTCTTCATTCCATAAAACCCCTGCCTTTCACAGGTGCTCAAATGCAGCTATACATAAACAGTTACTGTGGCACCATCTGCACAGGCAAGTGACTTTGAAACGTTGCTTTTCAGAAACATCACAGAAAAACACAGGATAATTCCCATCAAAATAATATTAAGAACAAGACAGAGAGTCTCATCATGCATCTTTCAGGTAGAGACACCACACAGAGCACCTGCTGCTCCTCACAACAAATGAATTCATCCTCACCGCAAATGAATTCATCCTCACCTCCGAACTTAGCTGCTTGCAAATCAGAGCAGCAAACTGAGAGCCTGGAACACTTCATCATCTGCTTGTAATTGGCAACTGGAATTAAGACTAATCACAACAATGAAATAAAAAAGCTAGATAAGTGAAAACAGCAGGGCTTGTGGGTTGCTTGTATGCCCAGGCTGCTTTTAAAGAGTGCCATTCATTGCATTATCCCCTAAACACTATTTAGAGGAAAAGATTGACACTTTTATGTTAACCATTTCAGATTAAACAACTAATTATTAAACTTGCTTATCCAACAGCTCATGGTCACAGCTTGAATAAAGCTCTCCTTCCTTCAATTTCAGCTAATCTTTAGTTTGAAGGAGAACATTTTGTGCTTTCTTTCCACAATTTCAGCTAAGCATGAGCTTGAAGCAGAACTTCTTGTGCTAAGTCAAAGAAAACCACAAGTTTCTGATTTCTTTTATCCAAATTCTAAAAAGAAAAAAAAATTACAACATCTATTACAGGATTGTACTTAAATTGTAAATTTGCTTCTACTTTTAAATTTTCTTCTGCTTTTTCTAAATTTTCTTCTACTTTGCTCCTCAAAAGTTGGACTTAATCAAGAGATAAGGAATTTAAATTCATCCTTGGTACCTGAACATCAATATAGTGAATAGCTTTTGATATATTAGCAGTCTGCAGAACTAAGGGAAGATCTCAGATGAATCACTAATGTAGGAATACCCAGCTTCTTAAGGGGATGTATCTTTCACCTCCACCTTGGTTTTCTGTGTTTTTCACAAGGGCAAGGCTTTCTATTCTTCCTTGACTGCTAGTGGAAGAGCTGATAAATTTCAAGAGCTGCATCTCAAGCAGCAGCAGAGCGACAAGCACAGCACAGTTCTCAACCATCAGCTGCAGCATCAAAATTCACTCCACTGGGGCAAGGAATAAACAGAAAAATTTTAAAGACCACTAACTTCTTTTTTACTTTGGGGGTTCTCAGATCCTCCCACGAAACCAGCAATCCTGCTAATTACAGGAAATTGTACAAATCTAAGAGTTCAACTACAGCTTGGTTTCTGTCTCATTTACCCAAGCCATCCCTCAACCATTCATTACCAGACACAACAACAGATGTGCTGCCTCCAAAGTACTCAAGTACTGATTCTTCACTATTGCCTATAACAGGCTGCTATTTCCAACAGATACCACTGCAGAACATGTAATTTCCAAAGCAATGGGATGTGTGCTCTCTAAAAGTCAAAGAGCTCTGCCTACTCCATTCACACCCTCCTTGCTCCCATGAGACACTGCATTCAGCCCTCCACCTCCATCCTTTCACCTCCTGTCATCTTTGTGGGCTGGATTCCAGAGGAACTATTTATTATTTTGACTGCTAAATTAGCATACAGAGCAATCTCCTTGTAAGCCAGGGCATGAGAGACAATTTAATAACTATTCTCCATATTAACTTCAAATTAAGTCATTCCTTTGTCAGAAGTAAGTCAGCTTTCAGCTTAGGGAAGTAATCATTGAGACAAATGAAGAGCTTACCCTAAATCATTTAAAATAAATCTCCCTAATCTTAAACATTTTGATCATCTAATAATAAAAAAGAAATAAAAAAATTAACTTGATAAGCTATTCAGGCAAGGTCAGATTTATTTTTTAACTTTTTTTTCTTTTTTTTCTTTTTTTGGTGGAAGGGGAATTTAAATACAATTTGGTTTGTAAACCATATGCTATTTTCATTCACTAGATCATCTTCCACCAAAATGTCATGCATGGCAATGCCAATAATTCATTGCAAGGACAAACAGATCTTTATTAGACCTACTCAACAAATCTTCAGTCTTCTCCATGCATAGGATATCATTCCTTCATTTTCATTGTTATTCAAACAGCAAGAGCTGAGAGCAGTCTCACTGGAATATTCCTGACCTAGGAGGTCAGTTGACTCTTAGTTTCCAGAGAACATATTTGTCTAACTTAAAGGCATGAGTGAATAAAGCCTCACAGCATATAGGAGTCTGGAAAGAGTATGGCATACAAGGACAGCATAAAATATAAAACTTTCTCAAGACACTCAGAAATCCAGAGAGGCTTGAGGAGAAACAGGTTGCTGTATGGGTCAGAAGGAAGCCACTGGTCAGCTGGAGTTTTTTGCAGAGGGAATAGTAAGGGTGTGTTGAAGTTCTAAGCCATGAATCTTGGGTTCTGGTTAAGACTATAAAGTCTAAGAAGTCTCCAAAATCTATTAAAGAAAAATGAAACAAGCAAAACAAACAAAACCAACAACAAAACAACCCAAAACCCAAAACACTCCCAAACCAAACCAAACCAAAACCAGACAACCCAATGGCAACCAACCAACCAAAATCAAACCTAAACAACAACAAAAAGTATAAAGAAGCTCTCCCAATTTACTCAAATGCAGTTGAGTACTGTGATGAATGTTTGCAAAGTAAAAGTGTTTCCATTTCATTGCTTCAGGGT
The DNA here is from genome assembly GCA_013399975.1 of Indicator maculatus. NCBI lineage: Eukaryota > Metazoa > Chordata > Aves > Piciformes > Indicatoridae > Indicator > Indicator maculatus. The sequence goes on from VXBD01007038.1 coordinate 82,389, forward strand.
TTTTGCCTTGAGGAAACAAAGCTGCCAGACATATATAACCCTGGCTCTAAACTCTAAATCTTTCCTGACAACATTTCCTGTGCATAGCATTCCTAATAAATTTTCTCTTCTGATAAGAAATTGATAGCTGTCAAAACACAGCTGGGTCCTTTTCTATTGTTGCAGAAGTGCCTATTAATACAGGATTAGAATCAATTCAAAAGACCTGCAAGGTCAGCATTGTTAACCTTACCTTATACCACCTCTAAGGAGAGCTACAAGGAACAACTGAGATAGCTGAAGGGTGGTTGTACAGAAGTGATGATGTCAACACAACAAATAAAAGGCTTCACAAAGTCTTTTGTCACATCTATATTTCATAAGTCAGGCAGTCAGTTCCACATGAATTTTTAAGAAGTCTCTGCTTGCCCTTCCACAGCATTTAGAGTAATGAATGCAAGTAGCAAACAGAGAGGTAACTCATAACTGCTTTTGACAACCCTAATTTTCAAACACCTGATCTAGTCATGTATGGGAACTACTATCAACAGATCTGCAAGGTCAGAATGTCCACAGCCTACCAGTCAAACTTACAGCTTCATCATCCTTCCTCATGTGATTGTGGCTCTGGTTTGATTTGTGATTTCTTAGAATCAACAAAACAAACTGAGAAGAAAAAAAAAGGGGGGGGGAGCAGTAATTAATATCAGAATCACAAAAGGCACTTCTTCTATACAAAAAAAGGGGGAGCAGTAAAAAATAATTTCATAATCACAAAAGGCACTTCTTCTGTACAAATGATATACTTTACATATACCAAATGAAAATGTGTGTTTACATGTATAATGACTTTGATACAAATATCTATTGAAAAATCATAGCAACAGGAGCACATCCAGGAGGGTTTGGAAATCCTTAGAGTTCCTTTAAGCTTCTAAACTTAATCCTGGCTATCTTTCTAGAAAAAAAAAAAAAAAAAAAAAAAGAAAACCCCACACCAGTCTTCTGTACCTAAGGTGCATCTCTGGATAAGTAGTATATGTATTTGGGGGCATCTGTGTACTTGCAAACTACCTATAAGTACCACATAACAATTTCCCTGATGTTCTAAGACAGTCTTTGCCTGGAGTACTTGTTAAACTACTTTCATTTCAATTATCCAACTGTTAGAGCATAGGCTTGGAATGTCAGCCTCCTAGACAAAATTTCTGCCTTGCTCAGCTTTTTATGCCTGATTACATACAAATTATTTGTGCTTTCCATATCTTGGATCTATATCACAGGGGAGCTGCAGCAAGAAAAGTATTCAAACATGAATAACAAAACTATGGTTTGATATGGAAGATATTGAGCTGCACACTCAGAACCAATGCTGAGCTATCTGTATGTGGTTTTTTCCTACTACCACATCTAACCAACTCTCTCAACTGTGAAATTCCTTTAGAGGTGGGAATTAGATACTAACATCACATCATCAAGCAGTCAGCTGAAGAGCACTGTGGTAGAATGTCTTGAAGGTTTTATCCAGCTGAAATGGTTCTAGGATTCTGTATTTATGCAAACAAAAGCAAGATTGCTTTAGATGTCAAATCTCTGGTGTGTTGGAGCTTTGATGGGGAAAAGGGTCAAAGAAAAAGCTTTTCCTGGGAGCATTTAACTATTTCATGGGGACATATTCAGAAGCTACAAGTGCTCATTGTTCTTACTTAAACAACCCAAAACTCCATGTTGAGAAAGCAGTAGGACCACAGACACTGTAAATGGTCACCACAGGCTTTGCACAGCACATGAGGGATGCTTTATGTGAGCACCAGCCCCACATCTGCCTGCCGCTGATCTAGATCAGGACAACTCTTTTGCAAGACTGGTGGTGTCTGGGTCAGGTGCAATATGGAGCATTTTAGGCAACCATCAGGCTTGTGCCAGAGATCAGATGAAGTGTGTATTTTACTCTCATGTATCTAAGAAAACTGTCTGGAGAAGGAAGCAAGCTGGCTCCAAGTCTGGTGAGCAAAGACAGCAAGCCATGTGATAAAACTGCCAGTGCAGTCGATGAATATTTTATCCTTCTGTTCTGAAATATTTACAAAACACACATTTCCCTCCTATTTCACAGAAAAATAATCATATAGGGAAAGGAAGCTGCTGAAGCTATGTACCTCCTCTGAAAACATTGACTCAATTGATAGATTTTATGCCAAAATTATGCAAGATCACTTAGCAGCATAAGGGACTGCAACGTGGCAGAGAAGTTGCAGTCTGACGTGACTTATCACTTTTAAAAGCACTCCTAGTGGTGAGAACAAGTAAGATAATCAAGCCACAAACAACAGATGTATTAGGGTCACAGGATTGCTAACAACACCAACCTTGTCAGATGCTGGAGAGATGCCAAACCTACCACAGGGGTCACAAAACAGCTTGAGGGCAACCACAGCATACCTCTCATGTACACAAACTGGAGACAAGAGGAATATCAGATGTGAAAGATAAAAGAAGAGCCACTATGTGAGCTGGACTTCATCAGCAGCAAGAGAAAAATACATTCCTGTCACACATTCTGGTGACTGCATCTACTCACAGCCTTGGTCTTACTCAGTCATAAATTAACCCATGGAATGCTGTGATGGCCACCTGAGAGAAATTACACAGGCATGTTTTGAGTAATTTCATAGAATCACAGGATACTTTGGGTTGGAAGGGACCTTTAAAAGTCATCTAGTCCAACCTTCTAGGGACATTCAGATCAAGTTGCTCAGAGCCCCAAACAACCTGACCTGGAATGTTTCCAGGGATGTGGCATCTACTACCTCTCCGGGCATCCTGGGCTAGTGTTTTACTACCCTCATTGTTAAAAATTTCATCCGTGTATCTAAGCTGAATCCAATCTCCTTTAGTTTATCACTACAGACCCTACTAAAAAGCTTGCACCCATCTTCCTTATAGTATTGCCTAATTGCCCAAATACTCTGTAGCAAATGAGTGAGATGGTTCATTACTCAAAGCTTATGGAATAAGCAGGAGCAGGTAAAACACTGTGGAGTTTCAACTCTCTTGAGCTTTAACAAGTTGAAGAGTGTGCTTGGAATAAATTTTAAAGCAGGGATGGGGGTCTGAATCTTACTAAAATTCCAACAGATGATCCCACACCATTCAGAGGCAGTAAAAAGATCACTTCTGCTTCCATAACTTTAGAAGGCTGCTCTAAAACATTTTTATTCCCTGTCTCCCTTCCTATTAATCCCAACTTCTTCAGTTTATCTGTTTTCTCTTGAAACAAACACCATTTCACTCTACTTCTACTTTTCTTTAGCAATATGAGTGTATGCTTTGATAACTCAGAAGCCTGCTGGCTACAAGACCATTAAAATGCACTGTATCTGAAAGAATGCAAAGGCACAGCAAGCACAGCTGTCCCACCCCAGGAAGGTCAGCCATGATAAAGGAGCACTAAATTCCCCATGGAATTAGTGGTGTTTGTTTCTTTTTTTTTTTTTTCAGTTCTGCTGCATCAGCTCTTTAAACTCTTTCCAGCAGAGATGCCTCAGAGGAGAGAGTGCTGTAGGAAAAGTACATCCCAGGTAGTATAAAAAAATGTCATTACCAGGCAATAAGTGACTAATCCCAATACAGCCTGAGGGATGTGCTCAGAAAGGGAGAAATATGTTTGAGTAAGGATTTTTTTTCAGGAATTTGTAGCAATTGCTCTTTCTGTGGCTGTCCCCACTCAGAAAAAAACGGGAATGCACAGGGAATGTCCAGCTACTCACAGGAAGAGATAAAGAAAGAGGTGGCTGGCAATACTATCATGCACAGAAAATATGGAAGTTGTGAGGAAGAAAAAGATTGTGGCTATCTAAGAAGACTCTTGACAGTTACTTATATTTCTACTTCAGCCTCAGTCCTACATCCAATATGTAAAACCTTCTTTTGCCAGAACAAAGTAAGGGCAAGGGGAGATTTCAGTGGGATCAAGTGCATTGCAGGGTGGATTCTTCAGTAAGGATCCAGCTTGCACCATGTGGCTTGTGAGCCACCTACTTATCTCATCTGTTTTCTTCAGCTGTAGGAAGGAGAGAGGAGGAAAAGGGCAGAGTGAGTTGTGAACATACTCAGGGGTGCTGCTCAAGGTCAGGCACTGCAGCCTGTATTTTCCTCGTTGTAGAACTGATGGTCTGCAAATGATACCTTATTTTTTTTAATGCATCTTCCTTATTAGAAAGCTGAGGGAAAAAAGAATCTTCCAGACAAAGTCAGATATGAATTTCAGGCATAATAAATTAGAAAGAGTCTTGTTGAGAGTAGCTTTCACCTCCATATCACCCTGAGTCGCCAATGTACAAAATGAGTAACAGAGACAGGAGAAGATGGAAGTGTTCTCATTAGCAAATCAACACAGTAAATGGATGAAATTTTCTGACTTTACAATTAGTGGAGGAAATCCACATCATTAACTTGGAATGGGATTTTCTAAGGTCTGTAGTCTCAAGCTGGTCTTCAAATGTACATCAATAGCTGTCAAGAAAAGCTGAATGCCAGTGTACAAATGTTAAGCTGTTAAAGGTACACCCAAGTATATTACCACTAATAAATATTGCCTTTCTTGTGTTTTCCACATGGGAAAATACAGAGAAGCCACTCCTATTCCAGGTAAGAGGAATACCCTAACAAAACAAGAGTTCTGATAAAATGTTGTCTGTTTTCATTATGAGAAGCAGAGTTTTCCACTATTTAATTATAAATAGTGGTCACTACCTGATCAGAAAATCTGCTCATCCTTTATGTTGTATGCTGCTCTGAGAAACAAAAATGTTTTCAAGGAAATGCAATGTTCTGACAAGGGATTTATTTTCACATCACCACCCAATCCATACTAAACAGTTCAACTATAAAGCTTTAACAACAATAAAAAAAGGGGGAGGGGGAGGGGGGAGGAAGAGAGACAGAGGCAAAGGGAACTGTCCCTGCATACAAAAGGAATTATCAAAGTCAGAAGCAATTTTTAATGCTGAACACTCGTGCTCCATTCTTGGCTCCTGAAGAAACTGCTTTGAAGTTAAGATTTATTAGACCATGAGGATCCAAAGTAGGCACTGAGAAACGAAATTGCTGTCTCTGAATTATTAATATGTCACTTTAATGCAATTCATTTAATGCCCTTTTTTTTTAATACATACAAAAAGTTGAAATAATCTCATCAGTCAGTTAAAAGAATAAAACTACAGCAGTTACTGTAACTGTTTTGGGTTGTGGGTTTTTTTGCAAATGAATTAAAGAAATATCAGGAGTTTAAAGGTCCAGTACCTTCATTACATTCCTGATGCTGGCACAAAGCATAGTTTTATCCAACTGAGAGTAATTACTTCAGCATTCATTTTAGGTTCTTGCACAGTCCCACTACCATAGAGCCTTTCCACAGAAATCTGTGGTGCTTACAACACAATCAGATCACAAAGGAATGGTCTCATCTTCCAACACCAAAGACAGAAAAAGAGCAAATGCATCAAGCAGTTTTACTCCTAGTGAAGACAAGATTAGATATGGATATGCTTCTCAGCTACTTTTCATCTTATAGCCACTAGAAAAATGCTGTATATAAGAAACTGTGAAGAACTTGCAGTGTATCTTTCTGTCATTTGTCAGGGGTGCATGGAGCTCTGCATGAATGCTGGAGATGAAAGTGAGGATCTGCAGCCGTGGGAGCTGCACTCCCTCCACACTGTCTGATGGAAACAAGCAGGAAAAGAAATAAAATAAATTTGGTCCCACAGTCAAGAGAGAAGGAAAGGAGTTGAATTGTCCTATTCTTGTCATATTTCAATACTACAAATTTTAAGCAAAAGCAACTTCATCTAAGCCAGCAATCAGTAAACTATCAAGGGCAAAATACCATAAAGATCTGCTCCAGTAAATAGTTTCCTTTCTCTTGTCTTGTGTAGAAGTTAGCACAGCCCCCAGAGCCTGATCCTGCAGTATGGGGAAAACAGAGTCCTCTGCCTGTGACCTGTGCATTCAGGCCATGAACCTAACAGGAAACATGGCTGGGATCAGGGACACATTTCCCATTTCCAGCTCCCTTCCTTCCCTGCTCTTGGGCTGAGACTAAACCAAACCCCCAGAACTGCAGCCTCCCAGGGACTGAGTGGCAACAACCCGAGGTGAGGTCCCAGCTGGCTCCAGCTGGCACCACAACATTGCTGCCCCAAGACACCCAGGAGAGCACTCTGTGCAGAACAGACCTGACTGGGAATAACTCTGCAAGAAGGCCACTGGAGTTATATATGGGGAGATTCTCCTTAAAATATGCATGACCTTCACCATTACTTCTCCACACTGTACAGCCACTGTATAAAGAGATTGTCGATTAGTATTTTAATACTAATAATTCTAATAACCAGGAGGGAGAGTGAATGAAGGCTCTCATCAGCATTACTATTCTATAGCAACCATTTCAAATAAATTACACTAACTCAGCTCAGCAAAATCAAAGGTTAAATCCAACTCTTTACTCTGAGTCCAGAAGGACCTGTTCAACATTTCCACTTACAGAAAGGCCATTTTGCCTCATGACATTCATCTGCTATTTATGCCCACAAAAATATTAATAAGCTATTGTTGGCTCATCTCTTAAAGGTCCTGGGAAGTAAAATAACTATTTGTGAGGTACTTTGAGATGATAAAAAGATGATCAATTATTCCAAGTTAACATACTAAGCACTCACTCTGATCTATGCATCTTATTTTAGACAAATAAACTCATCCACAGGTAGCAACTCCTGCCTTTCTTTTATTTATACCTTCACTTGTATACTGCTAAAATATATATGGCATGCAGTCTTTTTTAGCCTGGATTTGCACCCACACACATACACACAGACTATTTGGTACTTTGCATAAGAATCATAGAATCAGGAAGGTTGGAAGAGACCTCAAAGATCATCGAGTCCAACCTGTCACCCTACACCTCATGCCTATCTAAACCATGGCACCAAGTGCCACGTCCAATCCCCTCTTGAACACCTCCAGGGATGGTGACTCCACCACCTCCCTGGGCAGCCCATTCCAATGGCCAACCACTCTCTCTGTGAAGAACTTTCTCCTCACCTCCAGCCTAAACCTCCCCTGGCGCAGCTTGAGACTGTGTCCTCTTGTTCTGGTGCTGGTTGCCTGGGAGAAGAGACCAAACCCCTCCTGGCTACAACCTCCCTTCAGGTAGTTGTAGACAGCAATGAGGTCTCCCCTGAGCCTCCTCTTCTCCAGGCTAAACAGTCCCAGCTCCCTCAGCCTCTCCTCATAGGGCTTGTGCTCAAGGCCTCTCACCAGCCTCGTTGCCCTTCTCTGGACATGCTCCAGCAATTCAACATCTTTCCTAAACTGAGGGGCCCAGAACTGGACACAGTACTCAAGGTGTGGCCTAACCAGTGCTGTGTACAGGGGTACAATGACCTCCCTGCTCCTGCTGGCCACACTATGCCTGATGCAGGCCAGGATGCCATTGGCTCTCTTGGCCACCTGGGCACACTGCTGGCTCATGTTCAGCTCCTGTCAACCAGTACCCCCAGGTCCCTTTCTGCCTGGCTGCTCTCAGCCACTCTGACCCCAGCCTGGAGCTCTACATGGGGTTGTTGTGGCCAAAGTGCAGCACCTGGCACTTGGACTTGTTGAATGCCATCCTGTTGGACTCTGCCCATCTGTCCAGCCTGTCAAGGTCCCTCTGCAGAGCCCTTCTACCTTCTAACAGATCAACAGCTGCTCCCAGCTTGGTGTCATCTGCAAATTTACTGATGAGGGACTCAATCCCCTCATCCAGATCATCAATAAAGATATTGAACAGGATGGGGCCCAGCACTGATCCCTGGGGGACACCACTCGTGACAGGCTGCCAGCTGGATGTGGCACCATTCACCACCAATAAATCCTTAGAAGCAGAAAAAGACATTGAACAGAACAATCCCTAGGAGCACCAACCATATTTAGCTTATTTTTACTAGATATTTATACAAAGTGAGCTGGGTTAGGTACAAAGACTCAGAGATACCCACTTCAGAATGTCCTACAAATCAGCAATAACATTGTTTGTATGAACCTTTATAGAGGAGACTATGGAACAGAGCACCCTACCCAAATACTGCAGACATTGCCTTGAAGAAAAAAAGAGAAGAGAGAAGAGAGAAGAGAGAAGAGAGAAGAGAGAAGAGAGAAGAGAGAAGAGAGAAGAGAGAAAGAGAAGAAAAAAGAGGAAAGAAAAGATCAACCCCTAGAGACCTGTGAGCAGCACTGCAGTTACTGCAGGCCATCCAGTATTGCTAACACATCCACATTTCAAGAGGTACCACCATGAGATGTGTTTATACAATATTCAGAGTTCTTAGCCTTGGTCAGTCACAGGCACCCAGATGCTTACACAGCAGTGTGTGAGGAGTTGTGCTGAAACTTCCCTGTGTGCCCAGCAATTCAGCTGCAGGCTGCTACTNGAGAAAGGGAGAAAGGGAGAAAGGGAGAAAGGGAGAAAGGGAGAAAGGGAGAAAGGGAGAAAGGGAGAAAGGGAGAAAGGAAAAGGAAAAGGAAAAGGAAAAGGAAAAGGAAAAGGAAAAGGAAAAGGAAAAGGAAAAAGAAAAAGAAAAAGATTTCTCATCCCTGAAATGCCTTCTAGGAACAAGCAAACATCACCTTGCTGGCAGACATAACAACAAACCATGGTAACCAGTTCAGTCCCCAGATCTGGGCCTAGATGAAGCAGGGTTAATCCACTGAGTCTTGTAGTATTTCACATTCTACAAAAAAGGACAAATCCTAATTTCAAAGCTTTTGTTTTCAGCTAATCTAAATCAGTGAAAATGCATTGCAGGACAGAAAATCTGTGTCTCTATTTGATCAGAGCAATTTGATGATTCATGGCTGCCAGAAAATCTCACTATCATGCACTGCTGTACAATTTGCATCATTTTTCATTTGCTCTCACACACACACACACACACTAATAAGATCATCTCTGCTTCAGTTTCCTGAATGGGAGTTCCCTGAGGACTGGATTTCATTATCAATTTTGATGGCTGAATGCTTTCAACCTTCAGTTTACATCCGGACAAAGCATGCAGTGAAGAATAATACAATAAATGTCCTGTCATCACTTACAGACAAAAGACCATGAGCTACTCATTGTATGCTTTGCAGAATACTTGGTTATGTTATCTATCACAGTCTTTATTTTTCATAGTTCTCATCTCAGCCATTTCAAAACCCTTCCCCAAATCCCCACGCTCCTAAAGCCACTTTAAAAACAATTATTGTGAAAATAAATTAATCCTAAATTCCTTCTAAGTGCTTGTGATCTGTCATGTCTTTCAAGTTCAAATGGCCTAAGTTTTACACACAGATAGGAGGGATTCATTTGAAAAACCCAGGAAGGAGAGTCTGGGGACTGGGACTTTGACAAAACCAGCATTGTGCTTTGGGGAGAACAAGGCATGGTGACAATTGCCTCTTCTTCCTTTGTTCACTCAAAGGATTCCAGTCCTGTCTAGGTTTAATCCAATGAAACCCTCAATTAGCAATGAAACTCAAGACCAGAGTCCAACCATGTGGTAGAGTACAAACACATACCAGAGACTCAGGAGATGCAATCCAAGGCAAAAAGTCATGTCCAGGGTAAAACTGAGCCACTCTGAGCTGAAGCTATACCCATGGAACTAATATTTTTAATGTTCTGAGTGCAAACCATTTAGCCTTTCATTCCTCACAGTAGCAGAGAGAAACACTCAACTATGAGGGCAAGGAGACTCTAAACTTCTGCATATTTTTCAAGAAGAGAATACTAAGACATCCTCCTCCAACAAATATTTGAAAGGCTTTGTGCATAAACTAACTCAAAATACTTTGCCCCTTAAATTTTGAGAGGTAGATATTGCTTAGATATCCACAGCACATTAATCTGGACACTGACTTCAGAAACAGAGGTCTGTGCTCCAATTCCTCCCCTGACTTTGTCCATTCTAGCATGTGAAATGCCTCTCCCTGGCTCTCCATTCCCTTTCATGAAAAGCCTATGTGAGAAAAAACAGGGTTTTAACCAGAGGAGTAAAAGAAACAGTGAAAAAGAAAAAACAAAACCATGAATCTTCAATAACTTGTACAAAATAGAATACTTCTCCTGGGGATACCAGTAACTTTAAAAAAGAGTATATCTACACTTTCCTTCTTCTTTTTTTTTTTTTTTCAGGAAGTAATCTGTCAAATGTTTGGGTTTTTTTTTTTCTTTTTCACCATGAAACAATCTGATAGCGAACTAGAAAGCTTCAATGGAAACAGAACATATGCTGCTACCATAAAGATCAATTCTTCAATGGCAGCCATAACATTCCTGCTAGCAAATCAAGTGATCTTGGAAACATTCCCTGACACTTAGGCCAAATGGTCTGAAGCAGCCCAAATTTACCCTTAACACATTTGCCTTAACATCCAAAATTGAGTGGCTTATGCCTACTCCATTCCCAGTAGGAATTGCTGGTGGATCCTTTTAAACTGCTGAACCCCATGCTGTAGAATGCTGAGTGAGAAGCTCAGATTAAACAGCTTCAAAGAACAGCCAGGAATGACACTGCTCATTCTTTTCCCAGGGCAAAAAGGATCTTCTATGCATTGCTCTGAGGATTAGCCCATCTGGAGCACCATTTCCTTTTTGGGCTTTGCTAAGGAGGTGGTAAAGCAGCAGAATAAAGTCTGAGTGGGGCAGTGAGATCTGTCAGACTTTAAGAATATAGTCCATGAACAGATATTTAGAGACCAGGCTGGAAAAGTCTAAAAAGAGACATCACTGTCATCCTCAAGACTGACAGGCAAATTATGTTGCATTTCTGCTCTAGATAGGTAAGCAGTAGGTGCAATTTCTGCCACAAAGGATATTTAGGCTGGATGTTAAAGACAAAAAGGAGTNGATTGCTAAATGCTTTTCTAGACAGCAAATTTATTGGCAGACGAAAATCTATCACTGGAGGTTTGTAGAAAAAAAAAAAGAAAAATTAGGAATGTATTCAGTGGGAATTCTTAGGCAGGGTCAGTGTCACCTGCAAAAAGGGGGATGGCTCAGATTATCTCCTTCATTTCTACTCTACCCCAGCCCTATTTCTTATGATCTGCTTTGCACTTTCTTTCCCCAGCTGCTTAGGAATCACAGTGCAGACAAGCCAGAGCTAATATCACTGCAAAGCAAGAAGAGGCAACCTACACCTGTACATCATTTCCCTTTATTTCATTTGGAGCTGGAGCCCCAAAGCATATGGCAAGAAATGAACAAAACAAAAGTGCAACTACCTTTCTTTTTTAGAATAACACAGTAACTTTTTTTCCTTTTTACTTACTTTTTCTTTTTTTTTTTTTTTTTTAAGAAAGTTAACTTCATTTAAGTTTTTTAATTCTCCTTCATAGTTTAGGGACACAGACTTCTCAGGAGACAAACCATCTGTCCAACACTGGCTGCACATATCACCCTTACAATATCATCTTATTTCAGCAAAGTTGAGTAAACAGAATGAGTTACTGCATTTGTTTTTACTCCTGAGTCTTAGGGGGACCAAGTGGATGTTGAAATAAGGATTAAACTAACAAGAAAAATGGCATTGAAAAACTTTTCCAAGTCCCTTTGAAGTTTTGCTGAGAGCAGAGCAAAAATGCCAAAAGACACATTTTATTATTTGTATTTCTGTATGACTTCCCTTCTCCTTTTTTAGTTCCATATTCTCCACATTCCCTAGCTAGACACCCTTAGTTTCTCCTAAATTCTTCACTTTCTGTGAGTCTTTAGAGAATCATTGTGACTTTTATCAGCTGATCTTGCTTGACTTTGCAGACTTCTTTCTGTTATTTCTGGCTGCAGAGCTGGTTTGCAAAGTGACTTTCCTACGATTCACATATTCATTGCTGTATTAGGGCAGCTTTAGGGTATTTGGTTAAATCTGAGGAATTCCATTCCTGTTTGCATAGCACTATAATTGATTGACCTTAGGTCAGATGAATCCCTTGGTGAACATGAGTTTCCAACATTTTCCAGCTCTATCACTGATGCAAAAGACAGCAGATCAATGAACTGCACCTGGCTGAAGGTGAATCTCAGCTCCTGCTGCCCAGCAGCTTCAGAACTTGTGGGCTATGCTAGAGATGCTCTGTCCAAGCATTCCAAAGTTTTGGAGGAAAGCTGATGAGGACAACTGAGAACCACCAGTTCCCCGCATAGGCTTGGAAGATTGAGGGACTGGGCTGCATGACCAGCTGGCTGCTATGCTGGGTACTGGTTCATGCCATCACTGTTTGGCCAAATGCATCCAGGAAAATAAAAGCTTCATAAACCACCTTCCAAAGGCTGTAAAGCTTTTAAACACAGTCAAATAAATTCCTCTCTGAAGACCAACATCAACCAACATAAAAACAAATTTCTAGACAGTATTGTTCTTGGAAAGATTTTGGATCTCTTGGCAGTAGCCTTGAATATTCTCAATAATTATACCATGTATGAAAAATATATCAGGGATTATATGACAAACAGTTCTCATCATGTACAAGGGTCAACATAAATCAGGTGTAAGGACTTCACTATGTTTCTCTGTATACACTGCAGAGACGAAAACTTATCTTAAAAAACATTCTCTTTGTCATTTCCCTCTTTTAAAATTAACATGCTGACATTGATAGAATTAGAATCAAGCATCAATTAAATATCTGACCTTGGGAATGTTAGAGAAGTAATTCCATGAATACATTAAGCATTTTTCACTCATCTCAGCAGGCAGGATATTATGAATTATGTAAAAAGGAGCATCAATTTTTCAGAGCAATAGATGTGACACCGCTATATGGTGAGAACAAAGCACTTACATTAAATGAGACATGCAGTTGGTCCAAACTAATGTGATGTAAACAGTCTTCATTTAAAATATTTATCAGGCAGAAAAGATTCCACAGCTACACTTTGCAGTACACAGTTTGTAAGCAATATTTTTTTCTGTGGGATTTAGTGTGCTTATACTGATGCTGCTGCTTTCAAATGTTGAGAGCCAGGAGAGATTTCACCATCACTGAAGCCAGGCCACTACTGCTTCTGTGTTTGAACTGTGTGTACTTCACACTTGTACTCAATCTGCAAGAGAAGAGAAAGACCAAAAAAAAAATTTAAAAAAAAAAAAAAAAGGAAAATAGTCTCATGGAATCTAACCTTTACCTTACTTTTAACAGTTTGAGAAATGTTAAAAATAATCTTAATTTTAAAAGGTGCTTTTTGTCACTAAAAGTTTAGTAAAGAACTGAAAATGTTACCTAATAGGCAGCAATTTTAAGCAATAAAAAGTTCCATAATCACTGTATTTTCCTCTTTTATTTCTCAGGAGCACCATCTCACATCACAGTGAGGGCAGACGTAATCACCCAGCAAAAGAAAACAAACCAAAAATTGGATCTTTCAGAAAATGTCTCTTTCTTTCCTAAACAGTTTTTGGTCAACAAGAAAGACAAAACAAAAAAACAACCAACCAAACAAACAAACAAAAAAATCTCCAAAACCCAGCAGTGAGAGTATGACAAAACTTTGGTCCCATACTGCAAATAACCATCATTAAAGTATTATCTAATATCTGCATAACCAATTTTGGTTTAAGATTTACTTCTATGTGTGCAATAGCACCATTCATACTGTATACAACTATGCCTAGCCCCTATATGACAGGCAGCCATTTAGATTTAATGACATTTATGCAGCTGTGATTTACTGGGAATGTTTTAGCCTAGAAAAGAGAAAATTCAGGGGAGGATCTTGTCAAACAAACTGACACAGGAGGTTCCCTCTGAAAACATCAGGAAACACTCTCACTGGGAGGATGAGCAACCACTGGCACAGATTGCCTTGAAAGGCTGTGGAATATCCATCCCTGGAGATATTTAAGCTCCTTCTAGACATGGCCCTGTAAACCAGCTTGAGGTGGTGCTGCTTGAGCAGAAGGGTTTGCCTAGATGTCCTGCTGAGGTCCCTTCCCACCTCTGACATTCTGCAGTTCTGTCATTTCCAATGTCTTCTGCAGTTTCAAAAGAGGTGTCTGCAGAGCAGTTCCTAAGTGTCAGTGTGAGCTGAAATTCCCCCCACACCAACAATACCCAGGCTAGCTCAGTCTGGAAGCGAGTGCAAGCTGTATTTACAAGCAGATCTACAATCTATGATGAAATGCAACGAATATGTACAAATAGACACAATTCACAACATTTACAAATATATACAATCAACAGAAAAGCACAACCAAGCTCCCTTTGCTCCCCCCCCAAAGGGGAACTTTCCCAAGGGGCCTCTCTCCCAGGGGCCTCCCCCCCAGATCCCCCTTGGCAGAAAGCAGAGTTAGCTAAAGCAGAAAGTTGTTAACTTAGCTCACCAAGGTCAGTGTGTTATCTTCAGCCAGAAGAGAAGAAACAGCAGCCAGACAGCCCAGCAAGCTGCCCTGACTGCAGACTGCTTTGTTTTGAGTAGTACTTCTTAAACATTTCCATCTATCCAATGGAAGTGTTTAGATCAGTATTTTGCTTTCTTACACCCAATAGTGACTTATTCACACTCTTTCACTTTCTCTGCTTGAACTTTACAAAGAAAAATTCAAGAGACAGTTTCAAACCATCACATCCTATCAGAAGGAAGAATAGATCCATCAGAAACATCGTTCTCGAGGATATCATTCAACACCGAGACCCAGAGCTCACAAGTTTCAATCCAGATGTCCAACTACTGCAAAATTTCTGAGCTGTCTCACTAATTACCATGCCCACAGTATTACATAACACAATCTGCTTTCAGTTTGAAGAGTGTGGTTGGAAGGCTGAGGCTACATGCCTAATTAAGACTGCAATTCACAGCCAAGTGTGGTGACAAACCACTTCCATGGCACATATTGGTGTAACTAATGATAGCATTGATTTTTCAGTAGGTTAGCTGGTGAGCACAGGGCAGCTTGGCTACTGTTACAGGGAGCTCTAGCATCCTGCTTGGAGGATTCTTCACAAGCATAATTACTTTTGAGACAGAGGAACCAAGGCTGTAAATATTGAAGTGGCAATACAAGGCATGAAGAAAAAGCCTAAGGGATAGGTAACACAAATCAACCTCATGGAAATTTTTTTATCCCAAAATGTGTTCTGCTTCTTGTAGTGTACCAAGTGGTCCCTGAGAGACTCAAGATAGGAAAAACAAATTCCAGCACCCATCTGGACAGGTATCACTCAGTTGCTGCAGGACAGACACACACACTACTGCCCAAATAAAACTATATTTCATCACTCTGTCTTCCACTTGCTAGACCCAGGTTGCAGGACCACTGCCATCTTACTGAGCACTACCTTGCTGTCCAGCAACCCTAAACTCATAATGCAGGCCAAGAGAGCACAAATTAAATTCTGACCAAGCAGCTGTAGCACACAGTATTTTAGGAAGATTTTATTCTTTCTTGTCACTTTTTATATTACCACAGAAAGGAGGGGAAAAGGCTTTGGACTGGGGAATAGACCTGAATTACATTCAGTATACAGTGGTGGTCAGCATCTCCATCCTGTCATGGGATGCATGTACTTGTGGGAAGAGCTACCAAGAAACAGTTCATCTAATTTTGACCCAAATTGAATATCTTGCCCATTTTTTTTTCCAGCAGGTCTAATCAAGAAAGAAGAAAAGCATTCTACTTCTGCTAATGTCTAGTACACTAAAGCCTTGTTTAGCCTAGACACATATCCAAAAGCTATGAGCAACCTGGGAAAAGGAAAGACAAAATGAATAGAATTTCATTAATCCTCTCCACCAGTCTGCATGATGATCATAAGAGAACTCTAAAAGTTAGTGAAGGACAGGCAGGAAAATTACAAAAGGTGTTTTGATTCTCTGTGCAAGAAAACAGCAGTGCTCTGTTGGAAGGAAAGCTCTTCCCATTAAAGTGACTCTTCAAGATCATAAGAGAAGCAGCCATGATACACTTTCTACCAAACTCAACCTAATATCTAATATTGAATATTGATTTCTTTTTGGCAGGGGGGGAGCAATGGGATGATTGCTCCTGGATTCCTGAAAGCACTAAAGGAAGAACAGAAAGAAGAAATGAAATTAAGTCCTAGTATGGATAAAAAAAAAAAAAAAAAGGCAAGATTTTTACTCATATTGACAAAGGTGAGATTTCAATTCCAGACCTTTGCTTTGCCTTTGGTGTATTTTCTTCTGTATTTGTTGGACTTAATTACACACACTTCAATTAAGTTATATTTTAAGGAATAATTTGCAATCTTAACTCATCTAATTTGCTGGGGTTTTGTTTTGTTTTATTTTGTTTTGTTTTTGCTGATTGCAAAGTGCATTGAAGATTCCATTTTTGCTTGTATGAGACATTTTTCCAATTTTATAGTTTTTTTTTTTATTTATTATCTTTTAGTTTCTTCTAAGCAACTACACTGATCCATGTGTAACCTTCCACAGATTTGGAAAGCATCTTCAGCTTTTCATGGATGTGTTCTTTAACTGAAAGCACTGATTTAAGGACAAGTTACAGCCAAATTCTGGATGGGGTCATAACTTGGAAGAAAAAAATGAGCCTTTGTAGGCCAGACTGACACATTTAGGACCTTAGGAGCAGTGATAAGGTTAGAACAGGTAAAGTATGATGAAGGCAGGGATCAATAAAACATAAAATTAAGACAGAGGAATTACTTCTGTATTGCAACAAAGCATTGCTATACAGGAAAAAAACTACACAATTTACTGTCTGTAGTTAATAAGTATGTGAGAGAGAAATGCAGTGTAAACAGCTGAAAAATAAATGTGTGCATAGTGCAGAGAAATGTTAAAATACGTTTAGTGGTCATATCACTACAAAATAAATGAATTATATTTCCCCTCTCCCCTCCAGTGCTGTTTTTTCATTGAAAAAAAATAAAAGGGGGGGTAGAGTGGGGAGGGGAGAGGGTCTGCTATCACTGCAAAAATCCTCCTTTCATTTAAAAGGTTGGAGTTTTCCCTGAGAAGTTGAAAAGTAAAAGAATTTCAGTGGAAATGCCCACCTGAACATTTCTTGGTATTTAGATGCATTTTACTTCTTTTATTTCAGCATTTTACAGCTGGCTGCTCTCAGAAGAACACTCATGGGACGACTCTTTCCCAACAGAGCTCAGACACTAAACACTGCCTGGGAACCCTCTGGGAGGTTCCTCATAGTGCTGGGCTCTAGCATTGCCTCTCTTCTGTTGTAGGACTTGTTCCATCCACCCACAGAAGGTGTGCTCTGCCCCACCTGGCCAAAGTGGGATTCTCATACCCAGCCAGTGCCATTCTCCACACCCCCACAGGACCAACAGATCAGACCAAAAAAGACTTACTGCAGACCTGCACTCTCCTCAAGTAAGGTTTGGTGGGCAGGTGGAACACCCTCTGGTATGCTTATGGTCCAGTTTCCCAGTAAATACTCTGGTTGCACTTTCTCAAAGGTTTGATTTTGTAATGCCTATCAAATATTTCCATGCTGCAATAGGTCTCCAAGCAGTGAACTGGGAAGGGCAGCTCTCAGCTGCTCGGGTCATGCATTGCAAGTACAGCAATACACAAACCTCCCTGAGTGGAAATAATTAGTGAGGAAAATTATAATACATAATAATTAGTGAGGAAAATTATAATAAATAATAAATTAAGACTGTCTTTTTTTTTTTTTTTTAACAATTACAAGGCTCACATCCAATTAGTACTTTGTAGCAGAGAGCTAAAACAGCTTTGCTCACTGGCCAGAAACCACAACAGCAACCTTGCCTTTAAAACCCACCTCTCCTATAAATAAATAAAGACAAATGCAATATTAATTTAGCCACTTGGCAATAGATCTCATTTCTACTAAAAACCAGTTAATAACCTTTCCAGGACTGTAAACAAGAGAGTCATATCACTAGAGAACAACAAAGTTGTCTGAAAGTATTTTGTTATTCTAGAGGCACTTCTGAAGCCCTTAAAAATGTCCATCAGGTTTAGTCATACTGCTCAGGACTCTTCCCCTCTTCTTTTTGCAACCTTTGTTTGTCCTTCTGCTGTTTTCATCTTGATTTTCATGCTCAGGAAGACACTGTATGCAATACAAGGAAGCTATACATCACACTTAGAAAATTACACTGAGCTATACCAACACCAAGCCAACTTCAACCAAGGTTATCCAACTTCAGCAGGACCTTCAATTCATAAGGCAGTGCTTATCCTAAGGTCAATCTGGGTTTAATTACTGGTATGAAATACCAAGAGCAAGGAAGAGAACTAGAAATTAAAAACCAATCAACCAACCAATAAACATCTAACAATTGAACAAAATGTAGATGTTTGGTCTAATTTTTGCTTTCTTTCCTATGAGGTAACAATTAGCTGCATCCCACTTTCTGTATGCAAAATGTAAATGATGTTTTTAAAAACACACACAGTCTGTAAGCAAAAGTTCAATTAAAACTTCTAAAGAAAATATTTCAAGCCTGTAGGAAGGGCTTCCTGTGTGTCTCATTAGAAATTGCTTCAGCTCTATTTATGGAAAATCTACACAGTGTAAACCAGTTAGTTCACTACAAGAGGAATTAGTTATTCTGAGTTTATGGCAGTCAAGTAGCTGGCATACAGGGACTCATCTTGCAAGAGCACACTCATCCTTGTCTGAAGAAAGGGATCAAGCAAAAGGCATCCCTCAACAGACTGAGAGCAAAGGCTGGACTTTCAGCAGCCCTGCTTCCAGAAGACAATGTCTCCTTCTTACTTAACTCCAGGAACATCATCTAACATAGAATCATAGAATTGTCAGGGTTG
The DNA here is from genome assembly GCA_013399975.1 of Indicator maculatus. Classification (NCBI taxonomy): domain Eukaryota; kingdom Metazoa; phylum Chordata; class Aves; order Piciformes; family Indicatoridae; genus Indicator; species Indicator maculatus. The sequence continues at coordinate 101,194 of VXBD01007038.1, forward strand.
GAAGGGACCTCAAGGATCATCCAGTTCCAACCCCCCTGCCATGGGCAGGGCCACCTCACACTAGATCAGGTTGCTCAGAGCCACATCCAGCCTGGCCTTAAAAACCTCCAGGGATGAGGCTTCTACCACATCCCATCCCTGGCAGTTCCTCAGTTTAGGCATAATTAGCAAACCAGTAGGGTTTTCCAGGTCCAAGTTTGAACATAAATACAAGCTGATGCATTACTTAAGTTATTTCCCAACCAAAATGAAAGCAGAGAACAGAAAGGGATTTCATTGAAGGTGCAGTTAACAAAGCACTGTACAGAAAGCAAGGCTGAGGTAAAAGGATCTGGACAACATTATGCAGTAACTAATTTTTTATGGCAAGTGATTTATTGTTGCTCTGTTAAGCACATGTACATGCTTTATAACTCTTTTATTTCCACCATCTTCATTTTCACCCTCAGAGATAATTTTCTCCTGAAGCACCTCAAGAAGCAATAAACACAGGATAAACGAAAAATTATCACAGATCAAATTATAGAAAAGTTGGTGCTTTGGAGAGCTGCCAGCTGTGATTAATCAGTCCAGACAACTCTCATTGATTAATGCTGCTGTTAGAGGAGACTACTCCAGGGTTTGCTTTGTGATCCAGCAGAGATCAGGAGATGCTATAAGATCTTTTAAAATACATTAGGATCATTTGAAACACGTCTGAAATTACAATGAAAATTAAAAGAGCCACTAGAGAAGCACATACCCTGAATGCCACATGCTCTGAATCCCTCTCACATACCTGGTTTTAGATAGTCAACCATGCTTCAGAATCATAGAATGGCTTAGGATAGAAGGGACCTTGGAGATCATCTACTCCAATCTCCCTGCCATGGGCAGGGATGCCTCTCAACTAGTCTTGGCTGCTCAGGGCTTCATTCAACCTGGCCTTAAACACCCCCAGGAAGGAGGCATCCACAGCCTCCCTGTGTAGCCTATTCCAGAGTCTCCTCATTGTTGCCCTGAAGAAGAGAAATAAAGGGAAAAAAAAAGAAAGAAAAAAACAAAAAAAGAATCCTATCCTCCTTATTCTACTCCTTCAAATCTTTTAGACTGCCAGTAAAACTCTTAATTTTTCACTCTGTTGCTAGTATAGCACCAATAAAGTAAACACATCATAGATTAAATTCACCTTAGGGTGCATTTTTTTTCTGCATTTAACTGGTTTTCCAAGCACCAACAGCTTTTAGTGTCAAAAAAGGGAGAATTTTACATTTCATAAGGCTAAAAAAAAATTAGCTTGAAAGGGATATTACTTGGTGAATCTGCCAATTTCATAGTTCAGTTATTTGTCCTTTTTCCATTGCAGCACATGCAATTCATGTACAGAAGTCCTGGGCAATTCTATTTCACTGTCCTTACATTCTCCTTTCTCAAAGTACTTCTTTGAATTTCCCCAACTGAACATGAAAAGTCCCCAATTCCTTTGATAATTCATTCTTTGTTAAATTAAACTTGATCATCTCAGTTATTTTTTTTTCCACTGATATTTCAAAGGCAAGCATGAATCTAACACACAGCAATTAAAAATGACAACACTCATGCAAGCATAAAGGATTTTTTGGGTAGAAAACCATTCAAAAGTCCACAACAATTTTACAATGTTCTAGATCTCAGAACACTTATAAAACCATAATCTTGTCTGACTAAGAATATCAGTTCTGTGACAGCCTCTAAGACAGAGAACTACCAGGCTTGATTATCTCCAGTCCAGCCCAAAGTTTTTACACATCAGCACCTAACTTCAGAGCTGTCATAAATATCTGTTTATGTAGTCAAAGCAAACTTCTCATCAATTTTTCTTTCTTTCTTTTTAGGCCTTAAAATTGTATTGTGGCAAAGGAAAAAAAAAAAAAAAAAGAAAAAAAATTCTCTTCTTCACCAACCAGATAGTGAACTGGCAGAACTGATGAGTTCAGTTCAGAAGCAACTCTCACAGCTCACTTTTGTCACCTTTTAGCATTGATTGTGATGCTGTCAGCTGATTGCACTGATAGTGATTATTTCATAAGGTTTCCTAATAGATATATTTTCAAGTGCTTCTTGAAGACTTTGAAAGAGATGTTGAGATTGCTAAAACTTGGCAGCCAGTCTATAACTTCCTTTACTGGGTAATTTGATCCTTGTCTTGCTTGGGCTCTGCTTTGTTGAGCCCACTGAAGTATTTCACTGTAAGGTTAGACATGGTAACATATCACAAACCTCTTTAAATTGCACTAAATAAAGGAGGCTCAGCATCAGACATTCTGTAAATCCATGATCTTTTGAAAACAAAGGATAAGATGAACATCTATTTGAGATTATCTAGGCCAGATAAAGTGGTTTTCAAAGCACAGAGGAATGGGGTTTATGAACAGTCTTCTGGTGGGACTTCTGCTGGAGAAACATGGGAATTGTAGCACAGTTCTTTTGGTTCTATACTGAATTTCAAAAGGCAAGTAAGCCCACTCTTGCTGCCTTGTAACTGCTGCCTGAGTTGGAGTGGTTTCTTTAGCATGCTTGACTTCACTGCATTCACTTCATACTGCTTAAATTTGCAGCTCTGTAATTAAGACATGGCAAAAAGCTAGCAAAAGACACTGGCTTCTTTTTATAGACCATGGCATTTTTCCTTGAATGCTGCATATTTATCTACCTCCTACTCATATGCTGTAGGTGTTGCATTTTTTTTTTCTTTTTCCCTCATACTCTATGCATGGAAAGGAAGGAAACCATCTGCATTTATCAAATCTATCTAATTCACATCTCTGCTGACACCACCCTCAGTTTCACAAAGCAGCAACAACCTTTACTGGGTTTTTATGCAATGCGTGCAACACAGCCGAATCCTCCTCATCATAAAACGAGCCTAACACCTCCAAAAATATTCATATGATTGAGGTGAGGAGAGTTCTTATTTGTCTGTAAGCAGACACAAATTGTTGTGCTTGTCAGGAAGTATCCATACATCTGCAATAAACCAATTTTATGGAGGAAGATTTCCCCTCCGCTGCTTTTGTAACCGAAAAGTTGTTTACCATTCCATTAACTCCAGGTCCAAGAACATTGTGCAACCATTAAAAAAGCTACACCTCAGACACATTTCTAATAGGCTGGCATTTACAGGCAATAAGTAGGGCCAGCATTTTGTCACAGTAAATTATATATAAAACAGTCTAACCATGGGAGGGAAAAACCATGGCGAGTGTCACAATTGGCTACTAAAGCTGTCAGAGCACCCAGCCTGCTTTTTCATCAACATATATTTTATTTCATAATAAAAATTGATAAAAAAATGTTTAACTAGATGGTTTAAAAAAAAAATAAATTGCTGCTATAAAGGATTTTTGGCATGCAGGTGAGGAATACTAACAGCTTTTCTGCTTCACCTTTGCCAGAGAAGACCATATTTAAAATTGGCAATTTAAATTTCTATTGAGAGTGTGGCTCAGAGTAGAAATGCAAAGCAAAATCTTTACTGTAGGCTCTCCAAACATCTTGGAAAGCAAAGGAGGAAGATGACAGCTTCCTTTTTCATAACCTGGCCTCAATTCTCATCATGCTGTAAGAGAAGGTTTACCTTATCTTTTCCCATGCAGCCATTTGAAAAGTTCCTGAGCAGATGCATGAATGAGTGTGCAAGTCCTCCTGCTATTGAAAGAAAACACTGGTCAGTCATGCTATAAAGGGATAAGAGGGCTTTGGGCACAGCCTCCTCCTCCTCCACTTCCCTCATCATAGACAAGAAAGCACCTTAAAAACTTCAGTGTAGTGCTGCAGTTAATTAAATACAGCAGAATATTTCCTAAACCAAAGTTTACACTGATGTCATATCTATGGTCTCAAGGAAAACATTGCTTGCCTCCTGTTTTCCATGGTGACTCAGATACCTCAGGGATATCTTCTGAAGTCTTCTCAGAGGCATTGTGTGACAGGATTAGGAGGAACAGAGCAAAACTAGAAGTGGATAGATTCAGATTGGATGTTAGGAAGAAGTTCTTCACCATCAGGGTGGTGAGACACTGGCACAGGTTGCCCAGGGAGGTGGTGGAAACCTCATCCCTGGAGGTTTTTAAGGCCAGGATCTGAGCAACTTGCTCTAGTGTGAGGTGTCCCTGCCTGTGTCAGGGGGGTTGGAACTGGATGATCCTCAGGGTCCTTTCCAACCCTGACAATTTTATGATTCTATGATATGTAGATATATGTGTGCATAGACAGTTATCTATCCCATATTTGTCTATAGATTTTGATTTAAATGAAAAGTGTGGAGAAAAGGGAAAAAAAAAGGCTTAAATTAGCATTCAAGAGCTTTAATCACTTTCAGACTCTGATGCTGCATAGAGTCATCAATACAATGCCTCACAGATGAATGGTTCACATGACCCAGGGGAGAATGTTTTGGCTTATTTAGTTTATAACAGGGTTGTGAACAACAGAAAATAGAAAAGAAACTTCAGCAGAGACTGGGAATGTGTGCCAGGGGAATTGCCATACATTGACACCTACAGACTGTGCCCAGGATTTAGAGCAAACCATGTTCACAGCTGCCTTTGCAGGTGACAATGCAAATATCTAAGTGAGTTATTATTGTCACTCTCCTGATTAAACTGACAATTAGTTCTCTAACAAGCTATTAAACATTTATCAGCCAAGAGAAATACAACAGTTACTATGCACAGCAGTTTATCTTCTGCTGGAAGGGTTTGAATGTTGTTTGTTGTTTTGTTTTTGTTTCTTTTTTTTAATTTATAATTTTTGTTCTTCAATACTTGAAAAAGTAAAATAAATTAAAAATATGTAGCAAAGCTTTATATGAGGGGTTATGATTATAGATTCCATTACAGGGAAATTAATAGCTGATTATTGTAGAAAGCTTTCAGTCTCATTCATGCAGTTAGCCAAACTGACCTTTTGCCTTTCAATTATTCTTACCCTCAAATGCCAAAGTTGTGCCCTGTACAGACACTCAGTTGAAATAAACAGCCTTAAAATCCCAACTGTATGGGTAGATAATTGTTCATCAGTGTCATGGACAAACTACTTCATACAGGATGACTGACTTCAAAATACTGAATCCCCATCTGGTGAGACCTAATGAGCAATGGAGAGGTTTGAAGGTAATGAAGCAAGTCTCTTTTTGGCAGATGTTACTTGACAGCTGCATCTTGGGATCCTAGCAGCACTACTGCTGCCTCATATTATTATAGTCTTGAAGATATCATGATGAAGCTTGTGGAAAACACAGGATCCTTTTTTTTTTTTTCCCTTCAATGGGCTACATTTTATGCTGCTGCTCTTACATCTAATCCACTGAGTTTGGATTTCAAGTTGAATGAATTGTGTTTTTTTCAAATGCTTTAGCTCATGCTTGAGCCCACATGTTGCAGGCTGAATACCTGCAGCAATCAGATTGACCTAACAAGCCTGTCAAAGTGTTAGTTTTTGTTTTTTTCCCCTAAGGCAAGAGGGAAGAAACATGGCTTTGGGTCACTGCTCATCACATGCATCTGGCAGCTCTCAGGTGAGCTCTGTTCCTGCCACATCCTGTTCTGCAGCCCTTCACCCTCCCAGAGCAAAAATTCCTCATGCTGCTACCTGAATTGCAGAAGTGTCTCCTAAATACCAGGAGCATCACTGCACAGCCCAACTCTCAAGAGGGGGCAGTCACTGGGTTTGCTCAGATAAGAGCACATCTTGCTAAGGAAGTCTCCAAGTCTCTTGTTAATGCAAATCTGTAAAATGAATTGTGCCAGAGCACTGAAGTCCTGAGCCACACAGGACCACACAAGAAAGGGAAAAAATCCCCCATGAGATGAATGCCTCCTAATAGCCACTAAGAGACAGAACAAAAAGAACTGAAAAACTTACCTGGATTTTATATCTGCCAATTTCTCCTTTGAACCAAAAGGAGGAAAAAAAAACCCCAAACCACCATTTCTAATGTATGACTTCCTTCTTTTTTCTTTCTTTCTGTTTTTTAACTATCTGCAAGATCAAAAGGGTGGCTCAGTTGAAAAAGACCTGAGGCTTTATTGCATTGCTTTTCTGGTCCCATCCTTTCCTCAGAAAATCATTTGCCTCTTCATCTATCAAGGGAGTTCCAATGAGAACATTCAGTCCCTTTATTTTATTCCATCCTCCTCATAACAATACATAGGAATGAATCATAACACACATTGCACTGCAGTGCTGCAACTCTGAGTCCAGGTTTTTCACTTTCTTTTCATTGTGAGTCTACAAGGAAGTGTTCTTCAAGGGTTCTCTCACAAATTAATAACTAGCAGACACTCACTTTGTTTCTCTTTCTTTGACTCTTCAGAATGCAGGCTTCTATCCCTGCTTTTGAAGTGTTTTATGGGAAGTGTCATTGTGTGATGTTTAAAAGTCAACATACCTAAGTTATTTCTGACTCAAGGTCTATTACACTGAGTGGAAAAAAAAATCTACCAATGTGGATGCACTGGAGGTCTACTCATTGCTCTTTGTAGCAATCATGAGTTCTCCAAGAAAGTATAGTCATAACCTTCAAAAACTTCACAGGTTTTGCAGTCCATTACAACTTTCTTGCTGATCTCTGTGGGTTCCATGGTAATGAACACACTTTTCTCTCAAGCATTCTGCTTTATCAGCTAAATATTTTGGTTTTGGCTTAGCAGACTTCATCTTGGATTTCTTGAGAGACATGATTTGAGGGTTTGGTTTGAAGGTTGTTTGTTTGTTTTTTAATTAAGGAAAAGGGAGAAGAATGGCTCCTGCCCCAAAGTTCATCTTTTACTGCTTTATTTTCTCAAGCCAAGCACCTGATCAATGAAAAACGAACTGAAGAAAAACCTCAAACTTAGGCTAAGTTGACATCCTCAACATCACAATTGCTGTGGTGGTCACCTAAAGGAGCTGCTGCTGACAGCTTCACTGCCTGCAGCCCTTGTGGCAGAATAAAAGAGGCTCAGGTGCTCCAGTCCAGCTGGATTTATCAGATCAGAACATGCAGCACCATGCCAGTGGCGCAATCCCAAAACTGCTGCAGTCATCAGGGCCTGCTGGACACATATGGGCAGCATATAGATTACTTCAGTTTCACTGGGTTTCTATGCCAGGCCAGGCAGTACAAGAGCACAGGTGGGTCGGCACCAACCAGCTCAGATCCAGCCCAACAGATTCTGGACTGTGCTAGGCCAAATAAGCCCATCCAGACTTGCATTGGCTCCGTGTAGAGTCACTTGGATGCTTGCATCACTCTGCCCAGTGCATTGCCTGAAGCTGATGAGATGTCAACATCTCCAGCAGGACTGGCAGGTGCTGAGGATGCACCAGTGCTGGCATTGTTCTGCAATGCTGTCCTGTAGTGCATGTGCCTGATGGGATTTTTCTTCTGACAGACGGAAGCAGGACATGACTAACACAGCAGTCCTGCAGAGAGGTGCACAGGTTCTGTACTCTCCATGACCTCCATGCTCAGCTATCATGTATTTTAACATATATTCTTTGGGAGCTGATCTGAAAAAGATGACAAACTTGAACTATTACAGATCAAATACAAGAATATATTCCATAGGCAAGAAGTTCCAAAAAAAAAAAAAAAAGGAGTAAAAAAAAAGAAAGGTGACCTTGTTAACTGTTCTTCTATTTTATGCCAGCCACACATAAACAGACCTGCTCACTTCTCTCCTACAATTAGTGAAAGGTTCATTCATACCCAAAATGACACATTACAAACCTGAATTTCAAAGTGGGAAAAGAAGGCACATAACATTGTTCCTGTCTCAGAGCTGCCTGAATTAAGATGAAATAGCTTGTTCAGGGCTGCAGAAAAAAAAAATAAATAAAAAGATGAGTGGCAGAGAAAGGACTTTTTTTTTTTTTCTGATGCAGAATGAAATGCTCCATCCACTGAACCATGCCATATGCATCAGCTTGCTTTATTTCAGATGCACTTGACCACTCAACTGTTTCAGGTTTGTCACTTCCCTAGAAGGCAGAGGGAAAGAGAAATGAAGGGCAGAAACCAGACAGGTGAGGAAGAAAGCAGGCAGTAGCAGTAGAAAAATTGGGATGAGCAGTGCTCTGAGAACGAGGGTTAAGTAGAGAGAGAAAACAAACACCTGATGAATGCAAAGGAAGCACAATTCAGCTGTAACAGTTCTGCATATACTCAGAGCATGTTAGCCTGGCCAAAGCTAAGGGCCTACACCATCAGCTTGCCTTCAGATCCTGAAAGGACAATGTATTCCTCAGAGATGAAGAAAAAAGCACATCACCTAACACTCCAATGCTAGCTCCTCACAAAGCCCTCCACCTGTGCTGGCCTGATAAAGAGCCCCAGCTTCCTGCCATCACAGCACTCTGAGTCAGTGCAGAAGGCTGACAAGCAAGTGTTCTGGGGCCCCTGGAAGCACTCATTCAAGCATGTGTAAGTGTGTCTGTAGAGCAGAGGCTCTTCCTTTCTCTGCCTGAATAGATGAATTTGGAAATTATCCATGAAGATAATAGGAATACAGGATCAGCTCTAAATTTGCCAAGGATTCTCACCATGGTGACTGTCTAAATTTATTCCAAGTTTCAGTAGTATCTTAATCCTTCAAGTAGCATCTAATTTAATATCCTGAGTCATTACCTGAAGCAAGAAGGAGAAAGCAGCTTTTGAAGAAACACAATTCACAGACAGTAGCAATAAGTGACAGTCTCAGTAGATTTTTCATGTCCAGGTCTCATCATTTAATCTTTTTTTTTTCTTTTTTTTTTTTTTTTTAAAGAAAGACTAAGGAGTGGTTTGAAATCCAAATAAGTCTAGAATGATACTGCAGAGGCTATGAACATTTTAGTGGTCCCTGAACAAAACCAAACCAACCAGCCAAACAAAACAGAAGGAAGGAAGGAAAGGAAGGAAGGAAAG